>JASEVX010000033.1:630714-1043214 GCA_031761405.1 Serripes groenlandicus | reverse complement strand
AGTAAATAAAGGGCCATACTTGCATAAGTGCAGGATAGAGTTATCTTACTTGATAATCTACATAGGTGTGATAGTTGGGTAGAGTTGTAGAAAGTTTCAATGCAATGCATCAAGTAAATACTGAGATATGGACTCATAATTTAGTTGCACGCAAAACTTTAACCAGAATTTCTAAGTAAAAAAAGTGCCATAAATTGCATAAGTGCAGGATAGAGTTATCTTACTTGATAATCTACATAGGTGGGATAGTTGGGTAGGGTTGTAGACAGTTTCAATGCAATGCATCAAGTAAATACTGAGATATGGACTCTTACTTTAGTTGCACGCAAACTTTAACCAGAATTTCTAAGAAACAAGAAACCGCTAAAGACGGTAAGGCCGGATTGTCGGCAATTTGACCTGAAAATCGACAAACCAAGGTCAAGGTCAAAGTAACCCTAGAAATCAATGGACTTGTTACTTTTAGTTCAGGCAAAGTTTCAAGTTTGTAAACCCTTTCCAGTCCTGAGATTTTGCCTCAACCTGAAACTTTAACCAAAATGTGACAGACAGACATCCGGACAGACGGATATCGCCAATCTATAGACCGGAATTGCTAGAGCAATCGGCCAAATATAAAATAATAATAATAAAATAATAAATAATATAAAACTATAAAAACTGTTGAAAGCAAATTAAAACACAAGTCCATATAACTATAAAACTGTTGAAAGCAAATTAAACGCAACTTGCCGTGATATAACTATAAAACTGTTGAAAGCTGAGTAAAACGCAATTTGCTGTGATAACTATATAACTGTTGAATGCAAATTAAAACGCAATTTGCAGTGATATAACTATAAAACTGTTGAAAGCAAATTAATACGCAAGTTGTCGTGATATAACTATAAACAGTTGAAATCAAATTAAAACGAAAGTTGCCATGATATAACTATAAAACTGTTGAAAGCAAATTAAAACACAAGTTGATATAACTATAAAACTGTTGAAAGCAAATTAAACGCAAGTTGCTGTGATGTAACTTTAACCAAAAGTTGACGGACAGACAGACAGACGGGCAATAGGACCGTGAAGGTCAAGAGTTATCATGGAAATCAAAAGAACATGTTAGTGGCTACACACAGACCAATTTCAAGTTTGTAGCTGTTTCCATGTCCGAGATTTTGCTTCAACCAGAAACTTTAACCAAATGTTGACGGACAGACAGACAGACAGGCAATAGCAACGTGAAGGTCAAGAGTTATCATGGGAAATCAAAGAACATGTTAGTGGCTACACACATACCAATTTTCAAGTTTGTAGCTGTTTCCATGTCGAGATTTTGCTCCAACCAGAAACTTTAACCAAAATGTTGACGGACAGACAGACGGGCAATAGGAAGGTGAAGGTGAAGAGTTATCATGGAAATCAAAAGAACATGTTAGTGGCTACACACAGACCAATTTTCAAGTTTGTAGCTCTTTCCATGTGTGAGATTTTGCTTAACCAGAAACTTTAACCATTTTGCCTAACCTAAAACTTTAACCAAAATGTTGACGGACAGACAGACAGACAGACAGACAGGCAGACAGACGGACATCGCCAATCTATAGACCGGAATTGCTTAAGCAATCCGGCCAAAAAGGGCCATAACTTGCATAAAATGCAGGACAGAGTTATCTAACTTGATAATCTACATTGGTGTGATAGTTTGGTAGGGTTGTAGAAAGTTTCAATGCAATACATGTAGTATTTTAGAACTTGCATGCAAAACCTTAACAAAGTGTGACGTGGACGCCGACGCCGACGACGACGCCGACGCCGACGCGACGCCAGGGTGAGTAGTATAGCTCTCATATTCTTTGAATAGTCGAGCTAAAACGGGAGAAACTGTACAGGTTATGCATGCAAATCTTAACCTGCAACGCTGATACCAACGCTGATAGCCAACGCCATACAAGTCCCCTAATGATCCTGAATAAGTGTGTGAAGTTTCAAAGCAACAGCCATACACAATGTCTGAGAAAAGGCTTGCATGCAAAGGTTTGACCAAATTCTAAGTCCAAAAAGGGGCACAATTCAGTCAAAAATCCATTCCAGAGTTATGGACTTGACATACAAGGTCCCCTAATGACCCTGAATAAGTGTGTAGGGATTGAAAGCAAACAGCATACACAGTGTCTGAGAAAAGCCTTGCTAGCAAAGGTTTGACCCAATTTCTAAGTCCAACAAGGAGCACAATTCAGTCAATCCATTCCAGAGTTATGGGACTGTGACATACAAGGCCCCTAATGATCCTGAATAAGTGTGTGAAGTTTCAAAGCAACAGCATACACAGTGTCTGAGAAAAGGCCTTGCACGCAAAGGTTTTACCAAAATTCTAAGTCGAAAAAGGGGCACAATTCAGTCAAAATCCATTCCAGAGTTATGGGACTTGACATACAGGTCCCCTAATGACCTGAATAAGTGTGTGAAGTTTCAAAGCAACAGCATACACAGTGTCTGAGAAAAGGCCTTGCACGCAAAGGTTTGACCCAATTTCTAAGTCCAAAAAGGGGCACAATTCAGTCAAAATCCATTCCAGAGTTATGGGACTTGACATACAAGGTCCCCTAATGATCCTGAATAAGTGTGTGAAGTTTCAAAGCAACAGCATACACAGCAGTGTCTGAGAAAAGGCCTTGCACGCAAAGGTTTTACCAAAATTCTAAGTCGAAAAAGGGGCACAATTCAGTCAAAATCCATTCCAGAGCTATGTGAAGTTTGAAAGCAACAGCATACACAGTGTCTGAGAAAAGGCCTTGCACGCAAAGGTTTGACCAAGCTGGCAACGCCAACACCAACGCCAACGCCAACGCCAACGCGGACGCCGGGGTGATAACATAAGCTCCCCTATTTCTTCGAATAGGCGAGCTAAAAACTATATATCACAGATACTAGTGTCTGGTTGCCAGTGTCGTTTAGTGTTAATTAAATTAAACGATACTAGTGTCTGGTTGCCAGTGTCGTTTAGTGTTAAAAGACACTTGAGTCTGAAAATTGAAAATGATATATCTAGTTTAATACTAAACGACAATAGTGTCTGGTTGCCAGTGTCGTTTAGTATTAAACGACGCTGGTGTCTGAAAGTTTATTAATTATATATCCATTTATTCTGGAAACTATGTTGAAGAAAGTAAAAGTTGGATATTTAGTTCCTTAAACGACACTTAAGTGTCTGGTTGCCAGTATCGTTTGTGATAAACGAAACTACCAGTATCGTTTATGATAAACGATACTAGATACTAGACAGTATATACCAACTTCAAGAAGATCGGAAATATTTGAACAATCTTGGTAGAGGGTACCCCAAGGAACATTTGTGCAAAGTTGTTTTCAAATCGGGCCAGTACTTTTGGACAAGAAGATTTTTTAAGTTTTGGCAATTTTCCCCTTTTCTGATGCCGCAGCAACCAAAGTACTACTTGGAATTAAATTATTTCAACAACTTTGAAAGAGGACCACCTAAGGACCATTCCTGTGAAGTTATTTTGAAATATGTTCGTTGGTTTAGTAGGAGAAATCATTTGTAGGAAATTGTTAACAGACGACGATGACTACGACGACGCCGGACGGTGAGTGATCACAAAAGCTCACCTTGCTAATAAAGTTGAAAATATATTGGCAAATTTAGAAATTGCTTGTTGTGAACAATTTCTCGTTTTGCCACAATGTTTACAAATGCTGTCTGTTACAGATGCGTCTGCAGCTTGGAAAGGGTTAGGTGACTTTGAAAACATGCAATCAAAAACATAGAAGATCTCTATAAATAAAGGTATAATTACTGACACAAGTTAAAAACATTGCAGCAAAAGGATAAATTGCATGTTTTGAGCAATTTATCTTTCATTCACAATGTTTTCAAAAGTCGTCTGCTGCAGAAGCATCAGAATGCATCAACAAGTGGGAAAGGGTTAAGGACAACTGGTATTCACTCAAACATTTCTCTTACAACTGACTTTCACCCTATGTTATGGACACTCAAACGAATCATCTCCTGACAAATTAGGGACTGAATTCAATCTTTTTTTCCCACGTGGCTACAAAACTGTTGAAATACATTCCCCAGGCAACCACATAAAACAAATCTGCAGCAGACATCTTTGAAAACAAATTGGGAAAAAAAAGACAAATTTGTCTGATTGAAAGTATAATTATTTAACCCTTTCCCTCATACGACAATTCTGCAGCAGACGACTTTGAACGTATTTCGTCAAACTATGACAAAAAGTGGAAAACATTGTGGCAAAAGGAGAAATTGCACATTTTGTGCAATTTCTTCTTTTGGCACTATGTTTTCAAAAAGCCGTCTGCTGCAGAGGCGTCAGAAAGCATCTATATGAGGGAAAGGGTTAATAATGTTGAAAACATTGTGGCAAACAGAGAAATTTATCTTTTAGTTTTCAAATGTTAAGTTTCAACAAAACACTCTTAAGGAGAAATTGCTCATGGTGAGCCACAATAATGTCAACATATCAGGTCATACAACCCTTTCCCACCTGCAGATGCATTTTAACGCAATAGCAACAGATAACTTCTGAAAACATAGTGGCCAAATGTGAAATTACTCAATTTCACATTTGGCAAAAATGCTTTTTGACTCTATTTAAAAATTATTCTTTCATTTACTGTGTAGAGATTTTGAATATCTTTTATAATTCGTTTTCAAAATCGTCTGCTGCAGATTTGTTGACTGTGGGTTAAAGCATATTATTATGTTTGATAAAATGCAATACTAAGATGTATCAGTGTCTTTTGTTTTTAACCCTTTCCCACATACATATGCTTTCTGACGCCTCTGCAGCAGACAACTTTTGCAATTTCTATAAGCACTATGTTTTCAACTCTATTCAATAGTTATAAATTCATTTATAGAGATTTCCCATACTTTTATCCGGATGCTTCCAAAGACGTCTGCTTTAGATTTGTTGTATTTGGGAAACTGTCATATTTTTACCTACATGATTTCACAGTCGTCTGCTGCAGATTTGATGTACATGTATGTGGGAAAAAATTTGAACCATATTTTACAATTGGGTGAAAGAATCTGTATCATTTATCTTTTTAGAATCAGCGCCTATCTCGTCTGTGTTATTTTTCACTATATACACATACTCTGACATCAAATTCAGCAAGCATTTTAATACACATTTAACTCTTTCTCACTTCCAACAGAATTGGCAGCAGTTGACTAAGGATACATGAAGTCAAAATATGGAAAATTTCTATAAATGAAAGTGTATTTATTGAACAAGAGGGCCATGATGACCCTATATTGCTCACCTGATTTTAATAGTTTTCAAAGTTTTATACTCTATACATATAAGTAAAACAAGCAACCCTCCCTGGTGGCCATGTTTTTCAACGGATCGGATTTATTTGAACAACCTTGGTAGAAGGTCACCCAAGGAACATTTGTGCCAAATATTTTTTATATCAGGCAGGTGCTTTTGGACAAGAAGATTTTTGAAGATATTACAATTACACATATTAGGAAAACAAGCCCCACCCCTGGCGGCCAAGTTTTTCAATGGATCGTAAATTAGTAGCAAATATTTAACTGCAAATATCTGGAACATTTTATCAGGGAGTGCAAATGAAACTGAAAGGAGTGGACACTTCTCAAGAAACAGCTTATCAGTAAAGGCCATTTATATCTTGAAATCTAACAAGAACTTTAATAAGAATGGAATTATAAAGTTTTTGTCATTTTGCACCTTTCCTGATGCTGCCTTGCTGCCCTGTTTTTCAACGAAATCAATATGGCTTCAACAGTTTATTTAGAGGGTCACTTAAGAAACATTTTTACCAAATTATCTTGCAATCGCACAAGTAGATTATGGAGGAAAAGGATTTTAAAATTTGGGTATTTTTCTCACTTTCTGATGCCACAGCAACCAAAGTTCTAAATGGAATTTAAATCTTTGAACAATTTTGAAAGAGGACCACCAAAGGAACATTCTTGTGATGTTTTGTGGAAATTGGTCTATTGGAATGGTGGGAGTTGGTTGTCATTTGTAGCTAAAAGTTCAATTCACCCTCTTTGTGATGACGCCTGGTTGATATGATTGTGTAACCAATCAAAACGGCTTAAACAAATTAAATAGAGGATCATTACAGTAAGATTCGTATTATATTTTCTTAAAATCAGACAAACACTTTCATAAAAATGGAATTTTAAAATTTTGTCATTTTGCCCCTTTTCTGATGCCGCCTGACTGCCATGTTTTTCGACCAATCAGTATGGCTTGAACAATTTTTATAAAGGGTCATCCAAGGAACATTTCTACTCTGACAGGCAGATTCGGAGGAGAAGATTTTTAAAGTTTGGACATTTTGTCCCCTTTCTGATGCCGCAGCAACCAAAGTTCTCATTGGAATTTTAATCTTTGAACAATTTTGAAAGAGGACCACCAAAGGAACATTCCTGTGATGTTTTGTGGTAATTGGTCTATTGGAATGGTAGGAGATGGTTGTCATTTGTAGCTAAAAGTTCAATTTACCCCTTTTGTGATGACGCCTGGTTGCTATAATTGTGTAACCAATCAAAACGGCTTAAACAAATTAAATAGAGGATCATTACAGTAAGATTCGTATTATATTTTCTTAAAATCAGACAAGCATTTGCATAACAAGAGCTGTCGGAGGACAGCGCGCTCGACTATTCCACCGCTTATTTAAGTTACTGAGATAATGGACTCTAATGTAGTTGCATGCAAAACATTAACCACAATTTCTTAGTGGGTGATAATTTGCATTATATGCAGGATAGTGTTATTTAACATGATTATTTTCATAGGTGTGATGGTTAGATAGGGTTGTATAACCTTTCAATGGAATGCATCAAGTAGTTACTAAGATATGGACTCTTAATGTAGTTGCACGCAAACCTTTAACCATAATTTCTAAGTAAAAAAAGGGCAACAATTTGCACCATATACAGGATAGAGTTATCTTAATTGGTTGTGTTTATAGTTGTGCACTTGGGAAAGGTTGTATGAAGTTTCAATACAATTTTTCAAGTAACCGAGATTACACTCTAAATGTAGTTGCAAATCTTTAACCAGAATTTCTAAGTCCAAAAAGGTTCATAACTTGCATAAAATGCTGGACACAGGTGTGAAAGTTGGGTAGGGTTGTAGAAAGTTTCAATGCAAAGCATCAAGTAAATACTGAGATATGACTCTTTATTTAGTTGCACGCAAAACTTTAACCAGAATTTCTAAGTAAAAAAAATGCCATAACTTGCATAAAATGCAGGATAGAGTTATCTAACTTGATAATCTACATAGGTGTGATAGTTGGGTAGGGTTGTATAAAGGTTCAATGCAATGCATCGAGTATGTACTGAGACATGGACTCTTAATTTAGTTGCACGCAAAACTTTAACCAGTATTTCTAAGTAAAAAAAGGGCCATAACTTGCATAAAATGCAGAATAGAGTTATCATACTTGATAATCTACACAGGTGTAATAGTTGGGTATGGTTGTAGAAAGTTTCAATGCAATGCATCAAGTAAATACCGAGATATGGACTCTTAATTTAGTTGCACGCAAAACTTTAACCATAATTTCTTAGTAAAAAAAAGTGCTATAACTTGCCTAAAATGCAGGATAGAGTTATCTAACTTGTTAATCTACATAGGTGTAATAGTTGGGTAGGGTTGTATAAAGGTTCAATGCAATGCATCGAGTATATACTGAGACATGGACTCTTAATTTAGTTACATGCAAAACTTTAACCAGAATTTCTAAGTAAAAAAAGTGCCATAACTTGCATAAAATGCAGGATAGAGTTATCTTAGATGATAATCTACACAGGTGTGATAGTTGGGTAGGGTTGTAGAAAGTTTCAATGCAATGCATCAAGTAAATACTGAGATATGGACTCTTAATTTAGTTGCACGCAAAACTTTAACCAGAATTTCTAAGTAAAAAAAGGGCCATAACTTGCATAAAATGCAGGATAGAGTTATCTTACTTGATAATCTACATAGGTGTGATAGTTGGGTAGTGCTGTATAAAGTTTCAATGCAATGCATCAATTAAATACTGAGACATGGACTCTTAATTTAGTTGCACGCAAAACTTTAACCAGAATTTCTAAGTAAAAAAGGGCCATAACTTGCATAATATGCAGGATAGAGTTATCTAACTTGATAATCTACATTGGTGTGATAGTTTGGTAGGGTTGTAGAAAGTTTCAATGCAATACATGTAGTATTTAAGAACTTGCATGCAAAACCTTAACCAAAGTGTGACGTGGACGCCGACGCCAGGGTGAGTAGTATAGCTCTCATATTCTTCGAATAGTCGAGCTAAAAATGGAATTTTCAAATTTTGTCATTTTGCCCCTTTTTTGATGCCGCCTGACTGCCATGTTTTTCGACCAATCAGTATGGCTATGAATTTTTATAGAGGGTCACCCAATGAACATTTCTACCAAATTATATTTGAATCTGACAGGCAGATTCGGAGGAGAAGATTTTTAAAGGTTGGACCTTTTGCCCCCTTTCTGATGCCGCAGCAACCAAAGTTCTCAATGGAATTTAAATCTTTGAACAACTTTGAAAGAGGCCAACCAGAGGAACAGTCCTGGGATGTTTCACGGAAATTGTCCTTGGAGTTTGTGAGGAGATGATGTTTAAAGCTAAAAGTTAACGCCAGACGGACGACGGACGACGGACAACGGACGACGGACAAAAAGTGATCAGAATAGCTCACCTTGAGCAAGCGTATTCATAAAGACATGATTTAATTAACCCCTCTCCCATATACGACAATTCTACAGCAGACGACTTTGAACTTATTCTGTCAAAACATAGAAAATCTCCATAATGGATAACCTATGACAAAAAGTGGAAAACATTGTGACAAAAGGAGAAATTGCAATTTCTTCTTTAGTCACTATGTTTTCAAAAATCCGTCTGCTGCAGAGGCGTCAAAAAGCGTCTATATGAGGGAAAGGGTTAAAAAGGCACGTTGAGAAACAATTAAAAGTTAACACCATTGTCAAACATAACACATTGTTATTATAACAAAAGCTGTGATGAAATGACATAAAAAACATTAAACTAAATTTTTTTTAACACGTACAATACCACCAAATAATTTGAAATACATTTTGTAAACATATATAATATGATTAGATTTAGGTTATCTGTTATAAATGACACTAGGGTACGAAACAACCGAAAATGACAGGGTATAAAATAACTAGGGTACGAGATAACCGAAAATGACAGGGTACAAAATAACTAGGGTACGAAGTAACTGTCTCCCGTTACAGATGCGTCTGCAGGTTGGAAAGGGTTAGGTGGCAACAATTTGAGAACCTGCTATCATGGCCTAGTTTAACCCTTTCCCATATACAATAAATCTGCAGCAGATCTAGAAAAGGGCATTTTTCAAATTCTAAAATCCTTATTTGACATTCAAACCCATTGTTGTGGGTACTTAAAAGAATTGCCTCAGTGAGACGATTCTACTGAGTACCCACAACATATATATATTCTTTATTCCTCCAATAACGAAGAGCATTACAATACATAGAATATAAACAGAATGCCTAACACATAGTATTATACAAGAGAACAAATGTACACATCACGACAAAAAATTAAAAAAAAGTTCGAACATATAAAAAAGTACATTGAGATGATTTCTTTCTCTCAACTTATTGTACTGCTTCATATTTTTATATTTTTATATTTCAAACACTAACTAAGTTACCTACTAAATGAAAGTATACTTATTGAATATAGATGAAAGCACTTTTGTTTAAAGGAGAAACACAACAACAGTAATAATTTTTCTAATGAAAAAAGAGAATGTTTCTGATTGCAGGCCTAAGTATAATATAACCCGCATTCCAGAAGTAAAATGATGAAGTAATGCTTAATTTGAGCTCCCTCCGAGACAAGATGACGAGAAATTACTTTGCAGATTGATGGATGCTTTAGGGACGTATAGATAATAATACATCATTTACGATTAAGGGCGAAATTGTTCACTTCGAGCAATTTCACCTTTTGTCACAATGCTTTAAAACGCCTACTATTGCTGTTGGGTCAAAAGTCACATACATACATCACATATCAAACACAAAAGAACATGCACATAACAATGAGGATGGATAATCATACTTAATAACATATTACACATAGTTAAGTCAGACACACACACAAATTCAAAGAGAACTTTTCGACTATAAGATAAGTATTTTTGATTGCACGACTAGATATATGATATAGTCTGCTTTCCAGAAATAATATGAATAGGTAATGCAGGATTGGAATTCTCGTCCGAAACGAATTGTCGAGAATTCACACTGCATATGAAGGGATGGATGAATGGATGGATAAGTGAATTCATGGATAAATGGATGGATGATAAGTGGATGGATGGATATATGGATGGATACATGGATGGATTTGTAGATGGACGGCTGGATGGATTAGGTAGATAGGTGCCTGGATGGATAAGTTGATGGATTGATATACATTGATTGGTTGGATCGTGGGTGGATGAGTGAGTGACTCACACGGTATACGCGAATGAATGAAGTAGCTTTGTGTGAGTGAATGAATAAATTAATGAGTATTATGTCTAACATAAATGTTAATATAACTACACTAGAAATGTGTATAGTCTCGATAAAGACACCTTGTGTCTATGCTTTTTAAAGGCCACAGCCACAATAACAGACAACATAACTATTAAGGAAAGCATATCACATAGTTGTTACATGTACATATACCATCTCATACATATCTCTAGCAACTACCAGCAGAAGTTTTTCGGAGTTTTGAGAGGCTATGCCATAATGGGACAGTCCGCCTAACAGATCTACGACCTGTGACACAGGCGATTGGGATTTTAGTTCATTGAATACTGCATTGTAACACCAATGATTGACTTCCACAAATGATACCTAATACTGTTGTTGCAAATGCAGTGAAGTATAAGATGCGCAACCGGGCGTTCCGTCAATAGCGTGCATTTAGAACAGATACGAGGTTTTTCAAATGAGAACAGTTTGCATAGTATATAAACTAGCTTCTGTAAATACCTTTTTAACCAGGGGTATTTAGATTGCAGTGTCCAAATATAACACGGTCTGTGACTCTTAAATAAAGCATCCCACTGACGATGGGATAACTTCGTATTTTTACTTTTGAGTACGGAATCATCAAAGTTATTTATCTGGATGCGGATAACATTTTTCCATGCCAGTTTTGATGGAAATACACTTGACTCTTGATATTTGTTGATGTATCCAGTAAGATCGTATTTAGATAAAATGCCGTATAAATCAGGGATAATGCCAAAGGTCGTTACGGATTATTGCCGAACCTAATCAATCGATTAACAAAAAGTGTTTTTGAGAAATAGTGACAAGGTAGTCTACATAATTGACCAATAAAACACTTCTTATACTCAATTTCTAAAAGGATAGGTTTAATACCAATTGCTGCTCTGGATACCATATTGTTTGAATTTAAAGGCAATCTTTGAATTACTTTGTAACAGAATGAGTAAGCTCTCTCAAGTTCTGAAATATTTGATGGGGACATCTGACACCATAGTTCACAACCATAAAGGGCCCCCGGCAAAACTATAGCTTTGTACATTTTTATTAATGATGTAGGATTAAAGTCACCCGAATTCATTATGCTAAGCATAGTCTGTCTGATTTTTGCGCATGAATTACGAATGGAATCCTTAATAGCGCCAAATTTGTCAATAACACAACCTAGATGCGTATACTTAGTCGATTCTGGAATTACATATTTTCCTAAACACCAGCTTCTATCACTCCTCTCGAATGCTACTCGACTCTCATTGAAAACGATTACGGAACATTTACTGGGATTATATTCAAACCGCCACCTCAACGAGTATCGGTAACACATATCCATTAAATGTTGAAGGCCCTTTTTCGAGAAACTGATTAGTACCATATCATCAGCAACGGTTGGACATGCCACATTCATCCGATATATACACATTCCATGCTGAGATAACTCGATCTCCTTAATAAGCCCATCGATAAACAGTAAATACAGCAGGGGGGAACTTTTCCCGCCTTGCCTAGTGCCCTGCTTCAAATAGATGAAATCAGACATATGTGTGCCATTACGGACACAACTTGACATAGAACTGTACATGCTTATTAAAGTGTTTAAGACTCCATCATTGATGCCAAACTGTTGCATCTTAAAGAAGAGCCTGTTATGCCAAACTCTATCAAATGCTTGTCTCAAGTTTTTCAATGGATCAGATTAATTTGAAAAATTTTGGTAGAAGATCGCCGAAGGAACATTTGTGCCAAATTATCTTTAAATCTTTTTGGACAAGATTTTTTTTTTAAATTTTACAATGCACATATAAAGACAAGCTCCGCCCCCTGGCGGCTATGTTTTTCAACGGACGGAAATATTTGAACAATCTTGGTAAAGGGTGCTCCAAGGAACATTTGTGCAAAATCATTTTCAAATCGGGCCAAAACTTTTGGACAAGAAGATTTTTAAAGTTTTAACATTCACATATAAGGAAAACAAGCTCCGCCCCCTGGCGGCCATGTTTTTCAACGGATCGTAAATATTTGAACAATCTTGGTAAAGGGTGCCCCAAGGAACATTTGTGCAAAATAATTTTCAAATCGGGCAAGTACTTGGTAAGGTGAAGTTGGTGTCTAGTGTCTAGTATCTAGTATCATTTATCATAAATGATACTGGCAACCAGAATCTAGTTTCGTTTATCATAAACAATGCTGGTAACCAGACACTAGTGTCATTTAAGGAACTAGATATCTAACTTTTACTTTCTTCAACATAGTTTTCAGAATCAATTTTCAGACTCCAGTGTCGTTTAACACTAAATGACACTGGCAACCAGACACTAGTATCATTTAAGGAAGTAGATATATAATTTTCAATTTTCAGACTCAAGTGTCGTTTAACACTAAACGACACTGGCAACCAGACAATAGTGTCGTTTAAGGAACTAGATATATAATTTTCAATTTTCAGACTCCAGTGTCTTTTAACACTAAACGACACTGGCAACCAGACACTAGTATTGTTTAAGGAACTAGATATATAATTTTCAATTTTCAGATTCCAGTGTCGTTTAACACTAAATGACACTGGCAACCAGACACTAGTGTCGTTTAAGTAACTAGATATATAATTTTCAATTTTTAGACTCCAGTGTTGTTTAACACTAAACGACACTGGCAACCAGACACTAGTGTCGTTTAAGGAACTAGATATATTATTTTCAATTTTCAGACTCCAGTGTCGTTTAACACTAAACGACACTGGCAACCATACACTAGTGTCGTTTAAGGAACTAGATATGTTATTTTCAATGTCCAGACTCCAGTGTTGTTTAACACTAAATGACACAGGCAACCAGACACTTGTGTCGTTTAAGGAACTAGATATATAATTTTCAATTTTCAGACTCAAGTGTCGTTTAACACTAATCGACACCGGCAATCAGACATTAGTATCGTTTAAGGAACTGGATATATAATTAATAAATGTTCAGACTCCAGTTTTGTTTAACACTTAATGACACTGGCAGACAGACACTATTGTCGTTTAAGGAACTAGATATCTAGACTCCACTGCTAGTCGGGGAAATGTGGGCCGGGGCCGCATACGCTATACGGTATGACCCGCAGTCTACTTGCGCTTACGGCGAAGTGCTGAGCCTTCTTTTACGCTAGCACTCCACTGCTAGTAGGGAATATGTGCGCAGAAGCAGCATATGCTTTACGGCAGGTCCCGCAGTCTACCCGCGCGTCATTGGACATTCAAAACTGAATGTCGTGCTTACAATAGTAAGCAGTATTTCTACCCGATTCAGCTGTGTGTATTACGGGGAGCACTCGAGCCTACAGGAACCTTGCAACGGGAGTGGAACAAAAAAAAATCCACAATGGAGTGGAACCTTTTTTATTCTCACAGTAGTGGAACAACTGCTTTAAAGGGGATTTCTACCCGAGTCTTCTGCGTGTATTACGGGCAGCACTCGGGCCTACAGGAACCTTGCAACAGGAGTGGAACAAAACATAAATTCACAATGGAGTGGAACCTTTTTTTTTCTCACAGTAGTGGAACAACTGCTTTAAAGCGGATTTCTACCCGAGTCTTCCACGTGTATTACGGGCAGCACTCGGGCCTACAGGCCCTTGTCACGGGAGTGGTACAAAACAAACATTTACAATTGGAACACTTTTTTTTCTCACAGGAGTGAAACAACAGCATTTCGACGGATTTCTACCCGAGTCTGTCGCGTGTTTTACGGCAAGAACTCCACTGCTAGTCAGGGAAATCTGAGACAGGGCCGCATACACTATAAGGCATGTCCCGCAGTCTTCTTCGCTTACGGCGGATTGTTAAGCCCTGTTTAGGCGAGCACTTGGCTGCTAGTAAGGGAAATGTGACCCGGGGCCGCATACGCTATACGGCAGGTCCCGCAGTCTACCCCACATACGGCGAAGTGATGAGCCTTGTTTAACGCTAGCACCCCATTGCTGGTAGGTGATATGTGACCTGTGGCCGCATATGCTATACGGCAGGTCCAGCAGTCTACCCTCGCTTACGGCGAAGTGCTGAGTCTTGTTTTTATGCTAGCACTCCGCTGCTAGTAGGGGAAATGTGAGTCGTGTCCGCATATGCTAAACGGCAGGTCCTGCAGACTTCCTGAGGACTGCGAACTGCTGGCCTTCCTTCAGGCGAGCACTCCGTGGCTAGTACGGGAAATGGGAGCCAGGGCCGCATACGCTATACGGTAGGTCCCGCAGTCTACCCGTGCTTACGGCGAATTGCTGAGCCTCGATTTACGCTAGCACTCTGCTGCTAGTAGGGGAAATGTGAGCCGTAGCCGCATATTCTATAAGGCAGGTCCCGCAGTCTACCCGCAATGACGGCGAGTGGAATAGCTCGGTCAATTCTTAGGGTCCAATGTCACGACATTCATCTTTTGAATGTCCATTTATATTTTAAATGACCAATGTCAGCACGACATTCCATTTTTTGAAGTTTTCATTTTTGAATGTCCATGTCAAAAACATTTGTACAACATTTGTTTTTGAATGTCCAATGTCTAATGCCGTGCCAGCACAACATTCACATTTTTCTAATGTCGAATGGCGTATGTTGAGCTAACTTATACCAAGAGGTCTGTGTCCATACTAGTTAAAGAAATTAATAATTATATATCCAGTTCTTAAACGATACTAGTGTCTGGTTGCCAGTGTTGTTTAGTGTTAAACGACACTGGAGTCTAAAAGTTGATTAATTATATATCCAATTCCTTAAACGACACTAGTGTCTGGTTGCCAGTGTCGTTTAGTGTTGAACGACCCTAGAGTCTGAAAGTTGATTAATTATATATCTAGTTCCTTAAACGACACTAGTGTCTAGTTGCCAGGGTCGTTTAGTGTTAAACGACACTGGAGTCTGAAAGTTGATTAATTATATATCCAGTTCCTTAAACGATACTTGTGTCTGGTTGCCAGTGTCTTTTAGTGTTAAACGACAGCGGAGTCTGAAAGTTTATTAATTATATATCCAGTTCCTTAAACGGTACTAGTGTCTGATTGCCATTGTCGTTTAGTGTTAAACGACACTGGAGTCTGAAAATTGATTCTAGAAACTATGATAAAGAAAGTAAAAGTTGGATATTTAGTTCTTTAAACGACACTGGTTGCCAGTATCATTTGTGATAAATTAAACTAGATTCTGGTTGCCAGTATCGTTTATGATAAACGATACTAGATAATAGATCATGTAGCAGCCATAATAGCAGCCATAATAGCAGCCATGTTTTTCAACAAATCAGAAATATTTGAACAATCTTGGTAAAGGGTGCCCCAAGGAAAATTTGTGCAAAATAATTTTCAAATCGGGCCAGTACTTTTGGACAAGAAGATTTTTTAAGATTTGGCAATTTTCCCCTTTTCTGATGCAGCAACCAAAGTTCAACTTGGAATTAAATTCTTTCAACAACTTTGAAAGAGGACCACCTAAGGACCATTCCTATAAAGTTATTTGGAAATCTGTCCATTGGTTTAGTAGGAGAAATCATTTGTAGGAAATATTAACAGACTACGACGACGACGCCGGACGCCGAGTGATCACAAAAGCTCACCTTGCACTTCGTGCTTAGGTGAGCTAATAAAGTTGGAAAATATATTGGCAAATTTAGAAATTGCTTGTTGTGAACAATTTCTCGTTTTGCCACAAAATTGACAAATGCTGTCTGTTACAGATGCGTCTGCAGGTTGGAAGTTATTTGGAAATCTGTCCATTGGTTTAGTAGGAGAAATCATTTGTAGGAAATTGTTAACAGACGACGACGACGATGGACGATCAGACGTTGAGTGATCACAAAAGCTCACCTTGCACTTCGTGCTTAGGTGAGCTAATAAAGTTGAAAATATATTGGCAAATTTAGAAATTGCTTGTTGTGAATAATTTCTCGTTTTGCCACAATGTTTACAAATGCTGTCTGTTACAGATGGAATACAGTTACCTCGTACCCTAGTTATTTTGTACCCTGTCATTTTCGGTTATTTCGTAACCTAGTATAACCAACATTATGCCTTGGATTAATTCCTGCAAATCTTGTATTTGTCAAGAAAAATGTAACTCGTAACTTGTTTAAGTATATATGTGTATACACATTAAATACATAAAACTTCACTTTGCGTATTCATCTCACATTATAAAAGGTTATTGATATGATGGAATATTAACACCCATGATTTTTGCATGATTTTTGCATTTGATGTTTGAAGTGTGATAATCAATGATAATTAAGAACGCATGCTACACTTAATCAGTTAATGTTGGGTTGTTTTTTTAACAGTTTGCGAAAACCCTTAATTTTGTATCGGAATGTCTTACCAACTGTGAAAGATGACTGTCACTTTATTTGATGCACCGCATATTTAATTAATTGTATCTTAATTATATCGATTCCTAAGTATTTAAGTTGATGTGAATAATAATATGTTCATCATGAGTACACAATACCCCTGTTTACATTTTTTAAGGCTGGTTTTAGAGCATAACCAGGCTGTGGATTGTGATTCCTGTCGGAAATGGCAACATCATGGCTGCGGCAACACAGGTAAATGTTTTTGTTATTTTGAGAATTTCCATTTTTGCCTATAATAAGCATTTGATGTTCGAAATCATATATTTACCAGAATTTTTTTGATTTTTGTTTGTGTCCAGTGGAGGCTTAAAATGCTAAGTTAAATATTTATGAGTAAATAATATGTATATATTTTATGTAAATTCACAGTCACGTTAATAAACAATGTAATTCATAAAAACATGTTTTAGATCAATTTATAATAGTTATCAAATGTCCGATCACGATTTATTGTGTTATTCAGGTATGTAACGTTAAACAAGATTAACAAGAGGGCCAATTGATAGTAAATTAGTATCAAATATTTAACTGCAAATATCTGGAAAATGTTATCAGGGAGTGCAAATGAAACTGAAAGGAGTGGACACTTCTCAAGAAACAGCTTATCAGTAAAGGCCATTTATATCTTGAAATCTAACAAGAACTTTAATAAGAATGGAATTATAAAGTTTTTGTCATTTTGCACCTTTCCTGATGCCGCCTTGCTGCCCTGTTTTTCAACGAAATCAATATGGCTTCAACAGTTTATTTAGAGGGTCACTTAAGAAACATTTCTACCAAATTATCTTGCAATCGCACAAGTAGATTATGGAGGAAAAGGATTTTAAAATTTGGGTATTTTTCTCACTTTCTGATGCCGCAGCAACCAAAGTTCTCAATGGAATTTAAATCTTTGAACAATTTTGAAAGAGGACCACCAAAGGAACATTCTTGTGATGTTTTGTGGAAATTGGTCTATTGGAATGGTAGGAGTTGGTTGTCATTTGTAGCTAAAAGTTCAATTCACCCTCTTTGTGATGACGCCTGGTTGATATGATTGTGTAACCAATCAAAACGGCTTAAACAAATTAAATAGAGGATCATTACAGTAAGATTCGTATTATATTTTCTTAAAATCAGACAAACACTTTCATAAAAATGGAATTTTAAAATTTTGTCATTTTGCCCCTTTTCTGATGCCGCCTGACTGCCATGTTTTTCGACCAATCAGTATGGCTTGAACAATTTTTATAAAGGGTCATCCAAGGAACATTTCTACTCTGACAGGCAGATTCGGAGGAGAAGATTTTTAAAGTTTGGACATTTTGTCCCCTTTCTGATGCCGCAGCAACCAAAGTTCTCATTGGAATTTTAATCTTTGAACAATTTTGAAAGAGGACCACCAAAGGAACATTCCTGTGATGTTTTGTGGTAATTGGTCTATTGGGATGGTAGGAGATGGTTGTCATTTGTAGCTAAAAGTTCAATTTACCCCTTTTGTGATGACGCCTGGTTGCTATAATTGTGTAACCAATCAAAACGGCTTAAACAAATTAAATAGAGGATCATTACAGTAAGATTCGTATTATATTTTCTTAAAATCAGACAAGCATTTGCATAACACATAACAAGAGCTGTCGGAGGACAGCGCGCTCGACTATTCCACCGCTTATTCAAGTTACTGAGATAATGGACTCTAATGTAGTTGCATGCAAAACATTAACCACAATTTCTTAGTGGGTGATAATTTGCATTATATGCAGGATAGTGTTATTTAACATGATTATTTTCATAGGTGTGATGGTTAGATAGGGTTGTATAACCTTTCAATGGAATGCATCAAGTAGTTACTAAGATATGGACTCTTAATGTAGTTGCACGCAAACCTTTAACCATAATTTCTAAGTAAAAAAAGGGCAACAATTTGCACCATATACAGGATAGAGTTATCTTAATTGGTTGTGTTTATAGTTGTGCACTTGGGAAAGGTTGTATGAAGTTTTAATACAATTTTTCAAGTTGTTACTGAGATTACACTCTAAATGTAGTTGCAAATCTTTAACCAGAATTTCTAAGTCCAAAAAGGTCCATAACTTGCATAAAATGCTGGATAGAGTAATCATACTTGATTGTTTACATAGATGTGATGGTTGGTAAGGGCTGTATAAAGTTTCAATGCAATGCATCAAGTAGTTACTAAGAGATGGTCTCTTTATGTAGTTGCATGCAAAACTTTAACCAGAATGTATAAGTAAAAAAAATGCCATAGCTTGCATAAAATGCAGGATAGAGTTATCTAACTTGATAATCTACATAGGTGTGATAGTTGGGTAGGGTTGTATAAAGGTTCAATGCAATGCATCGAGTATATACTGAGACATGGACTCTTTAATTTAGTTGCACGCAAAACTTTAACCAGTAATTCTAAGTAAAACAAGAGGGCCATGATGGCCCTGGAATATCTCACCTAATATTTTTCTTTTCACTTTAGCTATATAAGCCCCGCCCCCTGGCAGCCATAGTTTCCGACCAATCAACTTGGATTGAAGGAATCTGATAGAGGGTCACCCTAGGAACATTTCTACAAAATTATTTGAAAATCGGCCAGACACTTTTGGAGGAGAAGATGTTTTAAGTTTTCACTATAGCCATATAAGGCAAAATAGCACTGCCCACTGGCGGCCATGTTTTTTTACCAATCAACATGGCTTGAAGGAATCTGAAAGTGGGTCATCCAAGGAACATTTCTACAAAATTATTTGAAAATCGGTCTGACACTTTCGGAGAAGAAGATTTTTTAAGTTTTCACTATAGCCATATAAGGCAAAATAGCCCCGCCCCCCTGGCGGCCATGTTTTTCGACCAATCAACATGGCTTGAAGGAATCTGATAGAGGGTGATCCAAGGAACGTTTTTACAAAATTATTTGAAAATCAGCCACACACTTTCGGAGGAGAAGATGTTTTAAGTTTTCACTTTGGCCATATAAGGCAAAATAGCCCCGCCCCCTGGCAGCCAAGTTTTTCGACCAATCAACATGGCTTGCAGGAATCTGATAGAGGGTCACCCAAGGAACATTTCTACAAAATTATTTAAAAATCGGCCCGACACTTATGGAGGAGAAGATTTTTTAAGTGTTCACTATAGCCATAAAAGGCAAAATAGCCCCGCCCTCTGGCGGCCATGTTTTTTGACCAATCAACATGGCTTGAAGGAATCTGATAGAGAGTCACCCAAGGAACATTTCTAAAAAATTATTTGAAAATCGGCCTGACACTTTTGGAGGAGAAGATTTTTTAAGTTTGCACTATAGCCATATAAGGCAAAATAGCCCCGCCCTGGCGGCCATGTTTTTCGACCAATCAACATGGCTTGAAGGAATCTGATAGAGGGTCACCCAAGGAACATTTCTACAAAATTATTTGAAAATCGGCCTTACACTTTCGGAGGAGAAGATTTTTTAAGTTTTCACTATAGCCATATAAGGCAAAATAGCCCCGCCCCCCCTGGCGGCCATGTTTTTCGACCAATCAACATGGCTTGAAGGAATCTGATAGAGGGTCATCTAAGGAACATTTCTACAAAATTATTTGAAAATCTGCCAACCAGTTTGGGAGAAGAAGAATTTTGAAGTTTTTTCAGTTTCGTTGCCATGGAAACCAGAATTTTGCATGGATCCCAAAAATTTGAAGGAATTCTGGTGAGGTCATTGAGAGGATGCTTTCTGTGAAGTTTCATCCAAATTGACCCACTGGTTACTGAGGAGAAGAAGTTGACGCACGACGCACGACGCACGGCGCACGACGCACGACGCACGACGCACGACGGACGCCGGACAAAAGGCGATCACAATAACTCACCTTGAGCAAAGCTCAGGTGAGCTAAAAAGGGCCATAACTTGCATAAAATGCAGAATAGAGTTATCATACTTGATAATCTACACAGGTGTAATAGTTGGGTAGGGTTGTAGAAAGTTTCAATGCAATGCATCAAGTAAATACTGAGATATGGACTCTTAATTTAGTTGCACGCAAAACTTTAACCATAATTTCTTCATAAAAAAAAGTGCTATAACTTGCCTAAAATGCAGGATAGAGTTATCTAACTTGTTAATCTACATAGGTGTAATAGTTGGGTAGGGTTGTAAAAAGGTTCAATGCAATGCATCAAGTATATACTGAGATATGGACTCTTAATTTAGTTGCATGCAAAACTTTAACTAGAATTTCTAAGCAAAAAAAGGGCCATAACTTGCATAAAATGCATAATAGAGTTATCATACTTGATAATCTACACAGGTGTAATAGTTGGGTAGGGTTGTAGAAAGTTTCAATGCAATGCATCAAGTAAATACTGAGATATGGACTCTTAATTTAGTTGCACGCAAAACTTTAACCATAATTTCTTAGTAAACAAAAGTGCCATAACTTGCCTAAAATGCAGGATAGAATTATCTAACTTGTTAATCTATATAGGTGTAATAGTTGGGTAGGGTTGTATAAAGGTTCAATGCAATGCATCAAGTATATACTGAGATATGGACTCTTAATTTAGTTACATGCAAAACTTTAACCAGAATTTCTAAGTAAAAAAAGTGCCATAACTTGCATAAAATGCAGGATAGAGTTATCTTAGATGATAATCTACACAAGTGTGATAGTTGGGTAGGGTTGTAGAAAGTTTCAATGCAATGCATCAAGTAAATACTGAGATATGGACTCTTAATTTAGTTGCACGCAAAACTTTAACCAGAATTTCTAAGTAAAAAAAGGGCCATAACTTGCATAAAATGCAGGATAGAGTTATCTAACTTGATAATCTACATAGGTGTGATAGTTGGGTAGTGCTGTATAAAGTTTCAATGCAATGCATCAATTAAATACTGAGATATGGACTCTTAATTTAGTTGCACGCAAAACTTTAACCAGAATTTCTAAGTAAAAAAGGGCCATAACTTGCATAATATGCAGGATAGAGTTATCTAACTTGATAATCTACATTGGTGTGATAGTTTGGTAGGGTTGTAGAAAGTTTCAATGCAATACATGTAGTATTTAAGAACTTGCATGCAAAACCTTAACCAAAGTGTGACTTGGACGCCGACGCCAGGGTGAGTGGTATAGCTCTCATATTCTTCGAATAGTCTAGCTAAAAATGGAATTTTCAAATTTTGTCATTTTGCCCCTTTTTTGATGCCGCCTGACTGCCATGTTTTTCGACCAATCAGTATGGCTTGAACAATTTTTATAGAGGGTCACCCAATAAACATTTCTACCAAATTATATTTGAATCTGACAGGCAGATTCGGAGGAGAAGATTTTTAAAGGTTGGACCTTTTGCCCCCTTTCTGATGCCGCAGCAACCAAAGTTCTCAATGGAATTTAAATCTTTGAACAACTTTGAAAGAGGCCAACCAGAGGAACAGTCCTGGGATGTTTCACGGAAATTGTCCTTGGAGTTTGGGAGGAGATGATGTTTAAAGCTAAAAGTTAACGCCGGACGGACGACGGACGACGGACAAAAAGTGATCAGAATAGCTCACCTTGAGCCTTTGGCTCAGGTGATCTAAAAACAAGCGTATTCATAAAGACATGATTTAATTAACCCTTTCCCATATACGACAATTCTACAGCAGACGACTTTGAACTTATTCTGTCAAAACATAGAAAATCTCCATAATGGATAACCTATGACAAAAAGTGGAAAACATTGTGGCAAAAGGAGAAATTGCAATTTCTTCTTTAGTCACTATGTTTTCAAAAATCCGTCTGCTGCAGAGGCGTCAAAAAGCGTCTATATGAGGTAAAGGGTTAAAAAGGCACGTTGAGAAACAATTAAAAGCCAATCTGTTAACACCATTGTCAAACATAACACATTGTTATTATAACAAAAGCTGTGATGAAATGACATAAACAAGAGGGCCATGATGGCCCTTGAATCGCTCACCTGATTTTTTATTTTTTTTTCACTTTAGCTATATAAGCCTGGCAGCCATAGTTTCCGACCAATCAACTTGGCTTGAAGAAATCTGATAGAGGGTCACCCTAGGAACATTTCTACAAAATTATTTGAAAATCGGCCAGATACTTTTGGAGGAGAAGATTTTTTAAGTTTTCACTATAGCCATATAATGCAAAATAGCCCTGCCTACTGGCGGCCATGTTTTTTGACCAATCAACATGGCTTGAAGGAATCTGAAAGTGGGTCATCCAAGGAACATTTCTACAAAATTATTTGAAAATCGGGCCGACACTTTTGGAGAAGAAGATTTTTTAAGTTTGCACTATAGCCATATAAGGCAAAATAGCCCCGCCCCCCCCCTTGTGGCCATGTTTTTCGACCAATCAACATGGCTTGAAGGAATCTGATAGAGGGTCATCCAAGGAACATTTCTACAAAATTATTTGAAAATCGGGCCAACACTTTTGGAGAAGAAGATTTTTTAAGTTTGCACTTTAGCCATATAAGGCAAAATAGCCCCGCCCCCCTAGCTGCCGTGTTTTTTGACCAATCAACATGGCTTGAAGGAATCTGGTAGAGGGTCATCCAAGGAACATTTCTACAAAATTATTTGAAAATCTACCCACCAGTTTGGGAGAAGAAGAATTTTGAAGTTTTTTTCGTTTCGTTGCCATGGAAACCAGAATTCTACATGGATCCCTAAAATTTGAAGGAATTCTGGTGAGGTCATTAAGAGGATGCTTTCTGTGAAGTTTCATCCCAATTGACCCACTGGTTACTGAGGAGAAGATGTTGAAGATTTTTTAAGCTTTCACTTTGGCCATATAAGGCAAAATAGCCCCCGCCCCCTGGCGGCCATGTTTTTCGACCAATCAACATTGCTTGAATGAATCTGATAGAGGGTCACCCAAGAAACATTTCTACAAAATTATTTGAAAATCGGCCTGACACTTATGGAGGAGAAGATTTTTTAAGTTTTCATTATAGCCATAAAAGGCAAAATAGCCCCGCACCCTGGCTGCCATGTTTTTTGACCAATCAACATGGCTTGAAGGAATCTGATAGAGGATCACCCAAGGAACATTTCTACAAAATTATTTGAAAATCGGCCTGACACTTTCGGAGGAGAAGTTTTTTTAAGTTTTCACTATAGCCATATAAGGCAAAATAGCCCCGCCCCCCCTGGCGGCCATGTTTTTCGACCAATCAACACGGCTTGAAGGAATCTGATAGAGGGTCATCCAAGGAACATTTCTACAAAATTATCTGAAAATCTGCCAACCAATTTGGGAGAAGAAGAATTTTGAAGTTTTTTCGGTTTCGTTGCCATGGAAACCATAATTTTGCATGGATCCCAAAAATTTGAAGGAATTCTGGTGAGGTCATTGAGAGGATGCTTTCTGTGAAGTTTCATCCAAATTGACCCACTGGTTACTGAGGAGAAGTAGTTGACGCACGACGCACAACGGACGACGCACGACGGACGCCGGACAAAAGGCGATCACAATAACTCACCTTGAGCAAAGCTCAGGTGAGCTAAAAACATTAAACTAATTTTTTTTAACACGTACAATACCACCAAATAATTTGAAATACATTTTGTAAACATATATAATATGATTAGATTTAGGTTATCTGTTATAAATGACACTAGGGTACGAAACAACCGAAAATGACAGGGTATAAAATAACTAGGGTACGAGACAACCGAAAATGACAGGGTACAAAATAACTAGGGTACGAAGTAACTGTCTCCCGTTACAGATGCGTCTGCAGGTTGGAAAGGGTTAGGTGGCAACAATTTGAGAACCTGCTATCAGGGCCTAGTTTAACCCTTTCCCATATACAATAAATCTGCAGCAGATCTAGAAAAGGGCATTTTTCAAATTCTAAAATCCTTATTTGACATTCAAACCCATTGTTGTGGGTACTTAAAAGAATTTTCTCAGTGAGACGATTCTACTGAGTACCCACAACATATATATATTCTTTATTCCTCCAATAACGAAGAGCATTACAATACATAGAATACAAACAGAATGCCTAACACATAGTATTATACAAGAGAACAAATGTACACATCACGACAAAAAAATAAAAAAAAGTTCGAACATATAAAAAAGTACATTGAGACGATTTCTTTTGCGTACCCACAACAAAGGTTTGGCGGGTCAAATTAGGCTTTGAGAACTTGCAAAACGCCCCTTATCTAGAGCTCTCAACTTATTGTACTGCTTCATATTTTTATATTTCAAACACTAACTAAGTTACCTACTAAATGAAAGTATACTTATTGAATATAGATGAAAGCACTTTTGTTTAAAGGAGAAACACAACAACAGTAATAATTAATAATTTTTCTAATGCAAAAAGAGAATGTTTCTGATTGCAGGCCTAAGTATAATATAACCCGCATTCCAGAAGTAAAATGATGAAGTAATGCTGAATTTGAGCTCCCTCCGAGACAAGATGACGAGAAATTACTTTGCAGATTGATGGATGCTTTAGGGACGTATAGATAATAATACATCATTTACGAAAACTACCGGCTATATCTTAAGACAGCTTTGAAAACATTGTGATTAAGGGCGAAATTGTTCACTACGAGCAATTTCACCTTTTGTCACAATGCTTTAAAATGCCTACTATTGCTGTTGGGTCAAAAGTGGCATAGATGAGTGAAAAGGTCAAAACAACATCAGAAATTAACTATATACATACATCACATATCAAACACAAAAGAACATGCACATAACAATGAGGATGGATAATCATACTTAATAACATATTACACATAGTTAAGTCAGACACACACACAAATTCAAAGAGAACTTTTCGACTATAAGATAAGTATTTTTGATTGCACAACTAGATATACAAGACGAATGTTTGACGCAAAGCGTCAAAGTGAAGCCGCAATATTTCGTTGCACATGTAGAAATAAGAAAACAGAACATTTAAATCCACAAAATTTAGAAAAAATTAAAACTGTAGTCAGGACGCTGATATCGGTATTTGAAGATATATTTTTATGAAGGATATTTAACCTGGCTGGTCTGTGTTTTAAGCGAATTAGATGATTTAAAGTTAAACTGATCATGAACAGTGACAAACTAGACGAATACTTAAAAATAATTGGACATTAGGTTATGATAAATTTCAATTTGTACCGAAGATAATCAACTATTTGGATTGAACACAAGCAATGATATGATATTGTTTTGTCAATTAATGCAGACACACAGAACATCTGTTTTTGTTTTGTATTGGTAAATACTGATAAATGATAACGCTATAACCACTTCCAACATAAAACAAATGTGCAGCAGACGACTTTGAAATGATCAAGTACACAATATAAGATATCTATAAAATGATAGTATGATAATTGAAAAGTGTTCAAAATGATTGTGGTAAATGCATATCATGATTACTCATTATGAACAATCTCTCCTTTTTCCACAATGATTTCAATGATGTTTAACCTGACATACTTTGAAATAATCAAGTACAAAACAAAGATTATCTCTATAAATGATAGTAAGATAATTGAAAAGAGTTTAACTCTGTGTGGCAAATGGAGCAATTGCTCATTATAAGTAATTTCCACATTTCAAAGTCGCATGCTTCAGAGGCTCAGAAATGCTATATACTCGTATGTTAAAACCGTAAATTGAGAAACTTAAGCTCATTATGACTAATTTCACCTTTTGCCACAATGATTTCAAAAGATGTCTGTTGCAGAGGCTCATAAAGGGTATATACTCGTACGTTGGAAAGGGTTAAAACCGTAATTGGAGAAAATCTATCTCATCTTTGAGCAATTTAACCTTTTGCCTAAATGATTTCAAACGTCGTCTGCTGCAGAGGCTCAGACCAGGTTTATACTGGTATGTGGGAAGGGTTAAAACCGTTAATGGAGACAAAATCAGCTTATGATGAGCAATTTCATCTTTTGCCACAATGATTTTATAAGGTTACAGTAAGGGTATATACTCGTATGCGAGGAAGGGTTAAAACCGTTTATTGAGAAATCACTTCAAACATAAAACAAATTTGCAGCAGACGAATTTGAAAATAAAATGTACACAAATAAAATATCTATAAAATGATAGTATGATATTTGAAAAGTGTTCAAAATGATTGTGGTAAATGCATATGTTTAACCTGACATACTTTGAAATAATCATGATAATCTCTATAAGTTATAGTAAGACAATTGAAAAGACTAGAGTTTAACTCTTTGTGGAAAATGAAGCAATTGCTCATTATAAGCAATTTCACATTTCAAAGTCGCATGCTGTAAAGGCTCAGAAATGCTATAAACTCGTATGTTAAAACCGTAAATGGAAAAAATTAAACTCATTGTGACTAATTTCACCTTTTTCCACAATGATCTCAAAAGTTGTCCGTTGCAGACGCTCATAAAAGGTACATTCTCGCATGTGGGAAAGGGTTAAAACAGTAATTGGAGAAAACTCTTTGTGGCAAATGAAGCAATTGCTCATTATAAGCAATTTCACATTTCAAAGTCGCATGCTGCAAAGGCTCAGAAATGCTATAAACTCGTATGTTAAAACCGTAAATGGAAAAAATTAAACTCATTGTGACTAATTTCACCTTTTGCCACAATGATTTCAAAAGTTGTCCGTTGCAGACGCTCATAAAAGGTACATTCTCGTATGTGGGAAAGGGTTAAAACCGTAATTAGAGAAAATCTATCTCATATTGAGCAATTTAACCTTTTGCCTCAATGATTTCAAACGTCGTCTGCTGCAGATGCTCAGAAAGGGTTTATACTCTTGGGAAATGGTTAAAACCGTAAATGGAGAAACAGAATAGTTTATGATGAGCAATTTCATCTTTTGCCACAATGATTTTAAAAGGTTACAGTAAGGGTATAAACTCGTATGGGAAATGGTTAAAACCGTTTATTGAGCAAATTAAACTCAATATGAACAATTTAAACGTTTGACAAAACGATTTTAAAAGACGTCAGGGTATATTTGTGAGAAAGGGTTAGCAGATAACCATAGTATGTCCATAGACGTTTAATAAGAGAGATTTTTATTGGCTCAGAAAGAGCGCGCTTTCTTTGGTTCCCGGTTTTATCGTAAAATGTATGAAGCAGGTAGCCATTTTCAATCGAATGGTTCTATGATTATACATTTTGTCCATGCTTATAAGAATAAAGCGTAAGCCGTACTGTTAGAATAGACACAGAATGAATTTCGTTGAACTTAAAATACACTCATAGAAATAATTAACCGTCCTTGGTATTTTTTAAACTTTGTTTTTGAACTTAAAAAACTGTTACATACAATTAAAGTGTAAAACAGCTGCTTTAGCTTCTATATATACTTAATAAACAAAGGAAATTCACGATACATTGTGGCATGTCTAATTTATCTCCTTGTGCTAAATTTCAAAGCATTACTACAGGAAGCCGCCTCTTGGCGGCTTCCAATGATATAGTCTGCTTTCCAGAAATAATATGAATAGGTAATGCAGGATTGGAATTCTCGTCCGAAATGAATTGTCGAGAATTCACACTGCATATGAAGGGATGGATATATGGGGATGGGTGAATGGATGGATAAGTTTTTTCAAATTCTAAAATCCTTATTTGACATTCAAACCCATTGTTGTGGGTACTTAAAAGAACTGCCTCAGTGAGACGATTCTACTGAGTACCCACAACATAGGTTTTGGTTGAGCACTGAGAGAAATATTGTGGGGAAAAGACCTTTTCACTCCCTCTTATCTAGTCCTCTGCAAGTCGGAAAGTGTTGAGTTTATATAACTGGATCATACATAGTAGTAAATAATATCCTCTTTATATTCTAAACAAGAGCTGTCGGAGGACAGCGTGCTCGACTATTCCACCGCTTTTTTAAGTTACTGAGATAATGGACTCTAATGTAGTTGCATGCAAAACATTAACCACAATATCTTAAAGGGTGATAATTTGCATTATATGCAGGATAGAGTTATTTAACTTGATTATTTTAATAGGTGTGATGGTTAGGAAGGCAATGGAATGCCTCAAGTAGTTAATAAGATATGGACTCTTAATGTAGTTGCACGCAAACCTTTAACCATAATTTAGTAAAAAAACGGCAACAATTTGCACCATATGCAGGATAGTTATCTTAATTGGTTGTGTTTATAGTTGTGAAATTGGGAAAGGTTGTATAAAGTTTCAATACAATGCTTCAAGTTGTTAATGAGATTACACTCTAAATGCAAAACTTAATCCAGAATTTCTAAGTCCAAAAAGGGCCATAACTTGCATAAAATACTGGATAGTTATTGTACTTGATTGTTTACATAGGTGTGATGATTGGGAAGGGCTGTATAAAGTTCAATGCAATGCATGAAGTAGTTACTAAGATATGGTCTCTTAATGTAGTTGCATGCAAAACTTTAACCAGAATTTATAAGTCCAAAAAGGGCCATAACTTGAATAAAATGCAGGATAGAGTTATTTAACTTGAAAATCAACATAGGTGTGATAGTTGGATAGGGTTGAATAAAGTTTCAAAGCAATGCATGAAGTAAATACTAGGATATCGACTCTTAATGTAGTTGCATGCAAAACTTTAACCAAATTTCTAGTTAAAAAAATGGTCATTAATTGCAAAATATACTGGATAGAGATATATACTTGATTGTTTACATAGGTGTGATGGTTGGGAAGGGTTGTATAAAGTTTCAATGCAATGCATCAAGTAGTTACTAAGAGATGGTCTCTTAATGTAGTTGTATGCAAAACTTTAACCAGAATTTCTAAGTAAAAAAGGGCCATAACTTGCATAAAATGCAGGATAGAGTTATCATACTTGATAATCTACATAAGTGTGATAATTGGGTAGCGTTGTATAAAGTTTCAACGCAATGCATCTAGTAAATACTGAGATATGGACTCTTAATTTAGTTGCATGCAATACTTTAACCAGAATTTCTAAGTAAACAAGAGGGCCAAGATGGCCCTAAATCGATCACCTGTTAGTTAATTAGAAGCAAATATTTAACTGCAAATATCTGTGAAAATTTGATCAGGAGTTCAAATGAAACTGCAAGGAGTGGACACTCAGTTAAAGAAACAGTTTATCAGTAAAAGCCATTTTTATCTTGAAATCTAACAAGAGCTATCTCAATTTCTGATGCTGCAGCAACAAAGGTTCTACACAGAATGCAAGTATTTGAACAATTTCGAAAGAGGACCATCAAAGGAACATTCCTGTGAAGTAAGGTTGAAATTGGTCAAGTGGAATGGTAGCAGTTGTCATTTGTAGCTAAAAGTTCAATTTACCCCTTATGTGATGATGCGAGGTTGCTATGATTTTGTAACTAATCAAAACAGCTTGAACAAATTAAATATAGAGGATCACTGAAGTAGAATTTTTATTAAATTTCCTTAATATCAGACAAGAACTTAAAACAAGAGGACCATGATCGCTCACCTGATTTAATCAAACTTAAAAAAAATTCAGTGTTCTTTCCCTTATATGAGTCTATGAAAAAAAAGTGACCCCCGCCGAGGGGTCATTTTTGACCCCAGGGCTATAATTTGAACAATCTTGGTAAACTAGATGATGCTACATACCAAATATCAAAGGCCTGGGGCGTCTACTTTTAGACAAGAAGGTTTTTTAAGTTTTTTCTCTATATGAGTTTATGTAAAATAATAGACCCCAGGGCTATAATTTGAACACTCTTTGTAAAGGTCTACTAGATGATGCTACATACCCAATATCAAAGGCCTTGGCCCTCTACTTTTAGACAAAAAGATTTTTTTAGTTATTTCTCTATATGAGTCTATGTAAAACAATAGACCCCAGGGGAGGGGTAATTTTTGACCCCAGGGCTATAATTTGAACAATCTTGGTAGAAATTCACTAGATGATGCTACATACCAAATATCAAAGGCATGGGCCTTCTACTTTCAGACAAGAAGATTTTTTAAGTTTTGGTTCATTTCCCCTTTTTTGTTGCCATGGCAGCCAAAGTTTGGCACGGAATATAATTTTTTGAACAAGTTTGAAAGAGATGTCGTTTGTAGGAAAATGTGAACGGACGGACGACGACGACGACGACGGACGACGGACGGTGAGTGATCACAAAAGCTCACCTTGCACTTCGTGCATTGGTGAGCTAAAAATGGAATTTCCAAATTTTGTCATTTTGCCCCTTTTCTGATGCCTCCTGACTGCCATGTTTTTCAACCAAACAGTATGCCTTGAACAATCTTTGTAGAGGCTCACCTAAGGAACATTTCTACCAAACTATAATGGAATCATACATGCAGATTCAAAGAAGAAGATTTTTAAAACTTGGACATTTTGCCCCCTTTCTGATGCTGCAGCAACCCTGACAGCCATGTTTTTCAACAGATCAGACATATTTGAACAATCTTGGTAGAGGGTGCCCCAAAGAACATTTGTGAAAAATTATTTTCAAATCGGACTAATTCTTTTGTACGAGAAGATTTTTTAAGTTTTAACAATACACACATATTAGGAAAACAATCTTAGCCCCCTGGCAGCCATGTTTTTTCAACGGATCGGAAATATTTGAACAATCTTGGTAAAGGGTGCCCCAATGAACATTTGTGCAAAATAATTTTCAAATCGGGCCAGTACTTTTGGACAAGAAGATTTTTAATGTTTTAACAATGCACATATAAGGAAAACAGGCTCCACCCCCTGGCGGCCATGTTTTTCAATGGATCGGAAATATTTGAACAATCTTGATAAAGGGTTCCCCAATGAACATTTGTGCAAAATAATTTTCAAATCGGGCTTATACTTTTGGACAAGAAGATTTTCAAAGTTTTTAACAATGTACATATAAGGAAAACAGGCTCCACCCCCTGGCGGCCATGTTTTTCAACGGATCATAATATTTGCACAATCTTGGTAAAGGGTGCCCAAAGAAACATTTGTGCAAAATAATTTTCAAATTGGGCTTATACTTTTGGACAAGAAGATTTTCAAAGTTTTAACAATGCACATATAAGGAGAACAAGCTCCGCCCCATGGCGGCCATGTTTTTCAACCGATCAGAAATATTTGCACAATCTTGGAGTGCCCCAAGGAATATTTGTGGAAAATAATTGTCAAATCAGGCCAGTACTTTTGGACAAGAAGATTTTTAAAGTTTTAACAATGCATATATAAGGAAAACAAGATCCGCCCCCTGGCGGCCATGTTTTTCAATGGATCGGAAATATTTGAACAATCTTGGTAAAGAGTGCCCCAAGGAACATTTGTGCAAAATAATTTTCAAATCGGGCCAGTACTTTTGGACAAGAAGATTTTTAAAATTTTAACAAAAACAAGAGGGCCATGATGGCCCTGGAATCGCTCACCTGATTTTTTTTTTTTTCACTTTAGCTATATAAGCCCCGCCCCCTGGCACCCATAGTTTCTGACCAATCAACTTGGCTTAAAGGAATCTGATAGAGGGTCACCCTAGGAACATTTCTACAAAATTATTGGAAATTCGGCCTGACACTTTTGGAGGAGAAGATTTTTTAAGTTTTCACTATAGCCATATAATGCAAAATAGCCCTGCCCAGTGGCGGCCATGTTTTTTGACGAATCAACATGGCTTGAAGGAATCTGAAAGTGGGTCACATAAGGAACATTTCTACAAAATTATTTGAAAATCGGCCTGACTCTTTCAGAGAAGAAGAATTTTTAATTTTTCACTATAGCCATATAAGGCAAAATAGCCCCGCCCCCCTGGCAGCCATGTTTTTCGATCAATCAACTTGGCTTGAAGGAATCTGATAGAGGGTCATCCAAGGAACATTTCTACAAAATTATTTGAAAATCTGCCAACCAGTTTGGGAGAAGAAGATTTTTCACTATAACCATATAAGGCAAAATAGCCCTGCCCCACTGGCGGCCATGTTTTTCGACCAACCAACATGGCTTGAAGGAATCTGATAGAGGGTCATCCAAGGAACATTTCTACAAAATTATTTGAAAATCGGCCCGACACTTTCGGAGGAGAATATTTTTTAAGTTTTCACTATAGCCATATAAGGTAAAATAGCCCCGCCCCCCTGAATTTTCAAATTGGGCCAGTACTTTTGGACAAGAAGATTTTTTAAGTTTAAACCACCCCCTGGCGGCCATGTTTTTTCAACCGATCGGAAATATTTGAACAATCTTGGTAAAGGGTGCCCCAAGGAACATTTGTGGAAAATAATTTTCAAATCGGGCCATTACTTTTGGACAAGAAGATTTTATAAGTTTTAACAATGCACATATAAGGAAAACAAGCTTCGCCCCCTGGTGGCCATGTTTTTCAACGAATCGGAAAATATTTGAACAATCTTGGTAAAGGGTGCCCCTAGGAACATTTGTGCAAAATAATTTTCAAATCGGGCCAGTACTTTTTGACAAGAAGATTTTTAAAATTTGAACAATGCACATATACGGAAAACAGGCTCCGCCCCCTGGCGGCTATGTTTTTCAACCGATCGGACATATTTGAACAATCTTGGTATAGGGTGCCCCAATGAACATTTGTGCAAAATAATTTTCAAATCGGGCCAGTACTTTTGGACAAGAAGATTTTTAAAGTTTTAACAATGGACGTATAAGGAAAACAAGCTTCGCCCCCTGGCGGCCATGTTTTTCAACGGATCGGAAATATTTGAACAATCTTGGTAAAGGGTGCCCCAATGAACATTTGTGCAAAATAATTTTCAAATCGGGCCAGTACTTTTGGACAAGAAGATTTTTTAAGTTTTAACCACCCCCTGGCGGCCATGTTTTTTCAACCGATCGGAAATATTTGAACAATCTTGGTAAAGGGTGCCCCAAGGAACATTTGTGGAAAATAATTTTCAAATCGGGCCATTACTTTTGGACAAGAAGATTTTATAAGTTTTAACAATGCACATATAAGGAAAACAAGCTCCGCCCCCTGGTGGCCATGTTTTTCAACGGATCGGAAAATATTTGAACAATCTTTGTAAAGGGTGCCGCTAGGAACATTTGTGCAAAATAATTTTCAAATCGGGCCAGTACTTTTTGACAAGAAGATTTTTAAAATTTGAACAATGCACATATACGGAAAACAGGCTCCGCCCCCTGGCGGCTATGTTTTTCAACCGATCGGACATATTTGAACAATCTTGGTATAGGGTGCCCCAATAAACATTTGTGCAAAATAATTTTCAAATCGGGCTAGTACTTTTGGACAAGAAGATTTTTAAAGTTTTAACAATGGACGTATAAGGAAAACAAGCTTCGCCCCCTGGCGGCCATGTTTTTCAACGGATCGGAAATATTTGAACAATCTTGGTAAAGGGTGCCCCAAGATACATTTGTGCAAAATAATTTTCAAATTGGGCCAGTACTTCTGGACAAGAAGATTTTTAAAATTTTAAAAATGCACATATAAGGAAAAAATGCTCCACCCCCCTGGCGGCCACTTTTTTTTCAACCGATCGGAAATATTTGAACAATCTCGGTGAAGGGTGCCCCAATGAACATTTGTGCAAAATAATTTTCAAATCGGGCCAGTACTTTTGGACAAGAAGATTTTTTAAGTTTTAACAATGCACATATAAGGAAAACAAGCTCCGCCCCCTGGCAGCCATGTTTTTCAACGGATCGGAAATATTTGAACAATCTTGGTAAAGGGTGCCCCTAGGAACATTTGTGCAAAATAATTTTCAAATCGGGGCAGTACTTTTCGACAAGAAGATTTTTAAAATTTGAACAATGCACATATAAGGAAAACAGGCTCCGCCCCCTGGCGGCCATGTTTTTCAACTGATCGGAAATATTTGAACCATCTTGGTAAAGGGTGCCCCAATGTACATTTGTGCAAAATAATTTTCAAATCGGGCCAGTATATTTGGACAAGAACATTTTTAAAGTTTTAACAATGCACATATAAGGAAAATAAGCTCCGCCTCCTGGCGGCCATGTTTTTCAACGGATCGGAAATATTTGAACAATCTTGGTAGAGGGTACCCCAAGGAACATTTGTGCAAAATAATTTTCAAATCGGGCCAGTACTTTTGGACAAGAAGATTTTTTAAGATTTGACAATTTTCCCCTTTTCTGTTGCCGCAGCAACCAAAGTTCTCAATGGAATTTAAATCTTTGAACAATTTTGAAAGAGTTTCACCAAAGGAACATTCCTGTGAAGTTTGGTTGAAATTGGTCAAGAGGTTAAGGAGAAGATGATCTAAATGTCTAAATGTTAACGACGGACGACGCCGGACGGACAAAAAGTGATCAGAAAAGCTCACCTTGAGCCTTTGGCTCTAGGTGATCTAAAAAAGGGCCATAACTTGCATAAAATGCAGGATAGAGTTATCCAACTTGATAATCTACACAGGTGTGATAGTTGGGTAGGGTTATAGAAAGTTTCAATGGAATGCATCAGGTAAATACAGAGATATAGACTCTTAATTTAGTTACAAGCAAAACTTTAACCAGAATTTCTAGGTAAAAAAAGAGCCATAACTTGCATAAAATGCAGGATAGAGTTATCTAACTTGATAATCTACATAGGTGTGATGCTTAGGTATGGTTGTATAAAGTTTCAATGCAATGCATCAAGTAAATACTGAGATATGGACTCTTAATTTAGTTGCACGCAAAACTTTAACCAGAATTTCTAAGTAAAAAAGGGCCATAACTTGCATAAAATGCAGGATAGAGTTATCCAACTCGATAATCTACACAGGTGTGATAGTTGGGTAGGGTTGTATAAAGTTTCAATGCAATGCATCAAGTAAATACTGAGATATGGACTCTTAATTTAGTTGCACGCAAAACTTTAACCAGAATTTCTAAGTAAAAAAGGGCCATAACTTGCATAAAATGCAGGATAGAGTTATCCAACTCAATAATCTACACAGGTGTGATAGTTGGGTAGGGTTGTAGAAAGTTTCAATGTAATGCATCAGGTAAATACAGAGATATGGACTCTTAATTTAGTTGCACGCAAAACTTTAACCAGAATTTCTAAGTAAAAAAAGGGCCATAACTTGCATAAAATGCAGGATAGAGTTATCTAACTTGATAATCTAAATAGGTGTGATGCTTGGGTAGGGTTGTATTAAGTTTCAATGCAATGCATCAAGTAAATACTGAGAAATGGACTCTTAATTTAGTTGCACGCAAAACTTTAACCAGAATTTCTAAGTAAAAAAGGGCCATAACTTGCATAAAATGCAAGATAGAGTTATCTAACTTGATAATCTACATTGGACCTGATAGTTTAGTAGGGTTGTAGAAAGTTTCAATGCAATACATGTAGTATTTAAGTACTTGAATGCAAAACCTTAACCAAAGTGTGACGTGGACGCCAACAGCGACGCCGACGCCGACGCCGACGCCAGGGTGAGTAGTATAGCTCTCATATTCTTCGAATAGTCGAGATAAAAACTAAATAAATATCATTAACTTTCAACTTACGTTTTTCATTACCAGAAGAGAGCTCTGAGTTGAAAAAATCAGGGGCTGACTTGATTCAACAATCCGAGTATGCGGAACAGCATTGTTATACCTTGGTTTAGAGACCACGTTAGGCTTCCGCCTCTAAGGTCCATTTTGTCTTTGGGTTTTTCTTTCCCCATTATTATCAGAGACATATAAACACAGAGATAAGCGACACTAGATTTTCAAGCGAAATCACGATTCAGTGAACGGGTATAGCCAAAAAAAAAAAATCAATAATATTGCGTAATATGATCCGTGTATTGAAAGCGCTTTATGTAAAATGAAAAGCGTCTGACGATCCCAATTTTTCACTCGGAATACCTTCTTTTACTTCGTAGGTTGTATACAGTTCTAAGCGAAGTCTTATTTGTCCCCATATAAAATACTAGTTATATGTCTGTTGTCCCGTCAATATTATGTTTAGGGACCGTTATCAAATAATTTGTTCCTAGGGCCTTTTTCATCAGATACGGGTTTCTTCCAAAACCACTTCCTTGGGAGACAAAGCCTAACTGTCTTCTTTTTAGGCATCTTAATCTGAAAATAATAAGTACTTGTTTACAACATCTTAAGAATAGATCTAGAGTGTACATACAGCATATCTGCAACCAGAGACATATGTGTTTATATGTCTCTGCTGCAACATACCCAAATTTTTTAGGAAACTCGCTTAACCCTTTCCTTTCCCTGCAAATCTGCAGCAGACAACTTTGAACATATTTTGTCAAAAGAAGAAAATCTCTTATTGCATGGATAACCTATGACTAAACTTGAAAAACATTGTGGCAAAAGGAGAACTTTATTCTGTTGTCACTATGTTGAAAAAAAGCTGTCCACTGGAGAGGCGACAGAAAGTATGTTTATAAGGGAAAGAGCTAAAATTGAAAGTACAATAATTGAAACATGGTGATAAAAGGAGAAATTGCTCAATTTGATTAATTGAATAGGGTTAAACAAGCCCTATATATGTTTTCATAAATGTAGAATATAAACATAAGTGTGGTAAATGAGCCCTCTGATCCGAGTCTATACTGCTTGTGTATGTAGTCTAGACCCAGAACAGAGGGCTCTGATCACGGTCTGCAATACCCTAATAAAACATCAATTATATCCCTTCTGTATGTTTTTGGTCTATACTGTTTGCATAGAAGTCTGTTTCACAAATGCAATGGCTTATAATAATAATGATATACATGTGATAGATGAGCCCTCTGATCCGAGTCTATACTGTTTGCGTAGTAAATATATGTGGTAATTGAGCCCTCCGATCTGAGTCTATACTGCTTGAAGTGATAATTTCTTTAAATAATAACAATTTTGTTTAATGATAAGGGATAATTTCAACTTTTCACTCAAGGGGTAGGGGATACAATTCTGAAAACATGTTTTATGTTGGAATTTTACAGCATTTTCTTTTATAAATTGGTCTATGATCAGTTATTGTATCATCTTAACCCTTTCTCACATACAGCAAATTACTTTGAAAACATTATAACAAAAGCATAGAAAATTGATAGTATGATGACTGCAAAGAGTTGATTGAATGGGGTTGAACGCCGTTTTTAACAATTTCTCAGTTATATCACGGCAGCCAGTTCACCTACTCATGCATTTCCTGGTTTTCTAACATCAGTACTCCACACAACAATCTTCCCAAGCAACTGGCTGCTTTTCCACATAGACTTAGCCCATTGGTGGAAGACGAATGACGCATGTCGCATTGACTTATGTCAATCGTCGGAAAGAAAGTTGGCCAAGCCGGGATTCGAACTCACAACCCCTAGATTGACAGCCCGCGTCGCTACCGACTGAGTTGAACACATTGTGACATAGGAGAAATTTGCTTGTTTTCAACAATTTCTTCATTTGTCACTTGTTTTCAATAGTTGCTACTCTGTCAAACACTCTGGAGAGCTGCAGAGGACGCGTCTATGGGAGACAATCAAAATCCCCTCAGTCAAAATCCCCTGACCCTGAAAATGATAGGGTAGTCAAAATCCCCTCGACCAAAATGTTAGGGTAGTCAAAATCCCCTCGACCAAAATATTAGGGTAGTCAAAATCCCCTCGATGCGATTAGCAGGGTAATCATAATGTATGGCATTAGGAAACATCCAAGGTGTCTAAGGCTAAAATAACATTGCACTAAAAAGACAAATAACATAGTAAGTAATTTAATCATTTTAATATATATTCAGCACACAGTTTCTAGGACATTTTATATTTTCACAGTTTAACTAACCACTTTCTACCATATTTAGACACTTATGTGTTTATCTTATTTTTATAAGTTGTCCAATCACTGACAAGAATTCCTCAAGGGACTTATCTCCACGTACATATTGAAGGCAAAGATCTTTCAGCCGTTGTTGGCGTGTCTTTGTTGCCTTCTTTACACGTTTCTGTTCGGTTCACCACGGTCACACCGCAGAACATCAGCTTCCACCATAGACGCATATTTGCCAATACACGAAATAACTTAAATATTAAAGTAATTATCTAAGGCAGTATGCAATCAATCACATTCTTTTTAAGGGAATTAACATGTAATTAACGGGTAATTATTGACTGATCACTAAGATGAATGTAAAAGGAAATGTCTGTTTCTTATTATAGTTAAAAATAAAATAGAAATGATGTACTATATTTAAATTTACATTTACAAGAGAATATATGATCTTAGATTGAGAGGATTATGAATACCCATCAAGGGGATTTTGACTACCCTATCATTTTGGTTGAGGGGATTTTGACTATCCTATCATTTTGGTTGAGGGGATTTTGACTACTATGCCATTTTCAGAGTAAGGGGATTTTGACTGAGGGGATTTTGACATACACTCGCGTCTATATGTAGGAAAGGGTTAATTTGAATTTAAAAAAAATTCAATCATATATATGTAATACTAAATTACTTCAAAAAGAGAAATTTGCAAAATATCTTTAATAACACTGAGTTGATATATTACTATAAAACACCAATGAGTGTATTACTGCAAAACGTTTGATTGGTATAGTGTTAATGGTTTTTTAAAAAACAGTTTTAAGTATAACATCAAAGGCAATAAACTTGGACTCCTCTGAACTGAAATTTAGTTGAAAGTTACTTCAGGTTTGGTAAAATAATGTGTACCGTATATACTCAGTTATAAGTCGCCCTCGTCTATAAGTCGCACCCCCTACTTCGAGGCCTAAAGTCTAGGGTTTGATGATTGACCCTCTTATAAGTCGCAGTTAGATTTTTGATTTTTTTCACGTCAAAACCCTATGACAAGCAGCGAGATATAACCCAAGTCATCATGATCGAGCATCAGATTTTTTGTTTAAAACATTCATATAATGTCCATGTAGTTTTATGTAAGCATTGATTTATAGTCTAAATAGATTTTACTATCATAAGAAGCGAGATATATAACCTTAAGTCATCAAGATCGAGCATCAGCTTTTTGTTTACATTATTTGAACATACAATGATGTCCAACTAGTTTTAATTTGTTTTATCTAAAGAGATTTACTGGGGAATACATAAACCGGTTTTGTCCGGTCACAAAAGGCCCCAGGTTATGTGAAAACACAATCGTCTTGATTAACCCTTTGTTTTATCTATGGTAATATAGCTCTCATTTATGGAGTTTATTCCCGATATTGTCAATTTGTTTCCAAGGTCGTTTGCTGCAGATTTGTTGTATGCGGGAAAGGGTTAACTGAAGGGGTAGAGGGTAGATGGAGGGAAAAATCGGCGTTTCATAACTGAAATTAATTCGCATACAGTGATAATCTGCTAACTCAGATTAAATTCGTCCTTTTCCCATGATGTTTCTGATGCAGCTGAAAACTTTCGAAAACATTGCTAATTTCCCCTTTGTTTGATAATATAGCTTTCGTTTATGGAGTTTGTTCACCCTTTTTAATAAAAATCCACGGTTCAGCGACCTCAATTCTAACAGTCAAATAATTCTAACACAACTGTCGCGTGTAAACCACACAGGTTTAAATTATCATCAAGCTAAAGGTGTTACATGTAAAATTACCCGAGGTCAAATTCTGCAGACGTGTACGTATTAGAGTGGGTAAAAACCGATAATTGCATTGTTAGCAGTTTGTATTTAATACACTTTAGCTACAGTTATTGTCTTTGTTACGACTCTCAAATACTGCAGATGTATCACAGTGGTAAAAGCCGATAATTGCATGTTTATCAGTTTTTACTTAATACACTTTAACGTCAATTATTGACCGTGTTAAATCACCCCGTGTGTAGTCTTGGGATTGTTTGTGGATTAATTATGACAATTTTGGTCCGACTTTTTTATCTCTTTAATTGGATCTGTGTTTGTTTTTTGCTTTCTAATGGTTTAATTTGGTACCATCACCCATGCAGGCCAAAATCACGGTGAAATGGGTCTTGTCGTGGCCATTATTATGGCTTCTTTTTATCACCTTCTGCAAACATGGACTTTCTAATTAAGATAGTTTGACAGCTACGTGTGTACGTGTCTACACAATGACAAATTATCACTTTCCCGCATGCAACAATTATGTACAAGGCTACGTTGAAAACATCAAGGCAAGAAACATCGTGGATAAAGGAGAAATTGCTTATTGCAAGCAATTTTGAGTTAGCATTAACATTTCAAAATTCGGATGGGAAGCCTCAATATATGGTAATAAGGGTTAATAAGGGTTACAAATCAATGACTTTTTGTTTAAAATAAAAACAACACTTTATCCTGAAATATAAATTAAAGTTTATTACATTATTTTTTCAATCACATATAAAGTGACATACGACCTAGTAACAGTATTATGGTCTGTATATTTACGCATCTGGACTTGAGCTCCGCAATTTATATTTTCACAAAATTCAAAATGGCTTCCAATCGAGCTGAAATCGAAACAATAACTTGGAACAAATGACTTTTTAAATGTACATTCATAAGTTATATATTTTTTCTAGTGTTTGTTTTTATAAACAAATCAATTCTATAAGATATGTTTCTTTCAATCAAACTTGATTTATTCTGTTAAATCATCATTTAAGTCGCCCTTTTTATCAATGACCGGCCTGCACAGTTTTTGACGATCGGTGAATTGGAGGGTAATTTTTTCTGAATTTTTGCTTGACCCTCTTATAAGTCGCTCCCCCCACTTCACTTTCGATTTTGAAGGTAAAAAAGTGCGACTTATAACCGAGTATATACGGTACATGTCAAATCAAACATCACATCCTGTAATTAAGTTGTATACATGTCACATCTGGTAACCATCTGGAAACCAAGTTATGTCAATTATTTACATTGTGCTGTAGCCACAATATTTTTTTGAATTATTATACTTTCATTTAAGCAGAAACCTATGTTTCGCATTATTTTTAAAAATTTAAAAAAGGGTGCACTCTCAAAAACGGAGTACGGACAAAAAACCCATGGGACATAAACCCCATAGGACAAAACCCCATAGGACAAAAACCCATTGGACAAAACACCCTTCCCTAAAAGTAAAAAGTGGACAATACCCCCATGGGTGTTTGTTATTAATATATAGATGTATTAAATTCCGTATTAAGATGATACAAATACACCTTATTGATCCCAGACCAATTAGAGAAAAATGATATAAATTTGATATATTTTTAACCCATTACTTCACACAAACGACATTTGACGCCTGCTGTTGCAGACGACTTTTGAAAACATTGCAATAAAAGGTGAAATTGCTCGTTTAGAGCAATTTCACCTTTTATTGCAATGTTTTCAACTCTTTATCAATATAATTCTTTCAGTTTTCTAGATTGGTGAAATTGTCAGTCTGATCATTGTCAAGCAGACGACCTTTGAAAAGTCATGTGAAGTAATGGGTTAATTAGTTGTTCACAGGTATAAATTAACACACAGTTTAATGGCTTTATCAATAATTGTTAATACGTTGTTCACGGGTTTTGACTTATAAATTCAATGCATCAAAGCTAATTAATTGCTATGAAAGTGTGTTTTTATTAGTTATGGCAATCAAAATAAATGCTTGTTTGTAAATTGATACAGCTATGAAAGTGTGTTTTAATTAGTTGGCAATCAAAGTAAATGCTTGTTTGATACAAACAGTGCATATGTTTTAAGTAAAGCTATATGAATTGGTCTACAAATACGCGAAGACTATATATATATAACAATTTTTTTTTTGAGACATTCATGTTTCTTTGCTTCTTGGATTTGTGTAAACTGTGACACTATATCTTGGATTTTAACTGCATTAGCAGAATTTGGATTTATTTCTGTGCCAATGTTTATTGTGCTATAATGGAACTTATTAAGAACAATAAGGGTGGATTAAAAGTGTGTTACGATGGTTACATGTACACAAAGAAGAGCGCAAATAAGACCAAAATGAGATGGGAATAGCATATACTTGTAAAGGTTCCTTAACAACTGACCTTGATGTGACGGAAGTTTTATCAACCACAGCCCACATTCACGAGAATGAAAATGGTGCAATAGAAGTAGCCAATTCCATTTCAACAATGAAAGAAAGTCTTACAGCAAACAGAGGTCGACCGGGACAAATACTAGCTGACATTCTACATAACTCTTCAGCTTAAGCACGCGGTGCCATCGGTAAACTAGAATGATCAAAGTGTTCAGCCATTTTGAAAGAAAATTCAAAACGGAAGAACTGCTGCTGTACTATGTTGTATCCTGGTCACCACACCAAAATGTAACCGGCCACGGCAGGTTCGATTTAGGATACAACACGACAACAGAGAAAGAATGCTACTTTATACTTTTAATAAGTGTTGGCTTTTACTCATAGCCAAAACAGGACAAATGTACACAATAACGAGGGGAAATCAGAAATAGAGAGAGAGAGAGAATGCTCAGAGTGGTAAGCTAGTTAGGTAAACGTTACCTTTGGAGCTAGTCACAACTGGGCCGAGAACAGAAAGAGACCTTATATAGTACAGAATACCTTGTGTATACACACGAATCACAAGACTCACAAGAATCACATGAACCATGCATACCACAAGTAAATAAGGCAGGCATACATGTAGTAACTAGAAGAGTCATAAGAAAAGGCATAGGCATGTATATGTACGGTGGCTTCAAGAAACCGCTCCCGTTACATTCTTGCCTCTGCCGGGAAGCGAACCACAGACCTTTCACTTGACAATCCAAGTCAACATCCATTACACTAGCGCGACATGACTTATAGAAACCAGGACCAGAATACCCATCTGTAACACCGTAGAAAACCTGGTCCTGGGGTAGGAAAATCACCTTTGAAACAAGATTTATCAAGTTATGTTATGGATAGGATAGCTTTGGATATACTTGGTCCTCTTCCTTTAACTTCTAACGGGAATGAATACATTCTAGTAGTTGGTGATTATTTCACTAAATATTCTGAAGCTTATTCAATACCTAATCACACTGCCTTAACAGTAGCAGATAAGTTGTTTGCGAGTTCATTTGTAGATATGGGGTTCCTTCAGTTATTCATTCTGATCAAGGTCGTGAATTCGAATCCATTCTGTTCAAGGAAATGTGTAAACTGCTTGACATTAAGAAAACTAGAACCACTCCATATAATCCCAAGTCTGATGGGATGATAGAACGCTTTAACAGAACACTTCTTCAAATGCTCTCTATGTTTGTCAATGAAAATAGGGATGACTGGGATGATCACCTTCCCTTTGTCATGATGGCCTATAGGTCAACTTGCCATGATAGTACTGGTTTCAGTCCAAATGGGTTAATGTTTGGCAGAGAAACAACATTTCCAATTGATGTTATGTTTTGAAAGTATAATTATTTAATAATGTTGAAAACATTGTGGCAAACAGAGAAATTGATCTTTTAGTTTTCAAATGTTGCCTGCCAGAGACAAGCCAACATGCATATTTAAATGCATCTAGAAAAGGGCATTTTTCAAATTCTAAAATCCTTATTTTTGACATTCAAACCCATTGTTGTGGGTACTTAAAAGAATTGCCTCAGTGAGACGATTCTACTGAGTACCAACAACATACTAGGTTTTGGTTGAGCACTGAGAGAAATATTGTGGGGAAAAGACCTGTTCACTCCCTCTTATCTAGGTGTTGAGTTTATATAACTGGATCATACATAATTGTAAATAATATCCTCTTTATATTCTAAAAAACTAAATAAATATCATTAACTTTCAACTTACCTTTTCATCAATCTAACGTCCATTTTGTCTTGAGGTATTTCTTTCCCACTTCCGGTCCATTATTATGTACACAAATTTAAAAGATGAATTCCTCCAGCACTTATTAAGTTCAGCTTTAAAACAATTGACATTTTTCGCGTTCACGGTTTTTTCAGGCAGATTGTTCCAAGAGTTTATTATTCTTTGAGAGAATTATTATATCACGTGACAATCATGGCTGAGCGCACTTCAAAGTTTTTCTCGGTACGTAGTATATATTGGAGAATATATACGAATACACATATCGGGAGATGTGTGCACGTGATCGCCGTGCGATGGCTGAGTATATCAGACCGGTTTGACGGGTTTTGGTCAGTTAAAAATGGGGAAAGACGAGTTGTCTCTCTTCCTAATTTATATATATTAAAACAAGTGTCGTTGGGGCAGACGACAGAGATGTTTGACGTCATTTCCACGATAGGGGTAATTGAAAAAAGCATAACAATATGGGTAGGAGGCCCATTTCTTGTGAATTATCTACCTCAGTACTGAGCCAGCGTTACAAAAATGTGTAATTTGAAAAATAATTTTTTTTGATAGTAAGATGATCATAGATTGATAACTTGTCACTGAGTCTTTTGTTGACTGTTATGTTTTTGCATGGTATAACCACTGCTGCCGCAACTGCCCAGGGACAATATATACACGGTCCCTGAACTGCCTGATCTGTATCTTTACTACCGTAAGTATGTTTGAGGCGATGTGATCATTTGTTATTTCTAAAATTGTTGGCTGATGATCACTCTTATGAAACCTCAGACTTAGGGATATGTCGACTACAGGATTAGTTAGAGTCCAGGGTGACAAAATGCGCGGTCTGAAGTCTGCCACATTGCATTCATGAATATGATATTCTTCGGCCAGCTGTTGTACAACTGCTCCAAATGGAAGCTTTGGGCGCTTATATTTGGATTTTACGAAGAAACCGGATCCTATGATAGCGTTGACAGGGTTGCAAGGTCTGCTTTTAACTCTAGCCCAGTACTTGAGGATTTGTTCTTCTCGACGAAGATCTAGGGGTTCAACACCGGCTTCCTGTTCTAATTTATGGGATGCGGTATTGGGAAGAGCTCTCAGAGCTATTGTTAGAGCCCTCCGTTGGATAGTATTTGATCTCTTGAGATTGGATTCTGCAGCACAAGATAAGATTACGGCACAGTATTCTATCTTTGGACGTATTAAGGACTTAAAGAGAAGCAGGAGCGAATTTTTATCTGATCCGAAACTTGTGATATTTACAAATATTGTTATTTAATGATAGGGACGTCATTTTCCACACCCATAATACTCCATTTTAATAAAGACCGATGCGTAGGGCACAAACACAGTGTTCTATCGTTCCCCTCTCTACTTACGCGTAATGTCTGTGTTAAGTCAAATGACTCAAATCTGATTTGTTTCATTATAGATTTTTTACACCATGATTTATCTTGTCGCACTTTTGTGTTATCAAGGCTTACAAAACCAGTGTTTAATTCCCTTTTTAAAGAAGTTTTTATACCGTACTGGTAAGTGGGAGAAGCGTATATTTTAAATGTATATAAAACACCATATGCGAATTACCCATTAGCTTAACACAGACATTACACTTCTTATTTTTGTACATACCCTATTTTAGATATTCAGGAGGCCCAAAATCATATCGGTATTGCTACAAACACTCATACACAAAACACAACAAAATAACCGAAATATCACATATGATCAAATGGCACAGTGTGGACGTTCGTATATATAGTATTTTGATAGGCACCTTATTGGGACCGTTGTTGTTGACCAGAAGACATTACTTATGTTGTAAATAATCTTACATTAACTTTTTACCCACACTGTGCCATTAGGATTAATATATCCAACCAAACTTTTTGAACAAAATATTTCGGTCCACCCTTTGTCCCTTTGTACCAGTGGAGATGTATACATAAACTTATACAACTTTACGGGCGAAGGGTGGAATTCGATTTACTAAATAAGAGGGGGCTAATGATTGGCTTATCAAAACATTTGGTCGGACTCTTTTTCCTTTCAATCAAGCTTGATTGAGAGGGGGAGGCGAGCTTGACCAAAAAAACGGCAGCTCGCCAAATGGGTTTATGCCGAAAGGCTAGGGTAAATAAACCCAATACGACGACGATTTGGTCAGTTCTAGCAAGACTTCGAACAGTTAACTTCTCACTATCCGAATTCAGTACCAATACGAGGGTTTAAGATATTTCTGTATTTCACTGTGTTATGTGCTTGGAAGAATTGAATAAGGAATGGTTAATATGCGATTGGACTGCACAGGTTTTCAGAGTCTTTTCATAAAATGTTTTTATCTCTGGTTTTTCCCCTGGGTTAAACATATCGTAGTCATTATGTTTAAAGTTCTGATCAGACAACGGAACAATTTGATATTTATATAGTAAGCACAGATTGTAATTGCTTACTTCCTTTTGTGAATAAATCGCTGTCTTGCCCATGCAATAGGTGTTTGCTTGTGTTTAGTAGAGTTAAGACTATATTATTTCAATGCGAAGAATGCCAGAAATGGTTTAACTCCATGGAAGTTTTTTCTAGACACGCATGTTGCCTCAGTGCAAGTAAGTAATACATAATGCATCCTTTATATGCATGCAATAATAATTGTATCGCAATGGTGTTGCCCAATATATTGACATTAGCTGTTAAACGTCAGGCTGCCATTACAGCGCACGATATGTTAAAATCTGTTATAAAATGTTAAAATATAACGACTCAATAGGGCATAAAAATTGGGTCACAGATGTAAAACATGTTTTATACTCAAATGGTTATGGTCATATTTGGGAAAACCAACATGTAGTAAACCAAAAACAGTTTCTGACGATCTTTGTGAACAGATTAAAGGAGCAGTATATTCAGAGTTGGAGAAGTAGTTTGGAAAATAATCGTAAGTTAAATTACTATAAGGATTTTAAACAAAATTTTAATATATTTCAATATATTACTGCCATTGACATTTCAAAATTCAGAAAAACTTGAGCAATGTTTAGAAAGCTCATCGCACTCCTTGATGCTCGAGAAAGGCAGACTTTTCAATATTTCAAAAGAGTTTAGAAACTGTGTTTATTGTGAATGCTATATTATAGACGAATTCCATTTTTTACTAATGTGCCCTTGTATGAAATATATACCTCAACATTTTACTCACAATATAAATCATTATAGCTTCATAAATTTGATGTCTACCGAGAAGGCAGAAACAATTCGAAATCTTGTCATGCATATATATTTTGCATTCAAACAAAGAAATGACTTTTTGATGGGTAAAGAGTAATTGTTATGTACATGTATATCAATATCTCGACGTTCTGTATTATACCATTTATAATATGATATGACCAATTTCGATATGCAGAGACAGTAAATAAACAAGAGGGCCATGATGGCCTAGTTTGCTCACCTTAATTAAACAATGTACTGCAATGCAAAACACATCGAGACAATTATTCTGAATGCAACCTCCAGTGTTAACAAGAGTTTCCTTCATTTGGACTAGTGATCTATATTTGTTACCTGATATGACCTATATTCCAACATGGACTAGATATGGGGCCTCCAGAGTTGAAAAATATTTTCCTTTATTGACCTTGTTTCTGACCCAATATGACACATATTCGAACTTAACCTAGATATAATTCAGGCAAACATTCTGACAAAATTTCAAGCTGCTGAAGCAAAAAATGCGGCATCCAATTTGACCTAGTGACCTAGTTTTTGACCCTACATAACCCATATTCGAACTTGGCTTAGATATCATTAGATAAACATCGTCATCAAATGTCAAGCTGCTGTAGCAAAAAATGCGTCTTCTACAGTTAACAAGATTTTCCTTCAATTTGGCCTAGTCACCTAGTATTCGAACTTGGCTTAGATATCATTTAGATAAACATCCTCATCAAATGTCAAACTTCTGAAGCAAAAAATGTGTCCTCTAGTGTTAACAAGATTTTCCTTCAATTTGACCTAGTGACCTACTTGTTAACCCGGCATGACCCATATTCGAACTTGGCCTAGATATTCAGCTCAATATTCTGACCAAATGTCAAGCTGCTGAAGCCAAAGAATCAGCTTCTACAGAGTTAACAAGATTTTCCTTCAATTTGGCCTAGTGACCTTGTTTCTGACCCATATTCGAACTTGACCTAAAAAATGTTCAAGACAAACATTCTGACAAAATGTTAAACTGCTGAAGCAAAAATTACGGCCTCTAGGGTGTTAACAAGATGTTCCATCAATTTGACCTAGTGAAATACTTTTTGACCCGACATTACCCATGTTCGAACTTGACTTACATATCATCAAGACAAACATTCTGATAGTTTCAATATGCTCAAGATGAAAATGTGGCCTCCAGAGTGTTAACAAGATTTCCCTTCAATTTGACCTAGTGACCTAGTTTTTGACCTCATATGGCCCAGCTTCGAATTGTCCAAGATTTGATGAAGATTATCATTCAGTTCAACATTCTGACCAAATTTCAAGCTGCTGGAGCAAAAAATGTGGCTTCTACAGCGTTTGCAAGATTTCCCTTCAATTTGGCCTAGTGACCTAGTTTTTGACCCGGCAAAACCCATTTTCAACCTTGGCCTAGATATCTTTCAAGACAAACATTCTGACCAAATTTCAAGCTGCTGAAGCAAAAAATGCGGCTTCTACAGTGTTAACAAGATTTCCCTTCAATTTGGCCAATTGACCTAGTTTTTGACCCGACATGACCCATATTCGAACTTGACCTAGAGATTCTCAAGAAAAACATTATGACAAAATTCTGACAAAATTTTAAACTGCTGAAGCAAATATTATGGCCTCTAGGGTGTTAACAAGATGTTCCTTCAATTTGACATAGTGACCTACTTTTTTACCCGACATGACCCATGTTCGAACTTGACTTACACATCATCAAGACAAACAGTTTCAACATGCTTAAATTGAAAATGTGGCCTCCAGAGTGTTATCAAGATTTCCCTTCAATTTGACTTAGTGACCTAGTTTTTGACCTCATATGGCCCACTTTCGAACTTGTCCAAGATTTGATGAAGATGAATGTTCTGATAAAGCTGCTGGAGCAAAAATGTGGCTTCTACAGCGTTTGCAAGATTTCCCTTCAATTTGGCCTAGTGACCTAGTTTTTGACCCGGCAAAACCCATATTCAACCTTGGCCTAGATATCTTTCAAGACAAACATTCTGACCAAATTTCAAGCTGCTGAAGCAAAAAATGCGGCTTCTACAGTGTTAACAATATTTCCCTTCAATTTGGCCAATTGACCTAGTTTTTGACCCGACATGACCCATATTCGAACTTGACCTAGAGATTCTCAAGAAAAAATTATGACAAAATTCTGAACTGCTGAAGCAAATATTATGGCCTCTAGGGTGTTAACAAGATGTTCCTTCAATTTGACATAGTGACCTACTTTTTTACCCGACATGACCCATGTTCGAACTTGACTTACACATCATCAAGACAAACAGTTTCAACATGCTTAAATTGAAAATGTGGCCTCCAGAGTGTTATCAAGATTTCCCTTCAATTTGACTTAGTGACCTAGTTTTTGACCTCATATGGCCCACTTTCGAACTTGTCCAAGATTTGATGAAGATGAATGTTCTGATAAACTTTTATGAAGATTGGATGCAAATTGTAGCCTGTAGAGTGTTAACATGCACGCCGGACACAATGTGATCACAATAGCTCACCCTGCACTTCATGCATAGGTGAGCTAAAGATAAAAAGGAAATATTTTGGGCGAGTTTAGATGAATTACGTTATATATTTTAAATTGTTTTTCATCTAAATTGACTCAAAATATGATCACTTGTATATCATAATACAGTTGTTTAAGCGTATCATGATTGGTTGAAAAAGAATAATTGTAAGGCAACAATATTATATAACTATCATTCCTACCATTGTACTTTATGTATTGTATATAATATTGTATATGGGCCGGTGGCCTGAAATACAGAAATAAAGAACTGAAATTGATGGAATCTAATAGATGTACCAAGGTACATTTCTACAAAATTATTTGAAAATCGGCCGGACACTTTCAGGAGAAGATTTTCCGCTTTACGCATATACAGCAAAACAGCCCCGCCCCCTTGCGGCCATGTTTTTTACCAATCAACATGTCCTGATTTGAACAAGAGGCCCAAGAGGGCTAGTATCGCTCCACTGCCATTAGGAAAACATTAAATCTCCAAACATCCCGCCCCTGGTGGCCATGTTTTTTCACCAATCAACATGGCTTGAAGGAATCTGATAAGAGGGTTACCCTAGGAACATTTCTACAAAATGGCCTGACACTTTCAGGGGAGAAGATTTTTTTAAATGTTCACTATAGCCATATAAGGCAAAATAACCCCGCCCTCTGGCGGCCATCGGCCATGTTTTCGACAAATCAACATGGCTTGAAGGAATCTGATAGAGGGTCTCCCAAGGAACATTTCTACAAAATTATTTGAAAATCAGCCCGACACTTTCAGAGAATTTTTTTTAAGTTCTCACTATAGCCATATACGGCAAAATAGCCCCGCACACTGGCTGCCATAGTTTTTTACCATTCTACATGGATTGAAGGAATATGATAAGAGGGTTACCGTAGGAACATTTCTACATTTTTTTTTCGAAAATCAGCCTGACACTTTCGGAGGAGAAGATTTTTTAAGTGTTCACTATAGCCATATAAGGCAAAATAGCCCCGTCCTTTGGCGGCCATGTTTTTCGACAAATTAACATGACTTGAAGGAATCTACTAGAGGGTTTCCCAAGGAACATTTCTACTTAATTATTTGAAAATCGGCCAACCAGTTTAGGAGATTTTGTTTTCGTTTGATCACCATGGCAACCAGAATTATGCATGGATCCCAAACATTTGAAGGAATTCTGGTGAGGACATTGAGAGGGTGCTTTCTGTGAAGTTTCATTACAATTGATCCACTGGTTACAGAGGAGAAGATGTTGACGTACGTTGGACGCCGGACAAAAGGCGATCCTTGAGCAAGCACTTCGTGCTCAGGTCAGCTAAAAATGAAGGAATTCTGGTGAGGACATTGAGAGGATGCTTTCTGTGAAGTTTCATCCCAATTGACCAACTGGTTTTCTGAGAAGATGTTGACTGATGCCGCAAGAAGGACAACTGGTGATCACAATAAATCAATTTCTCCTTTTGCTACAGAATTTGGGAACGTTGTCTGCTTGCTGCAGATGCTTAAGTGTATCTGCATGTGGGAAAAGATTTTCCTTTTTTATCGGGACGAAATCGGCACTTGAACGAATGGGATGGTGAAAATCATCTTGAGATCGAGTGTTGCGAACTCTGCTTTATACAGGTACTTCTGAGCCATGTCTGGCAAGTAATCCTTTTGTCACAACGTTTTCAAATAATTGTCAAAATGTGTCTATATACTGAAAAGGGTTATATTATATGAAAGATAGAAGTCGAACACACACACAAACTCTTTCTTCCTTTTGCAATAGGCCATTGTGGGTGAAAGGGACATAAACAACAAAAGACGCACCACATGTAAATGTTCAACTATTTAATCTGAAAATATAGATATCCGATGACTATACAAAAATACAAAAAATTGCCAGTCTACAGACCACACAAAAAATTCAATAATCTGTCTTCTGCCGTAAAAAGGCATTAACAGTTGTCTGTAACAGGGAAGGGTGCGTATGTTCCTGATGCCGTCAGCAAAATGGGTGACGCCATATACTCGACTAAGACATAGTCCCTGCATGATAAAAATGCATCACATCAAAGTTAACCCTTTACCACATACAGACGCCTCTGCAGCGGGAGACTTTTGAAAACATTGTGGCAAAAGGAGAAATTGCTCATGATGAGCAATTTCTCCTTTTGTCACAATATTATCAACTTGATTCGATAACTGTTCTTTTATTTATAGAGAAATTCCATGTTTTACTTGATACATAATTGCAAAGTCTTCTGTTGTCGATTTTTTGTATATGGGAAAGGGTTAAATTAACAACCATTTCTTCCACAACCATGTTGATTAAAAACGATAGGCACAGGAGGGCCTGCATTGCTCTACTTGTATCTTGTAGCATGCAAGCTTTATGAAGATTTAAAACTTTATCACTTAATTTTTATATACATGTATATATAAAACATGAGTTCCCCGGATGAGGCCAATTCAGACCCCAGTATAATTATTTGTACAATTTAGGTGACTACTAGGTAGTGCTAAATATGAGAAGAAGTCGTTTACAGACGTTTGAACAGACAGGCATAACACCATGACCATAGCTTTAGTGGCAATTTGTACCAGTAGAGCTAAAACTAACAAGAGGCCCAAGAGGGCCAGTATCGGTCCATGGCCATAAGGCAAAAATCAAATCTCCAAACAGCCCTGCCCCCTGGTGGCCATGTTTTTTACCAACCCCTTATGGCTTAAAGGAATATTGTAGAGTGTCACCCAAGGAATGTTTCTGCAAAATTATTTGAAAATCGGCCTGATATTCGGAGGAGAGGATATTTTATGTTTTCACTATGGCCATACAAGGCAAAATAGCCCCACCCCCTGGCGACCATATTTTTCAACCAATCAACATTTCTTGAATCGGCCAGACACTTTCGGAGGAGAAGATTTTTTAAGTTTTCACTATAACTATATAAGGCAAAAAAGCCCTGCCCCCTGGTGGCCATGTTTTTCACAAGAGGGAATTCCACGGTGTTTTTAAACGGGGAAACACGGAGCGGACGTTCAACCAATCACCATTTCTTGAAGGAAACTAATAAAGGGTCACCCAAGGAACATTTCTACAAAATTATTTAACAAGAGGCCCAAGAGGGCCAGTATCGCTCCACGGCCATAAGGCAAAAATCAAATGTCCAAACAGCCCTGCCCCCTAGTGGCCATATTTTTTACCAACCACCATGGCTTAAAGGAATCTTGTAGAGTGTAACCCAAGGAATGTTTCTGCAAAATTATTTGAAAATCGGCCTGACACTTTCGGAGAAGAAGATTTTTTAAGTTTTCACAATAGCCATATAAGGCAAAATAGCCCCACCCCATGGCGGCCATATTTTTGAACCAATCAACATGGCTTGAAGGAATCTGATAGAGGGTCACCCAAAGAACATTTCTACAAAATTATTTGAAAATCTGCTCAACACTTTCGGAGAAGAAGATTTTTTAAATTTTCACTATGGTCATATAGAGCAAAATAGCCCCGCCCTCTGGCGACCATGTTTTTCGACCAATCAACATTTCTTGAAGGAATCTAATAAAGGGTCACCCAAGGAACATTTCTACAAAATTATTTGAAAATCGGCCTGACACTTTCAGAGAAGAAGATTTTTCAAGTTTTCACTATTTTTTTCTTTTGGTTGCCAAGGAAACCAGAATTATGGATGGATCAAGAAAAATTGATGGTATTTAAGAGAGGACATTAAGAGGATGCTTCCTATGAAGTTTCAACCAAATTGGCCAAGTGGTTAGGGAGAAGAAGTTGTTTAAATGAAAAAGTTAACTCACGCACGCACGACGGACAATTCGCCATGACATAAGCTCGACTGGCTTTCAGCCAGTGAAGCTAAAAAGGAAATTTGATACGTAAAATTCATTAGATCTGTAATCAGATTTTCATGTATATTAATATACATGTATATGTATTTGTAATTGATATTTTCATTTACCTGCTTTGAAAATGTCTGAGGGAAAACATTGTAATAACTGGAAAATTGTAAGCATAACTTTGAAATAGACTTGGACATCTTGTGGAAAAATGAGAAACTTCACAGTTTGAGCAATTTCTCCTTTTCCAACACTGTATTCAATATTTTCTCCTGCAAATTCGTCAACATTTTTCTGTATTGAAGAATGTGAAAAACTCAAAGAAGAACTTCTGAGTGAAAATCTCTGTATTCGATGTACAATGGTACTTCAACTGTATCGTTCAACGACCTGAAAGTAACCCAAAATAACCCTTTCTCACTTGCTGACAGATCTTCAGCAAGACGAATTCTGAAAACAGTGTGCCAAAAGGAGAAATTGCTAAATTTTCTTTAGTCACAATGTTTTTTGAAATTTATTTAATAATAAAATTTGAAAACAGTGTGCCAAAATGCGAAATTACTCAAATTTCTTTAGCCAATGTTTTTTGAGATGTTTATTAAAAAAATAAAATTTGAAAATAGTGTGCCGAAAGGAGAAATTGCTCAATTGTCTTAAGCAACAATGTTTTTTGAAATTTAATCAAAAATAAAATTTGAAAACATTGCCGAAAAGGAGAAATTGCTTAATCTGCTTAAACCACAATGTTCTTTGAAATTCATTTAATAATAAAACTTTCCCACATGTAGATTATCCATATCTTTTTTCTGCAGATGTATTGTATATAGGAAAGGGTTTAAACGATATACATAGATTTGAGTAACATCACTTGAGCCTGTGCATGGGAAAAGGTACAAGTTGACTTTTATGAACAGTATAGTTCCAGATCAGCCTGTGCATCTGCACAGTCTAATCAAGATCTACTCTGTTTACATATTAATTACACAAGCGTGTTAGAAGATTCTATCAACATGTGTAGTGTTTGCTAAGACTGAACATAATGACAAGATGATCTGCAACTACACTGTTTTGAAATGCAAACTTGTAACTTTTCTACCACTGGATCAATTATTTGAAAGTCTAAAAATGAATGGCTGCTATTATCCAATTGCATACTTTAATAGCTTAACCATGTCATACAAAATATGACCTTCAGAACTTCAAACCTTAACCCTTTGCCACATACAGACACATTCTGACGCCTCTGCAGCAAAATACTTTTGAAAACATCAAGAACAAGCAATTTACCCTTCTGCCACAATATTTTCAACTCTTTTCAATAATTAACATTTCGAGGGCTTGGTGTGAAACAGTTGTAACTAAAATTGGTATTTTTTCACCAAGTTTAATCACCTCGCCATAAAAAATTTATAAGCATTTAATCATTTTTCTTGGTAAACAATGGAAATTTAGGTGCCATTGCTCGTTCTGAGCAATGGCATCTAAATTTGCATTGTTTTCAAAGGGGTTAAAATTGCCCCTAAACCAGGGTTTTCAAAATAGGTTTTAAGTTACAACCGTTTCACGCCAAGCCCTCGATTTGTTGTATGTGGGAAAGGGTTAAATTGTATCTCCAAATGTCACACTCATTACCAGGATTAACGTGTAAATATGTAAATAATGAAAATAATATAGATGTATATGAATACAAAGATATAACATTGTACAAAAACAAAGTCACAGCAAAATAGAATATGATAAAGGAACACTTTTGTTGTTGTCTGACCCATAACAGTGACAGATTCCCTAGAATTAATGAGCGTCACTCTATAAAAACTGACCTCAACCCTTTCCCACATATAGACAACTTTTGAAATCATAATGATCAATTTTTCCTTTTGCCACAATGATTTCAACTATATTCAATAATTATACTTTCTTTTATAGAGAAATTTGTAAAATTTGACCTTGACAATTTCAAAGTTGTCTGCAGCAGATATGTTGTATGTGAGAAAGGGTTTACCCGACTTTTAAAACATCTAGGCAAACAAATGGAAAACCTCAGCATATTACTGTATAAAGACTGGAAAAAGTTGAAAACATTGTGGCAAAAGGAGAAAATGCTCGTTTTGAGCCATTTCTCCTTTTTGTCAAAATGTTTCCAAGTCATCTGCTCTAGAGAGAGCATCTATATGTGGGAAAGTGTTATTTTCACACAGTCCGATATGGATCTTCACTGTTCGCCAATCAATCACAGAACATTTCGGACAAACATTGTGGATTTAAATCAGAAAGATTGAATCCACACACAGATCTTCAGTTACACATACCAAAATATACTTTTGATGCTTTTCCTGCAGCAGGACTCAAATTCAAGTGATCATTAGTTTTGTATTTTTTTTCTTTCTGAAAAACTTGATTTTTGATGCATCAATAGCAGATTGCATTTAACCCATTCTCACATATGGAAGCCCCTTGATGCATCTGCAGCCGATGACTTTTGAAAATGTTGCGGTAAAAGAAGTAATTGATCATAATGAGAGATTCCTAATTTTGCCGCAATATTTTCAACTCCATTCAGTGATAATGCTATCATTCATTGAGATGTTCCATATTTATCATATGGCTGAATATTTCCTTAGTTGTCAGCTGCAGAGTTGTTGTATGTGGGAAAGAGGGGTTAAAACGTTGCAAGAACGAGACGTCCGCTCTAGTTAATCTTTTCCCACCTGCAGACGCATTTTGACTCAATAGATGACTATTGAAATCATTGTGGCCATAGGTGAAATTGCTCATGATGAGCAATTTCTCCTTTGGCCACAATGTTTTCAACTTTATTTAACAATAAAGCTATCTTTTTATTGAGATTTTTCAGGTTTTTGTCACCATGTGTTCAAAACCGTCTGCTGCAGATCTGTTGTATGTGGGAAAGGTTGAAATTATTCCCAGAAGAACATATTCCTGGTTATTTCATGAACAACAGTTAACCCAGTTACTCTGCGCTACTCACTTTGGTTCTTATGCAGTTTCAACAATTTTCAGTAATATCACAGCAACAGCAAACTTATCCCTGACCATGTCCCTGCCTGAAATTCTTTTAATGGTTGCCCAGTTTTGAAAACATTGAGAGTAAAAAAGGAGAAATTGTTTGAAACCAGCCATTTCTTCTTTTCCTACAATATTTCCAATTTTCCATCAAAGTGATACTTCGTATTTTCCAGAAAGAACATTGCTTTCCTAAGAGATACATTCAGTAGACATCTCTGAAATATGATGCCGGTCAACACTTTCCATGATGCAGAAAATATTTGATACCTTCTGAAGCAGACAGCATTCAAAAACATTGTGAAACAAGAGAAATTGTTCATCATGAGCAATTTCTACTGAACCCACAATGCTTTTAAACTTTGTATCTAAAAATACTGCTATAAACACTTATAAGTTTTGTTTGTTCATACATTTACTAAGAACAGCATTTTTTAGTCTGAAAACCTGTCACTGTACATCTATAGTCAGACTTTGGCTAATTTGGGTGTTGAAGATATTGATTTTACGGGCCGTTTCCCAGCCATAGCTGTATACACTGGGTCCCTGTATGCTTGTGATGACATTCCAAAATTTCCTCCACCAGGAGGCGCTCTATTATCTTGTTTAGTCAAATGATCTCGATTGTGCGAGTTATTATTGTACACATTTCCGTTTTTCATTTCTGTAGCACGAAAAGCAGAATCTTCACTGTAATGTCGTTTGTCCGCTATATATAAATCTCTTGACGGCGTTGGTCCTCTTTGATTTACCTCCCTTGATGGAGTCGGACCACGATGCACTTGGTGATAATTTGCATAGTTTGATTTATTCCCAACATAATTTCCTTGAATATTTGCACTATCCGAAGGAGGTGGAATCTGATCCCTAGGTGTCCCAGAATGCACCTGGAGGTCATGTGACGGGGTTGGCCCACGTTGAAGCACATGAGGTTGATGATGCGATGGCTGATGTTGGCTTTGATTGCCGTAAAATTGTTGTTCTGGATAAACTTGACTCCGTGACGGGGGACGATTATAATTGCTTTGTGTAATGTTTGAATCACTGACATGACGGTTCCCGTAGTACTGCATATCTTGATAGTCTTTATAATTGCTGGTTCCCTGTGATTGGTCTACCACAGCCCCTCTACTGTTAGGTCTAGGTAAAATAGAAAGTAGACAATAAAATGGTTAGTATATTCTAAACATAGACCAACATACAGACAGTAGTTTGGTTGTTGTTGTCGCTTTTATGCCAAAGTCATAAATTTGAGTATTAAACTATATCTGTGCCATGATCCAAAATTGTCGAAAGCTATATGAGTTAAGATTGGTTAAACATGAATAGGAATTATAGATTTAACTCTTTCTCGCATACAAACGCTTTCTGATGTATCTACAATTTTTGAAAACATTGTGGCAAACAGAGAAATTGCTCAAAACGAGCAATATCTCAATTTACCACAATGTTTTCAGCTGTAAATAATCAAAATCATACTTTCATTTATAGAGAACTTCCTCCTTTTAGCCTATATGTTAACAGAGTCGTCTGCTACAAATTTGTTGTATGTGGGAAAGGATTAATTGACAATAACTGATAAAACAACAATGAGAATCATATGGTCAGTAGGTCGGTCAGTAAGTGAAAGACACAGACACAGGACAATAAAGAAGTGAATCCTATGCGTTTTTCTCCCACAAGGCAGCTTGTCAGTAGGTCAGTCAGTAAGTGAAAACTACAGACACAGGACAATAATGAAGTGATCCCTATGCGTCTCCCCAGCAAGGCAGCCTGTCAATAGGTCAGTCAGTAAGTGAAAGACACAGACACAGGACAATACAGAAGTGAACCCTATGCGTTTCTCCCACCAAGGCAGTCTGTCAATAGGTCAGTCAGTAAGTGAAAGACACAGACACAAGACAATAATGAAATGATCCCTATGCGTCTCCCCATCAAGGCAGGTGACACAGATCCTGGATATATCATATTATACTTTTATTCATGTACAGTCAAACCAGTGCTAAAGACCACCTTTGTTTAGCAATTCCCTGTCTATAGCAACCACATTTTAAAATTCACAATTACACATTTTCTGCACAAATGACCCTGTAATTAAAGACCACCTGTGAACAGAGACCATGCTGTTTTCTTCCCACAGGTGGTCTTTAAACACAGGTAGGACTGTATTTATTATGCAATGGATTAGTTGAATGTAGTAAAGGGGTTATTTCCTTTGGTGCAGTCAGCAAGAACTCAACTGAGCGGTGCTTGTGAACATTATTTATGATGTGCTATTTTAGTGAGCTGTAAAAATAAGGGTGGATTATATTGTGACAGATTTACTGTTTCAAACAATGAATCTATTATCAGTTTTCTGCAGTTTTGACATGTCACTACACAATCATTAACTCCAATCATTCCAACATGCAGTCATTTTCAAGCATTTCCAGATTTGTTGAATGTGTATAGTGTTAATAAAGATCTTCTTCAGTTTTTTCTGTCACATTTGGTATATCTTGATCTCACACTTAAACAAGAGGGCCATCATGGCCCTGGATCGCTCACCTGACTTATGCAATGTGATTTCTCATGTCAACCACACAGTCGACACCACATTAACTCATTTTGTGGTCAGGTCAGCTAATACAAAAGGCCAACAGGGCAAGTATCGCTCCAATGCCATTAGGCAAAAATTAAATCTCCAAACGTCCCCGCCCTTTAGTGGCCATGTTTTTTGACCGATCAACATGGCTTGAAGGAATCTGATAGATGGTTATCCAAGAAACATTTCTAAAAAGTTATTTGAAAATCGGCACTTTCGGAGGAGAAGATTTTTTAAGTTTTCACTATAGCCAATAAGGCCAAATAGCCCCGCTCCCTGGTGTCCATGTTTTTCGACAAATCAACATGGACTGAAGGAATCTGTTAGAGGTTCATCCAAGGAACATTACAACAATTTCTCTTTGAAAATTGGCCAACCAGTTTGGGAGAAAAAGAAATTTAAAGTTGTTTTCGTTTGGTTGTCATGGATACCAGAATTCTGCATGGACCCAACAATTTGAAGGAATCCTGGTGATGTCATTGAGAGGATGCTTTCTGTGAAGTTTCATCCCAATTGACCAACTGGTTACTGAGGAGAAGATGTTGACGGACGACGCACACCTGACAAAAGGCTCTCACATTAACTCACCTTGAGCATTTCGTGCTCAGGTGAGCTAAAAGGTAATTAGTATCCTCAATATCTATACAATCAATCCCTAAATAAGGAGACCAAACTAAAATGTTATGGAAAGTGCAGAACTATCAGCCCTCATCTACTTTTGCATTGGGACAGATTTACAAAGTTCTGACAAGACTTGTGTTTGAAGGAACATAATTATACAAGTGCTGTGTGTCAATAATTATAAATAACAAGCGTACACATGAACTGATATCCTCCACTGGAAGAGGCCATAACTCTGGTGTTCCTAATGGCAAACTATAGCAAAATATCTCCCGGCAATGATTAACCCTTTCCCGCATATAGACACTTTCTGACGCCTCTGCAGCAGACAGCTTTTTGAAAACAGTGACAAAAGAAGAAATTACTCAAAACGAGTAATTTCTCCTTTTGCAACAATATTTTCCACTTTTAATCACAGGTTATCCATTCAATTATAGAGATTTTCTATTTTTTGTCAAAATATATTCAAAGTCGTCTGCTGCAGAATTGTCATATGAGGGGAAAGGTTAACATTTCCTAGAAAAAATTAATTAACCCTTTCCCAAATGCAGGCATATTATAAGGAATCTATTAAAGAAAACTTTTGAAAACAGTGTAGCAAAAGGAGAAATTGTATATAAATGAGCAATTTACCCTTTTGTGACAATGTTTTTCAAATCAACTTCAATAATCATTATTTTCATTTGTCCTATTTTTGCATCTACATTCCGGGTATAGCTTAACCCTTTCCCACCTGCAGACGCATTTTGATGCAATAGCAGCAGATAATGATGAGCAATTTCTCCTTTGGCCACAATGTTTTCAACTTTATATAACAATTAAGCTATCTGTTATGGAGATTTTTCAGGTTTTTGTCACTATTTTTTCAAAGACGTCTGCTGCAGATTTGTTGTATGTGGGAAAGGGTTAAGACAGACAGACAACTGAGAAGAGATCCCTACATGAAGTGGCTACCTGTCTAACAGGCAAGCGACACAAAAGTAGCTTAACTGTTTGGTCATGAGGTCAAACTATGACAAATACATCCGCTGCCTTGCCGATAGTCCCTAAAAAATCTTTTGTTTGTGTAGATATGAGTGCATACCATCACCAGAATGCTATGAATACATGACTTTACGATTAAATTCATTGTAAATGTGTATAGGATGCACTTGAAATGTTTGATTTGATAATTTTTAGTATTTTGACCTTGTATGAAAGTGCAAGAAGAGTATGTTGAAAACCAGTTTCGTCTGGGCCCTATTTCGTTCAAAATTAAGGTAATCATCTTCGCGGGGAGAGTTCTTTCTGGCATAATTCATGACATCCCATTTTCTTTGGATTGTTTAAAAGCTGTTTAAAAGCTTAGAGTTAACTCTTATCAATGATATAGGGCCTTCTACCTGTAAAACGCGTAGAAAGTGTGACAATTGAGGGTTGAAACTGGTTGATTTACATGGAAATAAAGAAGGAATTTAATTGTTGTATTGTGAATAGAATAAAGATGTCAAGTATTTTGTCTGCTGTGGCCTTGTCCAGATGAAAGCATAATAAACCCTCATTTTATTTTAAAATCTAAATCTACTGGTATTAATTAATGTGCAATATCAATACCATATCTTGGTGAAGGAAATTAGATCTTTAAATGGTCTAGGAGATAAAAAAAAAACATGACAATGAACGATGAGGTCACAAAGTTAAGATTCTACACAATTACATGTACAACCTTTGAAATCTGTATATTAATTTACCCCTTTCCAACATAAAACGAATCTGCAGCAGACAACTTTTGAATCATCTAGCCAAAAACACGGAAAACCTATAAACATGAAGGTAAAAATACTCATTATGAGCAATTTCTTCTTTTGCGACAATGTTTTCAAAAGCCGTTTGCTGCAGAGGCATCAGAAAGCGTCTATATGAGGGAAAGGGTTAACCTTTCTGACATGTACACACATTGACGCATAGATCTGCAGCAGACAACATTTTGAAACAGTGTCGCAAAAAAAGAATTTGCTCAAAATAACCAATTTCTCCTTTTTGCCACAATGTTTTCACCTCTATTCAATAATTATTCATTTGTCGAAATTTTCCATTTGTTTGCCTAGCTGTTTTCAAAGTCGTCTGCTTTAGATTTGTTGTATGTGGAAAAGGATTAAATGATGATTATATGAAAGCAAGACAGTTCGTTTAATTCTATATTCATGTTAATCTATGTACTGGTAGTTTTCTCAAAGTTATCTATAAATTTTATAATCAGCATTTAATCAATTTTTACCAATTTTAAGGCATCTGCAACAGATTGAATGAAGCAAGAGAAGAAATTGCCCATCATGAGCCATTTCCCTTTTTGCCACATTCTTTTCAACTGCATGCAATAAGTGTAGATTTTAAGAGATTTTTCATATGTTTATCTTGATGTTTTTGCTTTAGATTTGTTCTATGTTGGGTTGAAAACATTTAAATCATTATAGGCAGAGAAAAACTCTAATCAGAGGTCGGGATAAAGAGGGGTATTCAGCTCTTTTCCCCACAATTTCTCTCTTATTATTAAAGCAAATCCTATGTTGTGAGCGCTCAAAAGAATCGTCTCACTGAGTCGATTCTTTTGAGTACCAACAACATAGGGTCAGATGGTCAAATAAGGATTTTATAAAGTGCAAAACGCTCCTTATCTAGATCGGCAGCAGACGACTTTTAAACTATCAAGTACAATATATATATAATCTCTATAAATGATAGTATGATTATCGAGTAGTTTAAATCTTTGTGGCAAATGGAGCAATTGCTCATTATGAGCAATTTCTCCTTTTTCATTATGAGCAATTTCTCCTTTAGCCACAATGATTTCAAAAATCGTCTGCTGCAGAGGCTTCAGAAAGCATCTATATGTGGGAAAGGGTTATTATTACACATGATATAACTAACTCCTAACATTCAGCAAAAAGCCATGCAGCATCAAATACCAAATTAAATTAACTAACCTTTTCCCCCACCTGTAGATGCATTTGCAGAGGACGACTTTTGTACACATTGTGGCAAAAAGTGAAATGGCTCATAACGAGCCATTTCTTCTTTTGCCACACTGTTTTCAACATTATTCAATAATGATACCCTTCATTTCTAGATTTTTGATTTTTTATGTGTTGTATGTGGGAAAGGGTTAAACACTAAATGAACCCCTTCATCATATCTAGAAGTTTAAAATAATCTACATAGCAAACTTACTGGACCAGTAAATAACAAGATGTGTTTGTGAAACACTGATGCCCCCCAATGGCAACATCTAGGTCAAAGGTCAAGGTCGCCAGGTAAAAAATGTTGGTACTGACAGAAAGGTCATGTCACAAGGAATACACATGTGAAATATGGTAGCCGTACCTGTTATGGTTCAAAAGTAATGGCCAAGGTTAAAGTTTTTTTCGAGAATGGCAACATCTAGGTCAAAGGTCAAGGTCGCAAGGTCAAACATTTTGGTACTGACAGAAAGGTAATGTCACAAGGAATACACATGTGTAATATGGTAGCCGTACCTGTTATAGTTCAAAAGTAGTGGTCAAGGTTAAAGTTTTTTTCGTGCAGACAGGCCAAAAACTACATCTAGGTCAAAGGTCAAGGTCGCAAGGTCAAAAATTTTGGTACTGACAGAAAGGTCATGTCACAAGGAATACACATGTGAAATATGGTAGCCGTACCTGTTATGGTTCAAAAGAAGTGGTCAAGGTTAAAGTTTTTTTTGTGCAGACAGACAGACAGACAGACAGACAGACAGGCCAAAAACTATATGCCCCCCGAATCGGAGATTCCGGGGGGGGGGGCATAAAAAGTACAGTAGTACATTAATCCTCTTCCCCCCATATACAAATGCATTTTGACACCTTTTGAAAACATTGTGGCAAATGGAGAAATCACATATAATGACCAATATCTATTTTTGTCACAATTTTTACAAAGTAATTCAATAATTATTCTTTTATTTACTGCATTATTTCTAGATTATTTCTAGATTATTTTGCTGCAGATTTATTGTATGTGGGAAAGGGGGTTTAACCCTTTCTTTCCCACATATAGACGCTTTCTGCAGCAGAAAACGATTTTAAAACGTGACAAAAGAAGAAATTGCTCAAAAGGAGCAATTTCTCCTTTTGTCACAATCTTTTCATTTTTTTTCAGTAAATATACCTTCATTTATAGGGATTTTCTATATTTGTGTCCACATGTTATCAAAGTCGTCAGTTGCAGATTTGTTGTATGTGGGAAAGGGGGGTTCAACACACAATATTTACCTTTCCATGAGGCTCCTTGATGGTCCCTGTGACCTTTGACCAGGGGGCCCCGTCTCTATCTGACTTGGAATTGCACTTTGCCCGTATTTCTGCAAGAAATATTCGTCAGGTAAGAATCTTGGGGCCTGTTTGGGTTAGAAAAGCAAAGAGTGTATGTAGGAGGGTTAAATATTCTAATGTATATATATATGTAAATCCTTTCCCACATACAGATGATTTTTTACGCCTCTGCAGCAGACGACCTATGTAAACATTGTGGCAAATAAAGAAATTGCTCATTATGAGCAATTTCACCGTTTGCCACAATGTTTTCAAATTTTTCAATAATTAAACTTCTCTTAATACAGATTTTCCATATTTTTGTTGGTAAATTTTCAAAATCGTCTGCTACAGATTTGCTGTACGTGGGAAAGGGGGTTTAAAAGGGTTAAATAATCTATTAGTACATGTATATAGTAATTAGTGGTTAAAACATATGGCATGACTGTCAACATGATTGTGTCATGATGTAAATACAGAGATTCAACCCATTTGACTGCTGAAACTGGTTTCGTGATTGTATGGACTCTTCCAAATGCAAAGCTGCACATAACAAGTCCATTGTAAAAATTCTGGGACAGACAGTTCGAGTTTTCCCAACAGACAAGACAAATATACAGGGTTTTGACTCCATGTGACTCAGTTTTGAAACTTGACTAGGATTCGATGGAGATGAATCTTCCGATGAACCCTTATGATGATTTGATAAAAAATGTGACTGCTAGTTTTTGTAAGGTTTACCATAAAATTTGACCTAGTCACCTTGTTTTCTTTAAAACCCATATGACTTAGATTAGAGTTTGAACGACATTTGGGAGATGAGAATTTTCATGAAGATTGGTTGTTCAATGTGGCCTAGCTGTAGAGTGTTTGTAAGGTATTTGTGATATAAACCATGACAAGCAGTACATATTCAATAAACAATCACGTTGACATAAGTCTAATGTTTTGAGGCAATCTTTGTGAAACTTGCCATCTTACATATCCCTATGTTTGTTAATATTTCCATAAAGTTTTAATCAAATCCATCCAACTATGCTTTAGATATAGCTCTGGTTGAACGGACTGACAGAAGTCAAACCAATATCTCATCTTTCTATGGCAGGGGATAATGTAATAAAATATGTAAAATACTGAATTTATTTTTGTATAAATGTTTGACAGTCATGGCATATGTAACAGTAAAGGTGTTTATATACAGTCAAACCTGTGCTTAAGACCACTTTTGTTTAACAATTCCCTGTCTATAGCAACTGCACTTTAAATTTCCCAATTACTCAGTTTCTGCATTAATCCTTTCCCTCACATAGATGCTTTCAGACGCCTCTGCAGCAGACAGCTTTTTGAAAGCATAGTGACAAAAGAAGAAATTGCTCAAAACGAGCAATTTCTCCTTCTGCCACAATGTTTTCCATTTTTAGTCATAGGTTATCCATTCAATTATAGAGATTTTCTTTTTTTTGACAAAATATGTTCAGTCGTCTGCTGCAGAATTGTCGTATGAGGGAAAGGGTTAATGAACCTGTAATTAAAGACCACTTGTGAACACAAACCAGATTGTTCTCTTCCCATGGGTGGTTTTTAAACTCAGGTTAGACTGTATATGTATAATCATAGATGCTAGCAATCTACATTTTACTGGAAGGTTATTCATGTTCCATGCAAACAGCTGTACAAGCAACTAACCCTTTCCCGCTTGTGCACGCATCTGCGGTAGAATTCTTATAGAAACATTACCGTAAAACGAGTAATTGCTCATGATGAGCATTTTTTTCGTTTTGCCACAATGTTTTCAGTCATTATACTTAAGTAAAAGTTTAGTTAATAGAAATTATGCATACATTTGTCCAGAAGTTTTCAAAATCGTCTGCTGCATAAAAGTTGTATGAAGAAGCATCTATCATGCTTTGAATTTGATTTCGATATATCGCTGAAGGCAGATGAAATTGTATTAAACGTTTCTATTGGACAGGACTACAGGAAAATTGACTTTTAACCCCCCTTCCAAAACACAGAGGCATTTTGAAGCATATACTGCAGGCTACTTTTTAAAACATTGTGGCAAAAGGAGAAATTGCTCATGATGAGCTATTTCTCCTTTCACCACAATATTCTGTGCTCTATTCTAAAATGAAACTTTCATTTACATGTACAGCGATTTTTCGTGTGTTAGCCCATTAGTTTTCAAAGCTTTCTGCTGCAGATTTATTGTATGTTAGAAAGAGTTAAAAGTCAAACTCATTACAATTATAAGTAAAGAAACGTGATAAACATGCAAGGCCAAAATGATTATTATATTGTTACAAATACTCATGCTGAAAACTACCATGCATTGAAATAAAAACATAAATAGCTAAAGATATGGTTAATTTCATGAAGTTTCCTGCTATATTTCAATTTCATGTGTTTGCAGCAAAATGACATTTAACCCTTTCCCACATACAGAGGAATTTTGATGTATCTGCAGCAGACTTTTGAAAACATTGTGAACAAGAGGGCCAAGATGGCCCCAAAACGATCACCTGAGTGATGGTATAGTAGCAAATGCGTATTTGCCAATATCAGGGATAATTTGATAAAGCCTAGGAATGAAAACTGCAGGGAATGGACAGTCAATGAAACAGCTTATCAGTAAAAGATATTTGTAATAAGGCGGAGAATTTGAAAATTTCTGCTGTCTTAAAAATGTTTTCTACTTAACCTCAAAGTAACGTTTTCCTTATTGTATTAATAAACTCTTTGTTATGGTTTCAATTTAAAAGTAACTAAAAGTTGCATATCAGGAAAATGACGAGATTCCTAGGTCTTAAGAGCCATGTCACACGAATATCTTCAGTTTATTTATTTATTGGGGTTTTACGCCGCTTTCAACAATATTTCAGTTATATCACGGCGACTCGAATATCTTCAGATGTCATATTTAAGACATTAAAAAGGGTAGTAATAATGGCTGCACTATTTGGCGCTCAGGGTTGCGGGTTAAGCATTATGACTGACTGGCTGCTGTCGGGATAAATGGACCGTTAGTACTAGTAACGTACCCAGGAAATGCTGTGATATAACTGATCTTTTTTTTAATGTGGCATAAAACACCAAACAATCTATCAATGTACAACTATAGTGTTTGTTTGTTTTTTGCCTTATGCTGCTTTCAACAATTCTTCAGTTATTTCACAGCATTTTCTGGCTAAGTGCTACTGGTCTATTTTTTCTGACACCAGCGAGTCAACCTTAACCCTTTCCCTCATACAACAATTCAGCAGCAGACGACTTTGAACATATCTTGTCAAAAAATGGAATATCTCTATAATTGAATGGATAACCCATGACTTAAAGTGGAAAACATTGTAGCAAAAGGAGAAATTGCTCATTTTGAGCAATTTCTTCTTTTGTCACTATGTTTTCAAAAAGCCGCCTGCTGCAGAAGCATCAGAAAGCGTCTATATGAGGGAAAGGGTTAATGCTTAGTAACACCACAACCCTGAGCATCAAGGAGCAAAACCCATTACTACCATTTTCTAAAACCCATTACTACCATTTTCTGAGTCTTCAGCATGACTAGGTCCACGTTCAAACATGTGACCTCCTGCTACCAAGGGCAACACTCTACCACTAAACCACCGAGATGAACAGCAAAGAGCTAGAAAAGACTGCAGGAAAGTGCATGCTGATATGCGTACTAACAAGTTGCAATGTCCAGTTTTTGTGTGACTTGGCAAATTTGTTAATTTTGTTTATAGACTTAATACAGATCTAGTCTGTAGACTACGTTGTGAGTTAGAAATTGTGTTTCATTTTTAAAGAAGAAAGAATTGAATTGGGAAAAGATAGATTTTATTAAGATTTCATGCAAAATATGAGTTATGAGTAACTGTGCAAGTCAATAATATAAAATAAAATAATCATGTCAAATATTTTAAAGAAAATAACATCATTAATGAGGATGAGTTACATAGATTTTTTAAAAATGAAACAATAAATGAATTTTTTTAACTTGGAAAGCCAATAAGAAATCACAAATTTCTGATCAGAAGGCTAAATATTGATAGTCCGCCCGTTCCCTTACAATATTTATACATAAAAAGCCCTGACAGTACTAATTGATAAAATCTTCAATGATATTCAATGAAATCATGTTTTGAACTATATATGCAAATATGAAATATTTGAGATTCTGAATTCAGCTTTTAACCCTTTCCCTCATTTCCAAAGCCTTCACAGCAGACAACTTTTGAAAACATTATGGCAAAATGAGATTTTACAGAGATTTTTCAAATTTTACTGTATTTTTTCAAAGTCGTTTGCTGCAGATTTGTTGTATGTGGGAAAGGGTTAAGCATTTAACTAATAAGAGTCATGGGTTAAAGCTTGTTAACCCTTTCCCACATCAAATCTGCAAAAGATGACATTGAAATGATCTGGTGCAAAATCTCTATTACTGAAATTGCAGGTATTGAATAAAGTTGAAAACATTGTGGCAAATGGAGAAGTGTCTCATAATGTGCATTTTATCCTTTGCCACAATGTTTTAAAAAGTCAAAATGCATCTGCAAGTGGGAATGAGTTAACCCTTTCCCTCATATAGACGCTTTCTGAAGACAGCTTTTAGAACATATAGTGAGAAAACGAGCAATTTCTCCTTTTGCCACAATATTTTCTACTTTTAGACATAGGTTATCCATTCAATTATAGATTTTCTATTTTTTGACCGAATATGTTTAAAGTAGTCTGCTGCAGAATTGTCGTATGAGGGAAAGGGTTAAACTCCACTATTCAACAAAAGATCTTGAAGAAGTTTTACTGGCCAGGGATAACTACTTAATTTTCAAACTGTAACACATCACAATCTAGACTATTATTAAGGTGATGATCTTGATGACCTTGGTATAAGTTGTATGACCTTGATATATTTTAATTGACTTTGGTATAAGATGTTCGGCACTGATATCTTTCTTCTACTCTTGACATATAATTATGACGTTGGTAAAGGTTGAACAACCTTGATGACCTTGATATATATTTATGACCTTGATGACATACCGTTTTCTCATCCGCCTGTATCTGCCTCTCATATTCCTCTTCCTTATCCTCTGATGGATACATCCCTTGCCTCTCTTGGTGCCGCCGCTGATGGTTCGCTCGTAACTGCTGGATTTTTTCTGCGCGAGTTAAAGGGCTATCTAGAAATAAATATTATACATACACTTGATGTCACAATGTTTTAGTTATCTGCTTTGAAAACATCTTAAGACAAAGTTGTAATAAATTGAAAATTGTAAATATAATTGCATTAAAGAGTTGAAAACAGTATGTGCAAAGGAGAAATGTTCTCCTTTTTTAAAAAATTGTTTTTAAAAATCGTCATCTTCGAAGTTGTCTATATTGTTCAAAGGTTAAGTGCAAAAAGTGTTCTCAGCGTTACAAAGGATGAAAAGATTATTTGACATATCAACTACATAATCTATTTTTTTCGTCCTTTTCTCTGAAGACTATGTATTAGCAGTCAGTTGAGTAGGGAAAAACTTTTTTATGAATTTAGTAAACTGTAGTTTATTATAATGTTTATGATCACAAACTTAGAAGACCTGTAGATACAAAACCTTAAGTTAAATAATCAGTAGATTTCTTTTCACCGGAAATTGTTTCTTTTGCTATATGCATATCAAGTTGATTATCAATTAAGGCACAAATTGTTAACGCATGGAACGCATGAGTTACCTACTTAAAATCAAGAAGCATAATACGAGTCAAAACCTGATAGACAATAGAAATGAAAAGATTCACTTAGTTTAAGGTTTATAAGGGACATTATTGAAGCGATTGAAGGACAATTTTTAACTCTATTAATATCCCGACTACCAATAACAGGAGTTGATTGTCCTATGCTTTGTGGTTTATGGTATTTATTAAGAAAATTATTGTTTTCTTCTATTTATATCCCTAACTGCCAGAACAGGAGCTGATTGCCACTGATCTCTAGGCATTCGAAACAACACTATTAACCTCTTTTTATATCCCTAACGGCCAGAACAGGAGGTGAATGACCAATGTCATGGGGTTCTAGGTGTTAAGGACACTATTTACAACTATTTATATTCCTAACCGCTTTAATAGTTTGTGAACGCCCAATGCGATGGGGCTCTAGGCATTCGAAAGGGCACCTCTTTACCTCTATTTATATCCCGAACTTCAAGAACAGAAGCTGAATGCCCAATACCATGGGGCTCTAGACATTCAAAAGGGCACCTATTTACCTCTATTTATATCTCAAACCCCAATAACAGAAACTGAATGCCCAATGGCATGGGGCTCTAGACTTTTGAAAGGGAACTATTTACCTCTATTTATATCCCAAACCCCATAACAGAAGCTGAATGCCCAATGCTATGGTGCTCTAGACTATTTACCTCAAATTAATATATCAAACCCAATTATAGAAGCTGAATGCCCAATGCTATTGGGCTCTAGACTTTCAAAAGGACACTATTTACCTAAAATTTATACCCTTAACCCCAATAACAGAAGCTGAACGCCCAATGCTTGGGGGCTCTTGACTTTCGAAATGGCACCTATTTAACTCAATTTATATCCCAAACTTCAAGAACAGAAGCTAACTGCCCAATGCCATGGGGCTCTAGACTTTCAAAAGAGAACTAGAATTGTTTTTGAAAAAACAGATGTCTCCCCATTGCAGTTTGTCAATGACTATTAAAATATTGAACAAGGGGAGATAACTTTGCAACGAAGTAGCCCAGAGTTATAATTCTTGCAAGGTGCACAACTTCACATTGCCATCTATCTATATTCCAAGTTTCAATAAATTCCTTTAAGTACTTTCTTAGTTCTGCTCTGGAGAAAGTTTACACTATTAAAATATTGAACAAGGGGAGATAAATCATAATTATTGCAAGGTGCACAACTTCACATTGCCATCTATCTAAATTCCAAGTTTCAATAAATTCCTTCAAGTAGTTTCTGAGTTCTACTCTGGACAAAGTTTACACTATTAAAATATTGAACAAGGGGGAGATAACTCATAATTATTGCAAGGTGCACAACTTCACATTGCCATCTATCTATGTTTCAGGTTTCAATAAATTCCTTCAAGTAGTTTCTGAGTTCTGCTCTGGACAAAGTTTACACTATTAAAATATTGAACAAGGGGGAGATAACTCATGATTATTGCAAGGTGCACAACTTCACATTGCCATCTATCTATATTCCAAGTTTCAATAAATTCCTTCAAGTAGTTTCTGAGTTCTGCTCTGGACAAAGTTTTCACAATTAAAATATTGAACAAGGGGGAGATAACTCCGTTATGGTCGGAACATGGGTTCTGCACATCGCCTTCGTGAGGTGAACATCTGACACAAGTTTCATGAAAATCCTTCAAGCCGTTTTGGAGATATGGAGCGGACACGAAAAACAGGCTCAAACCTTTGACCTTCAAGCCTGACCTTGACCTTGAACCGGTATGGTCGGAACATGGGTTCTGCACATCGCCTTCGTGAGGTGAACATCTGACACAAGTTTCATGAAAATTCTTCAAGCCGTTTTGGAGATATGGAGCGGACACGAAATTAAGGCTCAAACCTTTGACCTTCAAGTCTGACCTTGACATTGAACCTGTATGGTCGGGACATGGGTTCTGCACATCGCCTTCATGAGGTGGACATCTGACACAAGTTTCATGAAAATCCTTCAAGCCATCTTGGAGATATGGAGCGGACACGATTTCGGACAGACGGACAGACAGACAGACAGAAGGACAGACAGACGCCCAGGACAAAAACAATATATCTCCCCTGTATACAGGGGGAGACATAACTATTAACCTCTATCTATATCTGAAACCCCATAACAGAAGCTGAATGCCCAATGGCATGGGACTCTAGACTTTCGAAAGGGAACTATTCACCTCAAATTAATATATCAAACCCAATTACAGAAGCTGAATGCCCAATGCCATAGGGCTCTAGACTTTTGAAAGGGCTTTATTTACCTCTATTCATATCCCAAACCCTGTAACAGAAGCTGAATGCCCAATGGCATGGGGCTCTAGACTTTCGAAAGGGCACCTATTTACCTTTATTTATATCCCAAACCCCATAACAGAAGCTGAATGCCCAATGGTATTGGGCTCTAGACTACCGAAAGGGAACTATTTAACCCTATTTATATCCCAAAACTGTATAAGAGGAGCTGAATGACCTATGTTGTGTGGCTCTGTGGGTTTATAATTGATTGTTTGGGGTTTAACATCCTTTTCAACAATTCATATCAGGGTGGCAAGTTCACCTCCCCATGTGTTTCCTGGCTTTCTCAAACCAGTACTCCATACAAGAGATTTTCCAAGCAACAGGCTACTTTTCCACATTGATTGTTAGCCCAGATGAATTACGCTCATCATATTGACATTGACTTTTTGGGGCTTTTGAGGGAAGTGATTAAAGAATTGTAGCGACAATATTTACCTCTATTTATATCCCTGACCCCAATAACAGGGGCTGAATTCCCCATGTTGTGTGGCTCTGGGGGTTTATAAGGGAAGGGATTAAAGGGCTGTTGTAAAGGCTGTTGTAAAGGCTGTTCAGGTGTGTCATTCGGTCTCAGTCTCTGTTGATCTAACATCTGTTGGTACTTCTTGTACTCCTCTTGGGATCTGTAAAAATAGTGTACTACATGTTATGGGTTTGCCAGAAATGGGTTTAGATCTTCTTACAAAATATAGTTACACCCTCTTTGCATGTTCCATTATTATGATGTGACACTTTAACCCTTTCCTTCATATAGACCCTTTCTGACGCCTCTGCAGCAGACGGCTTTTTGAAAACATAGTGACAAAAGAAGAAATTGCACAAAACGTGCAATTTCTCCTTTTGGCACAATGATTTTCTATGTTTTAACAAAATATGTTCAAAGTCGTCTGCTGCAGAATTGTCGTATGAGGGAAAGGGTTAAAGAAATAAATATACCGGTACCCAGAAAAATTGAAGATGAAATCATATGATGATTTGTCAAAATAACATTATATATTACGGCAGCATATAGATGTAAGACCTATTAAAGCAATGAGAGATCAATTAACACTGCCTCTTTTCACCATATATATATATGTCACCAGTAACGAGAAATTACATTAATTATAGTCTACAATAATCGTGTATGTGATAATAATATACAGTGTAACCTCTAATAACCTTTCTGTTTTACGAGAAAGCCTGCCCAATTTTTTCCAAAAATGAAATAAAATAAAACAGTTTTGAGTTCATTTTATTTTTTTATTTTTTGCTGACCTCTTTATTTGAGTTGAACAGAAATAAAATTGACAATTTTTTTGAGAGAAAACGCAGATAATCATGGTCTATCAGAGGTTTAAATAAAGCGTGTTATTCTGTATTTCTAACATTCTAAGCACTTGTTTCAAGGTTTCCCCAGAATTTGTTAAACACCGTGACTGTCGGGGTTGGTGGGAGAGGTACCCCTCGCGCTTTTGCAATATGAACGTTCATCTTGTAAGATGATAAAACTGCATTTTCTATCACTATTATGTAGTTGAAGTAAAAAAATAAAAAAGGTTGCTTTTTTATTGTTTTATTTTTATTTTTTTGGTAGCGTGCTCCATAAAGAGTCTTTTATTTTTATTTTTATTTCGCCCTACCGACCCAATTCTTTCACAAAAAATCTCGTAAAACAGAATATAAAAAAATGTTGGCCTTACAACAACTCTGCAGCAGACGACTTTGAAAACATATCCAATTTTTTTTGGAAGCTCCCTTTAAATGAAAGTAAAGTAATTGAATAGAGTTGAAAACAAGGTGACAAAAGCAAACATTGCTTGTTTTGAGCAATTTCTTCTTATGTCACCATGTTTTCAAAAAGTTGTCTACTGCAGAGGCGACAGAAAGCGTCTATATGAGGGAAAGGGTTAACGGCATCTCAGTAGAGCAACAATCTCTCTTTGATAAGCCGTTTAAATCTGTCCCGCATCTGATGAAAAGTAAATAACAAAATATTGACCATAGAATTTATATTTTCGGAATGCAGGACGAGGTGCGAAACATTGTAGGAAATGGAACAACTTCTCCTTTTCCAACAATTTTTTCGCATGGATAACTAGGCAAATATTTTAACTCAAAAGAGTGTCATCTAACCGATAACTAATCCGTTTGAAATCCTGTGACAATCTTCAATGGTGAATTTACTAGATATTTTACATGACATTCTACATGGAAGAAAAGACCTTCGAAACATCTCACATTTGTGTAGTTTAATTAACTCTTTCCCACATGCTGACACATTTGCCGCTGACATTTTTTTGAAAACATTGTGGCAAAAGAAAACAAGAGCACCGCGTACGGCAGAGACGATCGACTGATAGAAAACAGAAAAAAAGCTGAGCTGAACAAAAAACCTTAACTGGACGACCACGCTGCCGACGACACCAGGGTCATGACAATAGCTGTCGTTTTTTCAAAAGTCGAGCTAAAAAGAGTTCAGAATAAGCAATTTCTACATTTTCTACTTCATTTAACAAAGAAAATCCATATTTTTGCCTTGATGTTTTCAAAGTCGTCTGCTGCAGATTTGATGTATGCTGTTTAACTCTTTTCCACATACAGCCAATCTGCAGCAGCCGACTTTGAAAATGTCTACTCAAAAATATGGAAAATCTCTAAAAGTGTTGGTATAATTACTGAAAAAAAGTTGAAAACATTGTTGCAAAACGAGGAATTGCTTGTTTTAAGCAATTTCTCCTTTTGTCACGATGTTTTTAAAAGTCGTCTGCTGCAGTTGTGTCAAAATGAGTCTATAGGTGGGAAAGGGTTAAAGTTTACCTCTCCTGATCTGCCTCGGCTTGCTTCCACAGGCCTGTACTATGATCTATATGATCTTTATGATCTGCAGACTCCTTTTTACCATCAGAGGGCTTATCAGCTTTACCAATATCATCTACTGGCGTCTTTCTACCTTTTCTAAAACTGAAAAGAAGAAGAAGTTTATAACGGCACTTGTCTTAATTATATTAATTCATTTCATCTTGTATAATTTTATAGGTAAGTAATTTTATGAAAGATAAGTACAAAGAAAAATAAATTGTAGAGAAATTCAAAAAGACAATAATGAAATTACATGATTACTAGACAATATCTGACTCATAAAATGATCTAGCTAAACTATCCCTATCCCACATACAACAAATATGCAGCAGTTGATCATTAAGTAAACAAGAGGGCCAAGATGGCCCTAAATCAATCACCTGAATGATAGTAAATTAGAGGCAAATATTTAACTGCAAATATCTGTGAAAATTTGATCAGGAGTTCAAATGAAACTGCAAGGAGTGGACACTCAGTTAAAGAAATAGTTTATAAGTAAAAGCCATTTGTATCTTCAAATTTAATAAGAATGGAATTATAAAGTTTTGCCATTTTGCACCTTTGCTGCCCTGTTTGTCAACGAATTCAATATGACTTGAACAGTTTTTGTAGAGAGTCACTCAAAGAACATTTCTGCCAAATCATCTTGGAATCCGACAAATGGATTTTGGAGATGGAGGTTTTTAAAGTTTGGGTATTTTTCTCAATTTCTGATGCCGCAGCATAAAAAGTTCTACACATAATGTAAGTATTTGAACAATTTTGAAAGAGGACCATCAAAGGAACATTCCTGGGAAATTAAGTTGAAATTGGATGAGTGGAATGATAGGAGTTGTCATTTGTAGCTAAAAGTTCAATTTACCCCTTTTGTGATGACGCGAGGTTGCTATGATTTTTAAACCAATTAATACAGCTTGAACAAATTAAGTAGAGGATCACTGAAATAAGATTCCTACAATTTTCTGAATATCAGACAAGGACTTTAAAAAAAAAATGGAATGTCCAAACTTTGTCATTTTTCCCCTTTTCTGATGCCTCCTGACTGCCATATGTTTCAACCAATCAGTACGCCTTGAACAATATTTGTAGAGGGTCACCCAAGGAACATTTCTACTAAACTATATTGGAATCTGACATGCAGATTCAGAGAAGATTTCTAAAGTTTGGACATTTTGCCCCTTTTCTGATGCCTCAGTAACCAAAGTTCTCAATGGAATTTAAATCTTTGAACAATTTTGAAAGAGGGCCACCAAAGGAACATTCCTGTGAAGTTTGAATGAAATTGGTCCAGTGGTTTAGGATGAGATGATGGTTAAAGCTAAAAGTTAACGACGGACGACGGACGATAACAGACGACGGACAAAATTTGATCAGAATAGATCACCTTGAGCCTACATTTGGCTCAGGTGATCTAAAAATACACTAAATGAAAGAATTGCTCATGATTAGGGTTGAAAAGATTTTACGGAAATATGAGAAATTGTTCATTTTCTCCTTTTGTCACAATGTTCTAACCTCTCTTTAATTGGCAAAGCAGCATTCCCTTAGTTTTATACTAGATGTTTTCAAAGTCATCTGCAACAGATTTGTTGTGTTTGGGAAAGGGGGGTCAAACTTACTTGAAAAATCCTTTCAGAAGACCACCAGATCGTCTAGGGTCTTTATTCTTCTTGCCGCCTTTCTTTTTATCGTCAGAAAACACGTTATCACTGACCGAAGATCTGGCCGAATTAGTCATGTCATGACCCGTGGAGCCCCCTTCACTTCCCTCTTCTTCAACTGTAAAAGTTGATGTTTTATAACAGTTATTCTGTGAATATATTAACCCTTTCCCCACATGCAACAAATTAACAGCAGACGACTTTGAAAGTATCTACGTAAGGAAGAGCTTTATAAATGTAGGTATAATTACTGAAAAGAGTTTAAAACATTGTGGCAAAAGGACAAATTGCTTGTTTTGAGCGATTTCTCATTTTGTCACATTGTTTTTAATAGTCGTCTGCTGCAGAGGCATCAGAAAGCGTCTAAATGTGGGAAAGGGTTAGAGTAGACCTAAGGTCCAAATTACAATATACAATCATGATCCAATCTCATTAAAACCAGACCTAAACTTTGCTTCAGGAGCAAACGTTCATAAAGTTCTGATGACTGCCTATTACAGGTCATCTCTGATTGTCCTTTGCATCAGCCAATCAAATTGTCACCTACAAAATTCTAAGGTATCAACAAGGAAGATAATCCATATAAGTAAATGAGAAAGAGATGCTGTAATGGCAGAGCATTGGTTGTATCATGCAATTTTATTGGACAGAAAAAAGAGAACCTCCTCATAAATGAATATTTAAATTTACAGGTTCAACTTGAGTTGACACAGATCCAATCATCCTCGGTATCCAGGCTATTCATAAAATATATGATACCCTGGGCAAATTGGCTAGCGAAACTTCGTAAAGCATGCACCACGATTTCCTCCGTAACTACACTGTAATCTTCGTATCGCACAAGGTTTGTGTCATGCGACCAATCAAGCGGCTGCATTTCATCTCATAAATTATTCATGAGAACAAGATTTTTACAGCCAATTCGCCCAGGGTATCATATATTTTATGAATAGCCTGGGTACCGAGGATGAGATCCAATATACATACAGAAAAGTCTCTTGGTTTCATTTAAATGAGATTGAAACATGATCATGATACAATTTGGTAAAATTTAAAATAAATATTTATAAGGCATAAAAAACCATAACAGTATATGACAATATATGACTTTATACACTGCACAAACTACACTGACAGGACAAAAAAAATGTCAAAGTTCAAGGGGAGATATCTAGAATGGAGTGCTCCCCGGAGCACGTGTGTCACCTGCCGGGGCCTTGTCAGAAATTTTAACTTTTGACAGAAAAGGGGCAATAACTCTGATATAAAAATATTTGGATTATCCCCCTTTTGTGAACCAATCACACACATTGATATAAACATTTGTCAGAAGTTTCAATGTAATCCTTTGAGTAGAAAAAAATGTTATTTGAAAACGTGACGAAAAAGTGTAACGGACAGACAGACGGACGGACGGACTGACGGACGGACAGACGCCGGACAAAAAAAAAAGTAATCCCTAAGTGCCTACCATGCTACGCAGTTGACAAAAAAACCTAACCCGATATGATAACAAAAATAAACATTTTTCTCATCCATAATTTATAATTATCAAGTATATCTAGTTTCAATAAAATATCTTATAATCCATTCTCCCATAATTATATTTCTGAAGCCTCTGCAGCCGACGACTTTTGCAACCATATATAGTGGCAAAAGAAGAAATTGATCATTATGAGCAATTACCCCTTTTGCCACAATGTTTTCAACACTTTAATAAATTATCTTTTCCTTTATAGAAATTTTTCCTATTTTTGCCTAGATGTTTTCGAAGTTGTCTGCTGGAGTTTGTTTGCTCAATGGGAAAGTAGTAAAACTTGAACAAGAAGCTTGCTCAATAAAATTTGTATCTTATACTGTCAGACCAACCAACCATCCAATGCAGGGATGCCAGTATACCCGTGACAAATATTTAACGCTCCCTTTCTTTCCAATTAAAGACGCTTTCTGATGCCTCTGCAGCAAATGACTGCTGATAATATAATGACAAAAGGAGATATTGCTCAAATTCAGCAATTTCTACTTTTTCCACAACTATTTCAACTTTTTCAGTAGTTAGTTACACTGTCTTTCATAGAGATTTTCCAGATTTTGGCCAATAAGTTTTCAAAGTCATCTGCTGCAGATTTGTTGTGTGTGGAAAACCGTTAACCATTTATATTAACAGTGTTGTCTGCTTTAATAATATCTTAAGACAAATGAGAATCATATAGAAAAAATTTAAGTATGATTTAAATTGTTCGGGCTGACACCATTGTGGGAAAAGAAGAATTTGCCACAATGTTTTCAAATTTAGTATAGGGCAAACATGGCTCATATTCACCATACCAACTATTTCAACAGACAACTTTTGGAAACATATATTCAAAGATGTATATCCTTATATGCATCTTTGCAAAAAAAGGTTTGAATATCTAATCAATGTTGTTGTTTGGTCATATATATAATATATATTCAGATTGATATAGAAAGTTTAACCATTTGCCACCTGCAGACGCATTATGACTTTTGAAAACAACGCTTTCAACTTTATTCAATAAATATCCTATAGTTTATAGTGATTTAGTACATTTATCAGCAGTTGTTTTCAAAGTCATCTGCAGCAGACTTGTTGTAAGTGGGAAAAGGTTAAGTGCAACCAATCTACCAAACCCCTTTTAAAATATTGTGTACATGCTAAGATAATAAAAGAAAACTTTAGGCGACCTTTTTAATCCCCTTTCCCACATATAAGAAATCTGCAGCAGATGACTGAACTTATCTGAATTAAAATAAGGAAAATCTTTATAAATGAAAGTATAATTATTGAAAAGAGTTGTGAGTTTGACTCATTGTTTTCAAAAGTCATCTGCTGCAGAGGCATCAGAAAACATCTTTATGAGGGAACGGGTAAAAAGTACAAGAGTGCATTCACCACCAAATGTAAAAAACTTTTTTTCAATGCTTATGTGATAGGTAAGGTATTTTAAGGGTTAACCCTTTCCAACATACAACAAATCCGCAGCAGACGACTTTGAAAACATAGTGATAAAATACGGAAAAATCTCCGTAAAAGATAGCTTAATTGTTAAATAAAGTTGATAACATTGTTGTCAAAGGTGAAATTGCTCATCATGAGCAATTTCACCTTTGTCCACAATGTTTTCAAAAGTTGTCTGCTGCTCCTGCATCAAAATGCGTCTGCAGGTGGGAAAGGGTTTATGGTTTGAATGTTATTTTACGTCGCTTTCAATAGTGTTTTAGTTATATATCATGGCAGTTGCTGGGTAAATTAACAGAACTGCTTGTAAGTTTATCCTTACACTGGGCACCAGTCATAAATAACTCTATCCTCCAAATCCTGAGTGCCATGGAGGGGAAGCGACTGCTAACATTTTTAAAGGGTTTGGAATGACCTGACCCAGGATCGTGCCATGCTCTCAAGGCTGACACTCCAATCACTACAACATCGAAGTTGTTAACAAAATTATTGAATATCGAAAGTATCATTTTAAAACAGAGTTGAATCTGTCGTGACAAAAGAAGCAATTGTTTTTCTTGCTGCAGGGAAGTCAAATGTTTTGTGAAGTCAGGGGTAAGATTAAAATTCAATTTAAAACTATTTTGTAATGAAGATACAAGTGTTAGAGGGAGCTTATGTGTTGCTTGCCACTATTTCAGTAAGTGAAAGCATGATGGACAGACAGACAATGGAGAAGTGATCCCTTTGTGATCAATTGCGAAACAAGCTTTGAGCTTTGAGCTTATATTAATCGCGTTTGATGTCTGCTTCCTGGATACCTAACCAGTACTTTCACCATTTGTGTGGAAAAATTCCAAAGGCAGAACCCACTCATCATTGGATTTGAACCTTGGACCTTTGGTACCAGAGGCCGACGCTCTTCCACTGCACCACTGTCTTTCAATATAATTAGAAATGAACTTGAGCATTCTTTTCCTTCTTCTAACAACATTTTCTACACATAGTTTTCACTTGAGATTTTGGCATCATGTTTTTCTGATATTTTCTACATTGAATTCTTCTTATCAAAAAGAGTTTCTAACTTTGTACCAAATATCTGCATGTTACAATAATGTTCTTAACTGATTTCAAATATGATATCAGTTAAAGGACTAGTTTCTGTCCTAAAACCATTAATTAATCACAACAATAATATTAGTAAATTGTGGAAGTTACAATGTTCAATCATGCATTTGACATGGGCAGATACAGGAACACGGCATGACTAAATTATAATCTGAGGACTAATCTACAACATTCTATAGATGTAATGAAAAAGAACAAAAAGAGAATCATTGGAGATAAGTCAGACAAGAGCAGCATGGTAAAGGGGTCTATGATTGCATCCCATTTTAAATTCGTTGGTACCCAGGCTGCCCATTTTAGGTGAACAGGAAACCCAAACATAGACACCCGATGTCATGGTGATTAACAAATATTTTGTACTGTATATGGGCGCGGACACGGGCGCCATGGTGATATCCCTGTGTCTCATCGTTTCATGCATTCCCATTCTAATAGTGCATTTTTTGTTATTATTCTAAATATGCTCGCACATTGCTAATATCACTTTTTCAAGAGCTGGATTTCCGTAAAGTTTTCAGCGACAATTTGCAAAGTAATTAAAAAAAAATTACTAAGAAAAATAATGTAAAATATGCTCTAGATGTTTAACGGTTTTGCCAAAAAGTTAAATTCATAACAATCTGCCAGAAAATAATGCACGTTGTAGCTAAATTGCTCATTTTTTGTTTTTTACAAAATGTTTGGTAAATATCTCTTTCATGCCACTGTTGCCATCTTTGAAAGGTTAAAAAGGTTACATGACCTATGCAAATTTATTCAAATTCTCAAAAATTACCCTAAAACCCTTACAGCCAATCAGATGCATGAAACCATTGGGACAGCTTCTACCCAATTCAGCTCAGTGACCTGCATATTTTTAAGTTGAATATCGTTTTATTTGTTTATAATCGATTTTCTGATTAGTATACACATTAATATAAATAGAAATTGAACATCCTATATCAACAACCTGCATGTGCGGTATATTTGGTAAACATGCACGAAACGACGAGAATGGAGGATACAGGTACCATGGTGTTAAGAATAGATCTTCTGTACTTTGTACAGGGCTAAAAAAGTACATACATGTATATAATTATAAGATTAGTACATCCCTTCTCCCAGTGACTATGATCTCAAACTAGATAGATGTTGTCTGAGATGGAAGAAATCTACCTTACAAAGGAGCAGAGATTTTATATTTTCAATTCTGGACTTGAGTTTGATTCGTTTCGCTTCGGAAATAATGATAGAGAAGTAGCAACACCTTTTTGATGTACGTTAATATTTCTGTATTTTCAAAACTGAAATTTACTGATATGAAGAGGAAAATTGCAAGACCATAAACATGATTATGTGATGCCTGCCATTGTCAGTCAGTACAAGCATTACAGACAGTCGACTAAGAACTGATTCCATGATAAGCAAATGTCATCATAACATAACAACGAAACAAACTCAGGTCCAAAGAGACAACAATTTTGTACTGTAATGCAAGTGATATTCTTATACCTTCTGAAAACTTGGGCTTTTCTATACCACATGGAAATAAAAGAAAAACAATAAAAGCATTTTAATATTATAATGGCATGCAATATGCAGTACGTAAAACTAATCTATGGCAATCAAAGCCTGGAGCTCTAGATAAGGTGTCTTACTTCATCTTCTAAAAGACCTTATTTAACATCCCAAACCTATATTGTGAGTACTCAAGAGTTGTCTAAAGCAAAACCCTCACTGAGACGATTCTCTTGAGTACCCACAACATAGGGTTAGAGGGTCTAATTAGGATTTTATAACATGCAAAAATGCCCCTTATCTAGAGCTCTGCAACAATGTAGAGTTTAACCCCCTTTCCAACTTGCAGAAGCATTCTGATGCATCAACATCTGAAGACTTTTGAAAACAGTGTGGCAAAAGGAGAAATTGCTCATGTTGCCGTTTTGTTTTCAAGACTATTCAATAGTTACCCTTTCATTGACAGATCATTCATATTTTTACCAAGATATTTTCAAAAGTTTCTGGTGCAGATTTGTTGCATGTAGAATGTGTATTATCCCTTTCCCACATACAAAAAATCTGCAGCAGACAACTTTGAAAACATTGTGACAAAAACCTGAAAAAAAAATCTCCATAAAGGATAGCTTAATTGTTTAATAAAGCTGAAAACATTGTGGCCAAAGGAGAAATTGCTCACTGTGAGCCATTTCACCTTTCGCCACAATGTTTTCAAAAGTCGTCTGCTGCTTTTGCGTCAAAATGCTTCTGTAGGTGGTGGGAAAGGATGAGAGACCAGAGAAATTATGTTGAGCAATTTTTGTAATGATCAATTTCCTCTATCAACCCTTTCCAACATACAGACGCTTTCTGATGCCTCTGCAGCAGACGATTTTTAAAATCACTGTGGCAAAGGGAGAAATTGCTCATTATCCCTTTCCCTCATATAGACGCTTTCTGACGCCTCTGCAGCAGACGGCTATTTGAAAACATAGTGACAAAAGTAGAAATTGCACAAAACGTGCAATTTCTCCTTTTGCCACAATGTTTTCCACTTTTTGTCATAGGTTATCCATTCAACTATGGAGATTTTCTATGTTTTGACAAAATAAGTTCAAAGTCGTCTGCTGCAGAATTGCAGTATGAGGGAAAGGGTTATCCACAACAATTTCAACTTTCAACTCTATTTAATAACCATACTATCATTTATAAAGATTTTCTGTATTTTGGATCATTTCAAAAGTCATCTGCTGCAGATTTATTGTATGTGGGAAAGGGTTAACCTACATGTTTTCCGCTTTATTCACTAACTGTTCTTTCATTTATAGAGAGATTCCATATTTTTGCTGCAGACTTCTTGTACCCGGATGTAGCTTTCCCGGGGACTCATAACAGAAAATACAAAAATACACGGAAAATACACGGAAACCATGGAAAAACCATGGAAAAAACCAAGAAATTTAATGTTAAAATGCGGAAATGCTGGAAATGTGTCCGAATATTCCGGGGTCCCGGAACCATTCCAGCATGTCCATGGAACCGTTCCGGGGTGTCCATGGAACTTTTCCGGGGTTTCCATGAAACTTTTCCGGGTTGTCCATGGAATTTCCGGGTTTTCCACATAAATGTCCTGGAATTTCCATGGAAAGTGTCAGATTATCCCTGGAAAGTTGTCCGAATACTCCGAGGATTTTCCATGGAATTTGGTAAGTCTCCCCGGAAAAGCTACAGTCGGGCATGTGGGAAAGGGTTAATTTGTATTTGAAAAGTGTCTAATATCATAATAAGGTAAATAAGGTAAATTGGTGTAAAACTTATTGGGCTAATGGGCTATATTTTTTTGTCAAAAGATGTATCCAGGACTAAACTAGAACTATCACTGAAGATGATAAATACCCCCAAAACAGCACCTTGACCTACACCATAACTTAATAAGTAAAAGGGCCATAACTCTGTAAAATAACATGCAATTGTAAGACGTTTTAGGATATGCACATCTCCTCTTGGTATAGAAGCTTCATGTAACATTTTATTGAATTCCACCCAATGGTTTGCAAGAAATAGGCCAGACAAAATATTGCTTCCGACCGACAGACTTAAAAAGTAAAAGGGCCATAACTCTGTAAAATAACATGCAATTGTTAGACCTATAGTATATGCACATCTCCTCTTGGTATAGAAGATTTATGTACAATTTTATTGAATTCCACCCAGTGGTTTGTAAGAAATAGGCCGGACAAAATATGGATTCCGACCGACAGCCCGGCACAGTGACTCCTATATACCCCCTCTTCTTCGAAGGGGGTATAATTACACATTGATAGACAGTGAAGAACCTGTTGAAACACATTAGAAAAGTCACAGTGAGATATTCCCAAAAAGCACCGAACACATTGGTTAACCCTTTCCCCACATACAAAGCAGACGACTTTGAGATCATCTAAACAAAACAATAGAACGTCTCTGTAAATTGATGTTATGTTACTGAAAGAGGTTGAAACATTGTGGCAAAAGGAGAAATTGTTTGTTTTGAGCAATTTCATCTTTTGCCACAATGTTTTCTAAAGTTGTCTGCATCAGATGCATCAAAACGCGTCTATATGTTGGAAGGGGTTTTGTATACAAATAAATGAGAAATTGCTTGTAACAAACTGGTTTACAAATCTGTTTCTAAATGTCAGTTCAACTACTTGAATACAAATAAATGAGAAATTGCTTGTAACAAACTGGTTTACAAATCTGTTTCTAAATGTCAGTTCAACTACTTGAATAAAATGAGAAAAACAAGACTCATACTTTAACCCTAACCCACATGCAGATGCATTATGGAGATTATTTGCATTAGACGACTTTTAAGTGGGAAAGAGTTAAAATGATATTTTTCATATTATTGCTAAGATGTCATCTGATGCAGGTATAAGCAATAAATCACATATAAAGCAGTTAATAATTTCAATATATTAAAAGAAATTTCTAACTGAAGAGAACAATCATTGTTATTTTAAAACTAAATAAAGCATTCTGAACAAAAATATCTAAACACATGAAAAATAAAACAAACTGTAACTTAAAACTGCAACATATTAAGAAAAATTTAACAAGATTATTTACAAAATAAACAACACATTCATAACATAACTTGCTTCACAACTAAAGAAGGACAAAGCATACAAAACTAGTGTATTCTAAACAGAGCATTCATGGGGGGAAAAAACAACTAAAACATACAGATTAAATTTCTAACTAAACCTATTGTTCTGAACAAAGTTATTTCAAAAAGGAAACAGAGCATTCTGGGAAAAAATAACTAAACAGAGCATACGGAACAAAATTATTTTCTAATCAAAATGTAACATTCTGAACAAAGTTATTCAAACTAAACAGATCATTCCAAACAAAATGTCACTACTACCTTGCAGGGTTTGACCAAATAAAATATCAAGCGACTTGTAGACATCATGCCGAAATTTTAAGAAAGAGAGGTTCGGAACCGTGATATTACCAGATTTACTTCTCCTCAGTTTCACTTCTTTATCACCATCTTCAGCCTTTTCTATTTGGAATATGAACATGTCAATGTAACAGTTAACTTGATATAACATTTGTTTTTGGCGTATGCTATGAAAATGTCTTGAGAATCTCAAAAATCTTGATAACTTGAAGTCTAATCTTTCCGACATGGGTATTCCAAATTTTGCAACAACAAACTTATGCGAGAATAAGGGCCAATAAGAATAGGATATGAAAGGAGACACAAATAAACACTGATCAAATGTTCTTTTAATTCTTTCAAACACGAAATTTAGAAAGCATGAAATTCCACACCATAGATTGATTGATTGATTGGGGTTTAAAACTGTTTACAATTTCTCAGTTATATCACGGAGGCCAGTTCACCTATTCATGCATTTCCTGGCTTTCTCACACCAGTACTCCACACATCTATCTTCCCAAGCAACTGGCTGCTTTTCCACATAGTTAATAATTAGCCCATTGATGGAAGACGAATGACGCATGTCACATTGACTTTTGTCAATCGTCGGAAAAGAAAGCATGGATTCGAACTCACAACCCCTAGATTGACAGCCCGCATCGCTACCAACTGAGCTACCGGGGCTCGGCCCACACCATGGACATACTTTCACTAACCCTTTCCCACATTCAATATATCTCCAGCAGATGACTTTGAAATTATCAAGTCTCAAATATAGAAAAATCTCTATAAATGATAGTATGATTATTGAAAAGAATTGAAATCATTGTGGCAAATGGAGGAATTGCTCGATATAAGCAATTTCTTCTTTTGCCACAATGTTTTCAAAAGTCATCTGCTGCAGAGGCGTCAGAAAGCGCCTGTATGCGTGAAAGGGTCAACATGAGTCGTCTGCTTTGTTACTATCATTGGTTAACCCTTTCCCTCATATAGACGCTTTCTGATGCCTCTGCAGCAGACAGCTTTTTGAAAACAGTGACAAATATTTTTTTTTACTAAATATGTTCAAAGTCGTCTGCTTCAGAATTGTCATATGACGGAAAGGGTTAACATCACTTTCAAGAGTATTTCAGTTATATATCACAAATGATGTAGCCAAGGTCCTTACAATTTTTTGTTTTTATCAATTCTTTTCTTCAATATTTTCAAATTTGATTGCTGAGGAAACAAAGGCCAAATGAGTCAGGAAATGGTTTAAGATGATAGGCTTAAATAAGCTTTCATTCCAAAGGACAATTTCAATATGAGAAACACCCTCACAAGTCTTGCTTCAAAAATGAATTTTGAACTATGCTCAGCAAAAATATGAAATACAAGGGAGGTAACCCAGGTAGAGAGCAAGCATCCCTATACCTATCAACAAAAGCAATACATGTAACTAAGCAATACATGTAACTACCAAAGGAGCTAATCACCCATGAAAACCAAGGGAAATGTCTATTTAGAAAGGAAACCGTTTACCCTTTCCCAAAAACAGACGCTTTCTGACGCCTCTGCAGCAAACAACTTTCGAAAAATTATCATTTTATACAGATTTTCCACATTATCTTTTGCTCAAATGCTTTTAATGTCGTCTGCTGCAGATATGTTGTAAGAGGGAAAGGGTTAATAACAGGAAAGACGCTTGGTATTCAACCCTTTCCCTCATATAGACGCTTTTTGACGCCTCTGCAGCAGACGGCTTTTTGAAAACATAGTGACAAAAGAAGAAATTGCTCAAAACAAGCAATTTTTTCCTTTTGGCACAATGTTTTCCACTTTTAGTCAATAGGTTATCCATTCAATTATAGAGATTTTCAATTTTTTAACAAAATATGTTTAAAGTCGTCTGCTGCAGAATTGTTATATGAGGGAAAGGGTTAATGCCTTCTCACCATCAGAGGCACTTAATTTTGTCTACCCAATCAGAACTCTAGATAAGGTGCGTATTTCTATCCTGAAATCCTTATTTGTCCTTGAAACCCTATGCTGTGGTCCCCATTCCCAACATAAAACAAGTTTGCAGCAGACGACTAAGGAAATAAAAAGGCAAAAATAAAGTATATTTATTGGATAGAATTGAAAATATTGTTTGCAAATGGCGAAATTGCTCATTATGAGCAGTTCCTCTGTTTGCCACAATATCTTCATAAGTTGTCTGCTGCAGATGCGTCAAAATGCGTTTATAATTAGGAAAGGGTTAAAAAGTAAAATTTTTAATGAGATGATTTGCTTGAGTACCCACAACACATAAGGTTTGGTTCGGTAAAAAGAGATTTCATGGAAAAACGACCAGTCTACCTGTTCCTTATCAAGACCTCTGGCCAATACAAAATAGTATCTGGATCAAAGCATATCTTATCCCTCACGCCAAACATGATATAGTGACAAGCACATGATATCTACGTAATATATACACGCTACAGATTTTTTAACTATACAAATATCAACAAAGGTACTTACGAGTTTCCATATCCAGATGTGGAACCGGATCATATGACCGATCCACGGCACATCGAAAACTTTCGTTACCGCCCCGTTTACGAACCATTCTTGGTTGCAGAGGGCTAGTATCCTCACTATCATCGAAACTTGCATTGTTACTCTCCATGTCATGCATTTTGGAGAGGTTTTCCAAAGAACTGAATCTTTTAAGGTTTGTGGGTGGAGCCGGACCTCTAATACCCGCTAAAAACGAAAAAAAATACATGTACTGAAATTGGATACTAAAAACCTTTAAATTAACCCACCTTTCCCACAAACAATAAATCTGCAGCGGACAACTTTGAAAACATCTAGGTAAATACATGAAAAATATCTGTACATGAATATTTCATTATTGAATAGCCTTGAAAACAAAATAAACTATTTCCCCTTTTAGTCATAAAGTTTTCAAAAGTCGTCTGCTGCAGACGCGGCAAAATGTGTCTGAAAGTGGTAAATGTGTCTGAAAGTGGGTAAGGGTTTATAGCTTCATCCCTTCTTTTTTCCTAAAATGTACCTGGTAAAAACCTACATGACTATTACAAGTCTTGTTACATATGTTAACACTTTCCCACAAATAGAAGCTTTCAGGTGCCTCTGCAGCAATTTCTCTATTTGCCACAATGTTTTCAAATAATTCAATAATTGTTCTTAACCCTTTGCCATGTACAATAAATCTGCAGCAGACTACTTTGGGAATATGTGGACAAAAATATAGAAAATCCCTATAAATAAGGGTTTATTTACTGAAAAAAGTTGAAAACATTGTGGCAAAAGGAGAAATTGCTTGTTTTCAGAAGCTGTCTGCTGCAGAGGCGTCAGAACTCGCCTATATGTGGGGAAGGGTTAATCTTTATAGAATTTCCATATTTTTGACTACATGTTTTCAAAGTTGTCTGCTGCAGATTTGTGGTATGCTGGAAAGGGTTCTTATCTTATGTGATTAAATTTCCTGTCATTGTAATTTTACAAAAGCTTTGGGATTGAAACATGATGTAAAGTATTTACATGAACACCTTAACCCTTACCCACCTACAACAAATCTGCAGCAGACGACTTTGAAAACATGGTAACAAAAACCGGAAAAATCTCCATAAAAAATAGCTTAATTGTTAAATAAAGTTAAAAACATTGTGGCCAAAGGAGAAATTGCTCATCATACGCAATTTCACCTTTGGCCACAATGTTTTCAAAAGTCGTCTGCTGCAGATGCGTCAGAATGCGTCTGCAGGTGGGAAAGGGTTATATCCTGCCGTTTCTAACTTTACAAAACATTTGCGTATCTTGTGATGCACGACTGTAATTGGTAATTGTGAACAATGCAGACCATGATTAACAGGCAACCTTATCTTAGTATACATTCTTCTCTTCTCATTGACCGGCTCGGTGGTATAGTGGTAGAGCGACCACCTCGTGAGCGGGAGGTCGAGGGTCCGATCCCCAGTCATACCAAAGGCTTTAGAAATGGTAGTAATGGCTGATCTCCTTGGTACTCAGGGGTAAATCACAAATCAATTAATTACTACTCGTTTATGAGAATTTAGTACTTATCAAAATTTAGAGATATTTTTATTAGTTGTAGCAGGTTGAGGGTTAATCTTTCCCACATGTTAGCACATGTTGGCATTTCTACAGACATTCTGAGACCTGAAGTAACTAGAACTATCACTGAAGATGATAAATACCCCCTAAACAGCACCTTGACCTACACCATAACTTAATAAGTAAAAGGGCCATAACTCTGTAAAATAACATGCAATTGTAACCCCTTTAGGATATGCACATCTCCTCTTAGTATAGACGCTTTATGTAAAATTTTATTGAATTCCATCAAGTGGTTTGTAAGAAATAGGCCGGACAAAATATGGCTTCCGGCCGACCGACAGACAGATAGACAGACTGTCCGACACAGTGACTCCTATATACCCCCTCTTCTTTGAAGGGGGTATAAATACCATCCTTTCAAACGGAAAACAAGGACTACTACTGAGTGCTATGTGTTTAAGATTCTCCCTTTATCAGGTAAATAGTTAACCCTTTCCAAAATATTATAGACACTTCCTGACCCCTTTGCTGCAGACGACTTTTATCAGGTAAATAGTAAAAAAAACCACAGATTTTAATCTATTTACCACCACAAGTAAATGTTTTAGGAGAAAAATAATTAAAAACATGTACCATAGCAAAACCACAATCAACCCTTTCCAATTAACATCATCATAGATGCATAGGCGGCAGACAAATTCTGTAAACATTGTGACAAAAGGAGCAATTTCTCCTTTTACCAATGTTTTGAATTCTTTTCAATTTTTTATAATTTTGTCTATATGTTATAAACATCGTTTGAATCTGGTTTAGTCTAAATATGAAAGGGTTAAAAAAATGAACACTGTTAAATCAATATAACACAAGAAAATCTGGAATAGCCACGAAACAAGGAGCGAGTTAGAAAGACACAAAACTTTACTGTTAACCCCCCTTTCCCTCATATAGACGCTTTCTGACGCCTCTGCAGCAGACAGATTTTTGAAAACATGTAGAAAAAAGAAGAAATTGCTCAAAAATTTCTCCTTTTGTCACCATGTTTTCAACTCTATTCAATTATTGTACTTTCATTTAAAGGGAGTTTCCCATTTTTTCGGGTATGTTTTCAAAGTCATCCGCTGCTGATTTGCTGAATGTGGGAAAGGGTTATGAATGAATGCTAAGTCAGCTTCAACATAGGTAACAAAGTCAGTGATAAACCATACTGGGTTCGCACAAAGCAAGTTTTGGTGTTCAACAGTGACGGTATCAAATGTGATCTATTTTAAGTAAAAGTTACATTGACACAAATAATCCACAAAACTATATCAGGCTTCTTTTCTGTATAAACTACTTTTCTATGAAAGCTATTGATCAAAAAGGAAAGTGTGCTGCTGCTGTTGGCCAACCAAAACACATGTCTGAACAATGACATCAACATTTCGTGGAAGACAGTGGTGCAGAGTTAGTGCATCAGCCTCTCATATCAAAGGTTCCTTGTTCGAGTCTTGTGATGAGCGGGTCCATACTTTGGGATTTTTACACACAAATGGCGCGAGTACTGATTAAGTCTACAGGAAGCAGACATCGAGCGTGATTAATCTAAGCTGAAGGCTTGTTTCGCAATTGATGTAAAATAAATAAGTTTAAACTAAACATCACCTGATATCGATAACATATATATAATATTTAAGATTCAACATTTTTGAAAACCTTGTTTGCTGCAGATTTGTTGTACGTGGGAAAGGGTTAGAATAACATCCCAAAAACAACAATTTGCAGCAGACGACTTTGAAAACATATTGACAGCAATAAGAAATATCTCTATAATCAATAATTTAATTATAAAATAGAGTTGAAAACAATGTGGCAAAAGGAGAAACTGCTCATTATGAACAAGTCCTTCTTTTGTCGCGATGTTTTCAAAAGACGTCTGCTGCAGACGCATCCGAAAGTGTCTATATGTGGAAATGGATTTTTCAACATTATTTCAGTTATATCACGGCGACATTTCACTTATTCATGTTCCCTGGGTAAACAAACCAGTACTAGGCTAGGAAATGTGCCTTGCCCGAGGGCACTCCAACTTGACGGTGGCACCGCGACTGGGGTTTTAACAATAAGAAAGACAACCTACTTATTTACTACAGAAACTAAAGTAGCATGCACCGACCACCAAATTGACAGAAACAATAAATAATCTGGCTAGTTTTCGAAAGGAACCGAGCTCTCATGTTTATCTAGCTACTGAATAAGTTTGGTAAACATTGGATAATAAATGATGGCTTTAACTTGTTCACATGGTCAATTATAGCAATTTTGCCAATTTTAAAGGGCTATAATCCCGTCATGCATGGACGGATCTGGCTGGTTTTCGAAAGGAACCGAGCTCTCATGGATATCTAGCTACTGAATAAATTAATCAGGCTTGATGTCTACTTCCTGAAGAGTTAAACAGTGTGAAAATTCAAGATGCAAAACTCGCTCATTACAGGTATCGAACCCAAGCAGATAAGAAGGAAATCGTTCTGAACAATTTCTCTTTTTTCCAAAATATTTCATCAAAATGGATATGCATATGGAAAATGTTAAGTTGTTTCCTTTGGGAAGACAAACTATGATGTACTATATAGTCATAACCATTGTTATAATGCGTACATAGGACACTAGCCAGTTTCATAGTACATCTAACCATTAACCCTTTCCTACATATAGACGCTTTCTGCAGCAGACGACTTTTGAAAACATTTTGGCAAAAGGCGAAATTGCTCAAAACAAGCAATTTCTCCTTTTGCCACAATGTTTTCAACTTTGGTTAGTAATTATACCTACATTTATAGAGATGTTTTATCATTTTAAAGTCTTCTGCAGCAGATTTTTTATATGTGGAAAAGGGTTGACAACATAAAAAGCTAGAAAAGCAACAGAAATATCTACAAACTCACATTAATTTAACCAAGGTGAATAACTGGTTATTATAATTCTAAGAGTCTTATTTAGGAGTTACATCCCTTTTAGCATTATTCTTAGGTCAGTCGTTCTATATATTTCAATTCCTGAGCAATTTTCCAGCAAAGTTACCAACCATGTAACAATATTAGATATCTAAATTCACAGATTTATTCTTTTCTTCAATGTTCTAACAGCTCAGGGCGTGATATAATTCTTTGCATAATATCTGTTTTTAAATTTTGACAGAGTTTTTATGCATGGTGTGACAACTTTTTCCCCTAAAACAGACACTTTCTGACGCCTCTGCAGCAGACAACTTTTGAAATCATTGTGGCAGAAAGAGAAATTGCTCATAACGAGCAATTTCCATTTTTGCCACAATAATTTCAAACTATTCAATGAAAATAATTTCATATTTCTGTCAAGATGTTTCCGACGTTGTATGCCCCAGATTCGTCATGCAGAAATCAAGCTCTTCCCTGAAGTGCCCTGAAGTGCCCTGAAGTGGAATTGTTTCATTTCTTGCAGGTTATGAAAGGTGTTTCGATGAAGCTTTTACAGATATTTCATTCATTTGGCCATTGAATGTTTCGTAAGAAAATGCGGAGATGTCACTCAATACTTGGTTTCTCTTAGCTTACCATAAATAATTAACAAAAAACTATAAAAAATAACTGAGGTGTGTATGCTATATTGAATTTGAAAATGAGAGATTACTATCATAAGCTTTGTCAAAATGAATGTAAAAAGTGAACAAAAATGAGCAGGAAAGGCCCCCCACCCCCATTTTGTGGTCAAGGTCACTGTGATCTTGACCTTTGAATGGATAACCTCACAATCAATATAGCATACAGCCTACACCATATTAACAACAACAATAAATAACTCTATTAGAACAGAAAGTCAACAACAGCAACAACAACTAGAAATGCAAAGAGCAGGGGAAGGGAATGTCACCCAGATACATACACACGGCGAATTTATCATGCACTGCACGCATTGCACGACCATTTCTTGGTATAAAGAGGCTGTTACTGGATTGACTAAGGAGGGAATCGGCCGAGCCAGCTCTGACAAGCCGACCGTAGCTGCCAGACTGCTGAATAAACCTTTGTTGACCTATTAGAGAATGGACATGGTTAATAAAGACATGCATTTTTCAGGCAGATTGGTTAGTCAAAAGACAAAGGCACAAGTTCTTCTCATGCAAGACAGTGACAGGTTTTATGATCATAATTCTGTCTGCACAGAAGTTCCATTAGATCTTACTTTCGCAAGATGAAGATTTAACTCTTAACCCTTTCCCACTTGCTGACGCATTTGCAGCAGATGACTTTTGAAAACATTGTGGCCAAAGGAGAAATTGCTCATGATGATCAATTTCTCCTTTGGCCACAATGTTTACAACTGTATCTAACAATGAAGCTATCTTTTATGGAGATTTTTCAGGTTTTGTCACCATGTTTTCAAAGTCATCTGCTGCAGATTTATTGTTTGTGGGAAAGGGTTAACCCACATATGGCAGATCTGCAGCAGATGACTTTGAAAATGACTGGGCAATAAGGTGTAAAATGTTTAAAAATGTAAGTGAAAGTATGATAATTGAATATCGTTTAAAACAAAGTGGCAAAAGGAAAAATTGCTCATTATGAGCAATTTCACCGTTTGAAATAATGTTTTAAAATTAGTCTGCTGCAGATGCATCTGCATGTGGGAAAGGGTTTGAAATATGAAATATGATTCTGTACTGGATCTCTGCATGAAATCAATCTGAACATTTATACATGTATTTATGCACATTTTTTCTGTAAAATATGTGCATAGTAAAATTTAATTCTTTTACAACCCCGCAGTCCTAAGATGCTGCCATTACATTCTTTGCTATTATTCATTTAACACATATAGACGTTTTCTGATGCCTCTGCAGCAGACGACTTTTGAATAATAAGTCAGATCTCTATAAATGAAAGTATAATATCACAATATCACAATGTTTTCAAAAGTTGTCTGCTGCAGGGGCATCAGAAAGCCTATATAAGAGGGAAAGGGTTAAATTAAGGTGCTATATATTCAAATAACATTCAGACTGTTTTCGAAAAACCTTAGGATTTACAAGTAATAACTAATCTATAAGAATGTTAGAAAGCCTGGGTACAGCCTCTGAAACAAAATAGGGAACCAGACAAAGCCATGTGACAGTCTGTGAAAGTCCAAAATGCATTTTTTCTACCTGTGAAGTGAAAAGTATGGGAACGTCGGGTTGAACACTCGCTTCCAGAATCTAAATTAACAATGTATGCTTAAATAAGTGTGAATATGATTATTATACTTTTATGAAACAGTTGCGAATACATCATTTTACAACTGTTTGTATGTATAACCCTTTCCAAAATGCTGATGAATTTTGACATATTTGCAGCTTAGGACTATCAAAAACATTTGGGCAAAAGAAGATTTTTCATATTTTTGCCTAGATGTTCTAAAAGACATTGTAAGTGGGAAAGGGTTAACATGAAATGACTGATCAGAAAACCCCCGCAATTTTCCACTTCCCACATTGTTTTCGACTCAGTAAAAAGACGAATGACTTTTTTCAGTTTTATCGTATAATACATGTTCAACGAATAATCTATTTTCCATTGAACTTGTTTGTTTGTTTTATTGGGGTTTTATGGCTTTTTCAACATTATTTTATTTATGTCACCACCACAGTTCACTTATTCATGATCCCTGGGTAAATAAGCCAGTACTAGGCTAGGAAATGTGCCTTGCCCAAAGGCACTCCACCATGACCACAGTCCCGTGACTGGGGATCGAACCCAGGACGCCTGGTTCTAAATCCCAGATGCTAACCACTAGGCCAAGGCTGATTCCTTTATGACTTTAGAATGAATGAATGAATGTATATTGTTTTATGGCGCATCGACAGCTAAGGTCATTTAGCGCGCAATTAAATTTAATTATTCATGATCCCTGGGTAAACAAGCCAGTACTAGGCTAGGAAAAGTGCCTTGCCCAAAGGCACTCCACCATGACCACAGTCCCGTGACTGGGGATCGAACCCAGGACGCCAGGTTCTAAATCCCAGATGCTAACCACTAGGCCAAGGATGATTCCTTTATGACTTTAGAGGCACCTTATTTAATTTATTTTCCCAAGTCTTGTCCGTTTTGCCATGCAACAGCCAGAATGGCAATCGTTACAAATATTGAACTGGCTAGTGGCCTAACAAACAGTCATAAGAGAATAGACTCAACTGGGATTCAAACCTTTTACCTCCCACTCCCTAAGCAGCCTCCTAATAATAACCCTTTCCCACATACAGCAATTCTGTAGCAGACGACTTTGTAAACATCTATATAAAAACATTGCAATTCTAAGTGATTGAAGGTATAATTACTGAAAAAAGTTGAAAACATTGTGGCAAAAGGAGAAATTGCTTGTTTTGAGCAATTTCCCCTTTTGTCACAATGTTTTCAAAAGTCGTCTGCTTCAGAGGCGTCAGAAGGCGTCTATATGTGGGAAAGGGTTAATAAGGATGACTCCACAAGTCTTGGCTCTGCACCAATAAAGCTCTTTCATATTGTGAGATGATGCTTTTGAGTAACCACAATAAAGTAAAATATTTTTGGCCGGGCATTAAGAGTGTATCTACTATACCTTTGTGTAAGTCTTTAAGACCTTTTGCTTTCTGGTACGTTTCACTGCTTCTGGGATCTGCATGGCCTTTCCTCTTCTCAGACATACTCTGTCGCCCAAACCCATCTCGACTGAAACCATCACCAGCCGCCGGGCTCCTGTAATTATAAGAAGTGTTATTTTAACCCTCCCTTTCCCAACTGCAACAAATCTGCAACAGACTTTGAAGCCAACTGGTTTAGAATATGGTAAACCTCTTTCAATGAAAGTTTTATCATTAAATTGATTTGATTTGCAAGCATTGTGGCAAAATAAGAAATTGCTCATTATGAGCAATTTCTTTTATTGCCACTATCTTGTCAAAAGTAACCTGCTGCAGAAGCGTCAGAAATCCCTGTAAGTGGAAACGCTTTCTGACGCCTCTGCAGCAGACAGCTTTTTGAAAACATAGTGACAAAAGAAGAAATTGCACAAAACGTGCAATTTCTCCTTTTGCCACAATGTTTTCCACTTTTAGTCATAGGTTGTTATCCATTCAATTATGGAGATTTTTTGACAAAATACGTTCAAAGTCATCTGCTGCAGAATTGTCGCATGAGGGAAAGGGTTAACATCTTCCACATACAACAAATCTACAGATGATGACTTTGAAAACATAAACTTATAGGCAAAAATATGGAAACTTTCTATAAATGAAAGTAATATCTTTTAACACAGTTGAAAACATTGTGGCAAAAAAAGAAGTTGCTCATGAAGAGCCTTTTTCTCCTTTCGTCACCATGTGTTTAACAGTCAGCTGCTGCGGAGGCGTTAGGAACGGTCTGTTTGTGGGAAAAGATTAACTCGTAACCAACTGACGGCAAGGGTACAGTGGTAGAGCGTCAACCATTAAATAAAGGCCCGAGGTCCAAATCCTGTGATGAGAGGGTTCTGCCATTAGAACATCAATGGAGTGAGTACATACTAACTCTTTCCAACATACACCAAATTTGCTTCAGACAACTTTGAAAACTACTAGGCAAAAACACAGAAAAGCTGTATAAATGTAGGTATAATTACTGAAAAGAGTTGAAAACATTGTGGCAAAAGAAGAATTTGCTTGTTTAGAGCAATTTCTCCCTCAGTCCCAATGTTATCTAAAGTCGCCTGCTCTACAGGCGTCAGAAAAGCTTCTACAAGCTTCTTCTATATGTGCATAAGGGGATTAAATATTAATGTAGGTTAAACTTACATTTCGGCTTCCTCACTGGTTTGACTAGCATGCTTGGTCCAGTCCGGGCCTATTAGCCATGCTGGTTCCTTGTTCAAGTCTTCAGAGCTAGAGCTTGCAGATCCTGAAGGGGACCGCTTCCCAATACCAATGGTAGAGTGCGGACGAGGTCTCTGCAAAAGGATAAACAGTCAAACCTGTGTTTAACCCTTTCCCTCATATAGATGCTTTCTGAAGCCTCTGCAGCAGAAGGCTTTTTGAAAACATTGTTACAAAAAGAAGAAATTGCTCAAAACGAGCAATTTCTCCTTTTGCCACAAAAAAATGTTTTCCACTTTTAGTCATAGGTTATCCATTTAATTATAAAGATTTTCTATTTTTTGACAAAATATGTTCAAAGTTGTCTGCTGCAGAATTGTCGTATGAGGGAAAGGGTTAAAGACCACCAATGAAAAGGGAAAATCTCGTCTTTGTTTAAAGGTAGAATTTGTTGTAGGGTTTTTTATACAGAGAAAGAGTATTTCGAGGGCTTGGCGTGAAACAGTTGTAATTTAAATCCTATTTTGAAAACCCTGGTTTAGGGGCAATTTCGACCCATTTGTAAACAATGCAAATTTAGGTGCCACTGCTCAGAACGCCTCACACTGCCATTTCCATTGTTTACCAAGAACAAGAGGCCCATGAGGGCCTATGCTCTACTGGTATGGTTCTTTGGTCATTTTCAATCCAGAGCATGTATGTATGGTGAAGATCAGATAGTAAATGGAGGCTCTTTTGTGTTCACAAGCTGTATTATAGCAATTTTTACAATTTCATGGGCCATAATCCAGTCTTGCATGGGCGGATCTAGCTGATTTTCAAAAGGAACCAAGCTCTCATCAATATTTAACTACTATCTAAGTTTGGTGAAGATCAGATAGTAAATGGAGCCTCTATTGTGTTCACATGCTCAATTATAGCAATTTGGACAATTTCAAGGGACATAATCCAGTCTTGCATGGGCGGATCTGGCTGGTTTACGAAAGGAACTGAGCTCTCATGGATATCTAACTACTGTATAAGTTTGGTTGAGATACAATCAAAAGTGAAGACTGTATCATGTTAACAAGCTCTTTTATAGCAATTTTGACCATTTCAAGGGCCATAATCCTGTCATGCATGGGAGGATCTGGCTGGTTTTCAAAAGGAACCGAGCTCTCATGGATATCTAACTACTGTATAAGTTTGGTTGAGATACAATCAAAAGTGAAGACTGTATCCTGTTAACAAGCTCTTTTATAGCAATTTTGACCATTTCAAGGGCCATAATCCAGTCATGCATGGGCGTATCTGGCTGGTTTTCGAAAGGAACCGAGCTCTCATGGATATCTAACTACTGTATAAGTTTAGTTGAGATACAATCAAAAGTAAAGACTGTATTGTGTTAACAAGCTCTTTTATAGAAATTTTGACCATTTCAAGGGCCATAATCCAGTCATGCATAGGCGGATCTGGCTGGTGTCCGAAAGGAACCGAGCTCTCATGGATATCTAACTACTGTATAAGTTTAGTTGAGATACAATCAAAAGTGAAGACTGTATCGTGTTAACAAGCTCTTTTATAGCAATTTTGACTATTTCAAGGGCCATAATCCAGTCATGCATGGGCGGATCTGGCTGGTTTTCGAAAGGAACCGAGCTCTCATGGATATCTAACTACTGTATAAGTTTAGTTGAGATACAATCAAAAGTAAAGACTGTATCGTGTTAACAAGAAATTGTTCGTGCTTAGGTGAGCTAAAAATCTATGTAAATGATATTAAAGTTATTGAATCGAGTTGAAAACAGTGTGGCAAAAGGAGATATTTTTCATCATGAGCAATCTCTCCGTTTGCCACAAAGTTTTTATAAGTCTTCTGCTTCTGCTGCAGAAGCGTCAGAAAGCATGTATGTGGAAAAGGTAAACATTTTACCTGTTGTCAATTTTGAAAGCATATGAGAACTACATGTATATAGAAGAATCTTTAGATGTGGGAGATATTTTTGGAAAAACAGATAAAGATTCTGTTGAGAGAGTAATTTGAGCACATTTTTTCCCTTTCAAAAAATGTTGTGCCTTCATTATAGAGATTTCCCATTATTTTGCTTAAATGTTTTCAAAGTTGTCTGCTACAGATTTGAGGGAAAGAATTAAAAAGTAGATATCATATAATTAAAGGTGATAATCTCCGGAAGAATACAGTCTTAATACAAACATTTCCCCGCTACATTTTATTATCAGATAAACCTAACCTGTTTTGATAAGTCTATGAGATTTTCCCGAATTTTTTTCGGTTCCGGTGTCTCCATATAACTATCCCGAGTGGCACGTGTGTATGACATGTTCCGCAGTCCATTTCCCGACTTTAAACGATCCAGAATTAAATGTGGAGATTTAAAATCATTCATATCTAAAGTATTTTGTTCCTCTGTTCGATCCAATGAATCACTATAGCCATGCGTCACATGATCACTTTTATCCAATGAATTATTGTTCTCTTCCACATCTTTAGAAAAAAATCCACCCATATCACCTAAGTAATTTTCATTGGACCCAGGAGATGAGAAGGGTGAAGGTGATGGTGCCCCTATTCTCCTTGCCACCTTGATATTTATACAACCGGGAACCGGCCCCTCAATTTGCATAGCATTTCGTAACAAGTCCATTGCTTCAGTGTTTGAATAGTCTACTAAGGCCGTGTCGTTCACTTCCAAGAGTTGGTCGTTGACAAGCAGGCGTGCATCCTAGTGAAATGGGAAGAAAAATGGTTAAGATTTATTTATTTACGAGAACAAATAACTAACTATGGAGACAAATCACAGTCTCCCAGCAAATCCCTGATGTAAACTGCAGTTATCCCTTTCCCAAATACAGACACTTACTGATGCCTCTGCAGCAGATGACTTTTGAAAACATTTTGGCAAAAAGAGAAATTGTTCAAGACATGCAACTTCTTTTTTTCGCCAAAAGGTTTCGACTTCATTAAATATTTAATCCTTCATTTAAAAGAGTTTCTATATTTTGGAGTTAATGTTTTTAAAGTCGTCTGCTGTAGATTTGTTGCATGTGCAGAAAGGGTAATATATGTTTCTAACCCTTTCCCACAAACAACAAATCTGCAGCACATAACTTTGAAAACATCTAGGCAAAACTATCAAAACTTCCTATAAGTGAAGGTATTATAATAGAATACAGTTGAAAACATTGTTGCAAAAGGAGAAATTGCATCAACATGTGTCTGAAAATGGAATTGGGTTAATGTATCTACAGAAAGCGTCCGCGGAATTTCTCATAATGTGCACTTTCAAAGTTTTCCATACCATCTGAATATTGTTCATAAATCGAGATTTTACTCTCTTCTCTTCAGACATTTTCAATATCATTTTCAACATCAGACACTAAGCAGCTCTGCATATCGCAGACTACATTAAAATGTCAATGCTCAGCCATCATAGAATTGAATGGCAGATGACTGTTGTATAACATTATGAGAAAAGAAAGTGATCATCACGAAAAATGTTTACTTTACTTTCACTTGTCCTTTGACCAATAAGCTAAATTCAACCACTGATAATAAATCTGATTAAATAAGGATGAATAAGCTCTGTTTAAGACCGATATTATTAAAAGAAAAGAGATTTCAAGCAAAGAAATAGAAAGCTGAGGCAGTTATAGAAAATTATTACATGAGCTGCCACGGGACAGCACAGCTGATCTGGCTGGGGCTTAACCCTTTCCCAAATACGACAAATCTGCAGCAGATGACTTTGAAAACATAGTGACAAAAACCTGAAAAATCTCCATAAAAACAGCTTAGTTGTTAAATAAAGTTGAAAACATTGTGGCCAAAGGTGAAATTACTCATCATGAGCAATTTCACCTTTAGCCACAAGGTTCTTCAAAAGTCGTCTGCTGCTTTTGCGTCAAAACATGTCTATATGAGGGAAAGGGTTAACCACATACAGCAAATCTGCAGCAGATGACTCTATAAATTAAAGAACAATTATTGAATAAAGCTAAAACTTCTCCTTTTGTCACAATGTTTTCAAAAGTCGTCTGCTGCAGAAAGTGTCTGTATGTGGGAAAGGGATAATGGAAAGAGGTTATTTGTAAAAATCTTTTCAAAACTTAAACCTTTTCCATTTGCAGATACATTTGCAGCAGAAGACCTTTGAAAACATTTCGCCTTTTGTTCAAATACTTACACTACGTCATTTATGGATTTTTTTTAAATATTTTCCCCCCACGATATTTTAAGTCATCTGCTGCAGATTTCATGTATGTGGGAAAGGCTTAAACATTTAGCTCCCACTGCCAAAGCCGATGCAGATGCTGATGATAGGGTGACAACATATTGACCCTTTCCCATATACCGACGCTTTCTGATGCCCCTGCAGCAGACGACTTTTGCGTACATTGTGGCAAAAAGAGAAATTGCTCATCAGCTCTATTCAGTTATTTTACTTTTCATATATTTGCCAAGGTGTTTTCAGTTGTCTGCTGCAGATTTGTTTATGATTTGTTAAGCTCTGCTGCGACATAATACAGGTAAGCTAGGTATCAAGTTCAGAGGTTCACTCTTCGACAATGTGAAAGTACAATTATTTCTCTTTAGGAGCCATTTCTCCTTTTGCTACAATGTTTTCTTAAAGACATCTGCTGCAGATGGCTACGGCATTTTCAAGAAGTCACAATTTTTTCTTCAGATAGTTCTCAAGCAAAGAACTCAAATCAGGTAAATGCTAAAACCCTTTCCCGCATACAACAATTCTTTAGCAGACAACTTCAAACACTTAGGCAAAATAAGGAAAACATCTATAAAATCTAATGAATGTACAATTGTTGAGTAAAATTGAAAACATTGTAGCAAAAGGAGATAATGCTCAACATGTGGCATAGGATTAAATTGTACTTAAAATGTTCAAGAAGTCTATAAATATTTTTTATCAGACGTTTTCAAAGCAAAGAACCCAGATCGAGTAAATGATAAATAGCAGAACAGATTCTACAACTAGAAATTTTATTCTTTGTTTAACTTTTAACCCTTTCCCTCATATAGACACTTTCTGATGCCTCTGCAGCAGACAGCTTTATTGAAAACATAGCGACAAAAGAAGAAATTGCACAAAATGTGCAATTTCTGCTTTTGCCACAATGTTTTCCACTCTTAGTTATAGGTTATCCATTCAATTATAGAGATTTTCTACTTTTTGACAAAATATGTAGAAAGTCGTCTGCTGCGGAATTGTCGTATGAGTGAAAGGGTTAACAATTCATTCTTACAACTGAAAGAGATTGTGCAATGTGTGACCCCTGACCCCTTTGTGCAAACCCCTGGTTACCTTGGATGCAGCACCACCATGAATCACAGATTTAACAAAAATCCCTAAATCTCGTGTCAGCCCGTCCTCCATTGTGAGTGTTTTCCCCTTGACGCTGACCCCTAGCCCTGCAGACCCCGTATCATTGAGCGGGATGTCAAACTCAATCAACTCTTTGTTCTTCATAATGGCCAGGGTCCCATCGTCCCCAGATTTGTCAAATGGCTGGAATGAGTGAGGGTCAAGGTCATTTGGGGGATCGAAATCGTCATGGGGTGAGTAGGACTGAAAGCGTAAAAACACACATGCACGCACACAAAACACACACAACATACAGCTTGTTATAAAGCAGAAACAACACTGCAAAGTGATAAATACACGACTTAACCCTTTGCCCATATGTAGACGCAATCTGACGCATCTGCAGCAGATGACTTTTGAAAGGATTGTGAGAAAACGAGCAATTTCATCTTTTGCCACTATGTTTTCAACTATGTCTAAGTGTTTTCAAAGTCGTCTGCTGCAGATTTGTTGTTTGTTGAAAAGGTTAATCCAAACAACACTAATTTGAGTTTTTTTTGTTTTTATTATTTGGGAAAACTTTGCTGATCTCCAAATGTGCAAAAGTGTGCATACTGGGTTATTCTACAAGGTAATTAAGAGAAGACGATTAACCCTTTCCCACATACAACAAATATGCATGGGCAATTTCTCCTTTAGTCAACATGTTTTCAAAAATCGTCTGCAGCAAAAACGTCAAAAACTAGTCTGCAGAAGGGAGAGGGATTTCTCCTTTTGCCAAAATGTTCAACTCTTTTTAATAAATTAACTTTCATTTATGGAGACTTTTCACGTTTTTGTCAATAATTTGTTTCAAAAGTCATCTGCTGCATATTTGTTGTATGTAGGAAAGGGAGGGTTAAGCTTAATACATAATTTCCTGCAGCCTAATCCAGTGCTTCTACTTTCTACTAAAAGATGTCTTATTTCTTTCCATGGTGAGACATTTAAGTTCAAAATTGACATTGTAACATCCTTTAAAGCGGAAGTATATTTTGGAAATTAAGTTGCAAACTCATTCTATATATAAGTCAAAAGAATATTCTAAATTCACTAAGTAATTAAATTTGCATGTAGTTTAGCCAGTAAGAATCTGTATTACCTTGTGAATTTAGAATTAAGGATATTAATTGATTGATTGCATGGGGTTTAACGCCGTTTTTAACAATTTCTCAGTTATATCACGGCGGCCAGTTCACCTACTCATGCATTTCCTGGTTTTCTCACACCAGTACTCCACACAACAATCTTCCCAAGCAACTGGCTGCCACATAGACTTAGCCCATTGGTGGAAGACGTAAGGATATTAAGAAAGGTTGGTAAACACTGGCTTTGGATACACCAGTCAGGAGTCTTTGGTGGCTCATTTTCCTGCTTCTAAGCACATATCCTTCATGCTACATCCTTACAAAATACAACCATATAAATCTGCAAAATCTCTTAAACCTTTCCCTCATACGACAATTCTGCAGCAGCCGACTTTGAACATATTTTGTCAAAAAATGGAAAATCTCTATAATTGAATGGATTATAAAAACCTATGACTAAAAGTGGAAAACATTGTGGCAAAAGGAGAAATTGTATGTTTTGTGCAATTTCTTCTTTTGTCACTATGTTTTCAAATAGTCGTCTGCTGCAGAGGCGTCAGAAAGCGTCTATATGAGGGAAAGGGTTAAACCTTATTCCACTTTAGGTGACTTTAACCCTTTCCCAGATCTGTAGCAGATGAATTTAGAAAACATATCATGAGCAATTTATCCTTTTGCCACAATGTGTTCAATTTTATTCAATAATTGTTCTTTCATTTAAAGTATTCATATTTTTTACTAAATGTTTTCAAAGTTGTATGCTGCAGAATGGGTCTTCATGTGGGAAAGGGATGAATTATGAAAGATGAAGGTTAATATTCGAGATTGCAGTAATTATAATTCGAATCAGCAACAACCTTTTACTATGTCAAAGTTTTTAACCCTTCTCCATATATAGACTCATCTGCAGCAGACGACCTTTAACCCTTTCCCTCATATAGACGCTCTCTGACGCCTCTGCAGCAGACAGCTTTTTGAAAACATAGTGACAAAAGTAGAAATTGCACAAAACGTGCAATTTCTCCTTTTGCCACAATGTTTTCCACTTTTTGTCATAGGTTATCCATTCAATTTTAGAGATTTTCCAATATTTGACAAAATATGTTCAAAGTCGTCTGCTGCAGAATTGTCGTATGAGGGAAAGGGTTAAAACATAATCGCAAGGAGAGATATTGCTTGATCATAGTGAGCAATTTCTCTCCATATGAAACCATGTTTTCAACTCTAACAAATATAGAGATTTTGCATACTTTTTTCCATAGATGTTTTCGAAGTGTTCTGCTGCATATTTGATCTGTGAGGGAAAAGGGGGTAAATTAATATCAAAGCTATGAATATGTTAGTTATAATTTTTAGTATAACTAAAAACATTAAGTCTTCAAAATTTCTCATTTTGTCACAATAGACGCTTTCTGACGCCTCTGCAGCAGACAGCTTTTTGAAAACATAGTGACAAATGAAGAAATTGCTCAAAACGAGCAAATTCTCCTTTTGCCACAATGTTTTCCACTTTTAGTCATAGGTTATCCATTCAATTATAGAGATATTCTATTTTTTGACAAAATATGTTCAGTCATCTGCTGCGGAATTGTCGTATGAGGAAAAGGGTTAAAACTAATCTGCTGCATGGGATAAAATATTTTCTGTATGAGGGAAAGGGTGAAAAAGAAGTAACTTGTAATTTTACATTGATTTCAAGAATGATCACATTATTAGGACGACAAAGAATAAAGTCTGGGACGGATAAAAAATACAGTCACAGGACCGAGGGTGTGTTTCTTAGTAACTTCAAAATCAATGATTTAATTAGACTAATGCACCTCAGAGACTTTGGGAGACATCATTATTTACATGGCAGGGAGAAATAATTACCCCTCTCCCAATGTTCATGACAGTCTGATACTGTCCCATAGGAATCCATTTTTTTTTTCTTGTTTAACAATTCCAAAGTGCATTGTTGGAAATGAAGAAATTTCTCATAATGAGCAGTGTGTCCCTTCCAAACCATAATATTTACTCCAATCTAAAATTGTATTCAGAGAGAGAATTAGATTTCTCTGCTAGTATTGTTTCTATGAGGGAAACTATCAACTCATTCCCTCGTGGAGATGAATAAACCCCTATACAGCAGTCTGCTTTTGAAAACAGTGTTGGAAAAGAAGAAATTGCTCATGATGATCAATTTCTTCATTTACCTATACTTTGTATCAACATTATATAAGGCTGGGAATTTGTCCAGATTGTTCAATTTCCTAATTAGGCAAATGGTCAATAAATCTTTCCAAGGATTACAATTGGCTTTGGAAACAAATCTATATTAAAGTTTATTTATTGAATACAGATGAAAACAATGTTCATGCGCATGCGGCAAAGGGATAAATGACTTAAGGGACATTGCCTGAATGGTGTTTTACGCTGCTTTAAACATTTTTTCAGTTATTTCATGTCATTAACTGGGTATATGGCAAAGGGATAAATGACTAGGGGCATTGCTTGAATGGTGTTTTACACTGCTTTCAACATTTGTTCAGTTATTTCATGTCATTACCTGGGTATATTACCAGTACTACTGGTCCATTTACCCTGACACAAGCCAGTTAGTTGTAAAGATAACCCACACAATCTAGAGTACAAGGAAGGACGCCATTACTACTGTTTTTAACCCTTTCCCTCATACGACAACTCTGCAGCAGCCGACTTTGAACATATTTTGTCAAAATATGGAAAATCCCTATAATTGAATCGATAACCTATGACTAAAAGTGGAAAACATTGTGGCAAAAGGAGAAATTGCTCGTTTTGAGCAATTTCTTCTTTTGTCACTATGTTTTCAAAAAGCCGTCTGCTGCAGAAGCGTCAGAAAGCGTCTATATAAGGGAAGGGTTAATCTTGGTACAAACCAGGCAGGGGATACTCTACCACAACACAACACAACAAAACACAAAAGAGGCAGTCTAAGAATTTCTTTAGGGGATAACATTTTGTTAAGAGACAGCTTTGAAAACAATGTTATATCTTGAAAAATGGAAGTTTAAACATTTCCCACATATTGACGCCTCTGAAGCAGGCAACTTTTGAAAACAGTGTGAAACTAGAAATATCACTGAAGGTGATAAATACCCCCAAAACAACACCTTGACTCAAAATATGGCTTCCGACTGACCAACAAAAGGGACATAACTCTGTAAAGGAACATGCAATTGTAAAATCTTTATGATATGCACATCTCCTCTTGGTATAGAAGCTTCATGTAAAATGTTATTGAATTCCACCCAGTGGTTTGTAAGAAATAGGCCGGACAAAATATGACCAACAACTTAATAAGTAAAAGGGCCATAACTCTGTAAAATATCATGCAATTGTAACCCCTTTAGGATATGCACATCTCCTCTTGGTATAGAAGCTTCATGTACAATTTTATGGCTTCCGACCGACCGACCGACCGACAGACTGCCCGACACAGTGACTCCTATATACCCCCCCAAAACTTTGTTTTTTGGGGCTATAAAAAGGACAAATTACATATAATGAGTTATTTCTTCTTTTGCCACAATATTTTCAATTTCTATTCAAGAACTGTTTTTTCATTTATACAAATTTTCCATATTTTTGACTAAATAATTTTAAAGTTGTCTGCTGCATTTTTTGTAGTAGACGACTTTGAAAACATCTATGTAAAATACAGAAAACAAAAGATAAATTATTGAATATAGTTGAAAACATTGAGGCAAAAGGACTGCTGAAGAGGCATCAAATGTTGGCTGTATGGGGACAAGGGTTAGCAGATCTACAAGAGGATAAACTAATTTCATCTCTTGTCATTAAACTGTCTTAGTCTTTTTATGAGCAATTTCTCCTTTTGCCAAAATGTTTTTAAAAGTAGTCTGCTGCAGATGAGTCAAAATGCGTCTTGCAAGTGGGAAGGAGTTAAAAGCTTTTTATGACATCCAAACCCTATGTTGTTGCCAAGGAAACGAGGAAAACCAAAACACATGGTTTGGATGATTCAAAAGAGATAAAACTTTGGGGAAAAGACAAATTTATTCCTCCTTAACACTTTCCCTCATATAGACGCTTTCTGACACCTCTGCAGCAGACGGATTTTTGAAAACATAGTGACAAAAGGAGAAGTTGCTCAAAACGAGCAACTTCTCCTTTTGCCACAATGTTTTCCACTTTTAGTCATAGGTTATCCATTCAATTATGGAGATTTTCTATGTTTTGACAAAATATGTTTAAAGTCGTCTGCTGCAGAATTGTTGTATGAGGGAAAGGGTTAATAATCTCGACCTCATGGTGATGAATGAGTAAACCTTGCCACATTGTATAAGCTAAAGCTATATTTATATAAAAACAAACAATTACAACAATAATTTAAACAATTTAAGTTGATATCTATGTCAATGCAGTTGAATATCTGAATGAAAACAACTTAATAATGCAATAGGCCTTAAAAAGACAAGAAAATTAATTAGAAAAGAAATGTAATTTCTTAGCCTGTCTAGCTGGTGGATCCAGAAATGAAAGTGACAGATAATCACGTGCACACCCGCTTTTACGGGTGACCTTGTATATCACATATACGTGAGGAATACGCAAGGCGAGTTCTTTTTCTAGATGAATTAAGGGTGTAGAGATTATATATCAGGTATTAAATGACTGGTAATGTATTTTTGACATAAAAACAGCAAGCAACAACATAACGTATGTACAAAACTACAGATACAATATTAGTAAAAAATAATAATCGAATATAAATAGGAGAGCAGTCTAATGAGTACATGTGTAGCATGCAAATAAGTCAAAACGAGACTGACAAACAGAGAGAAAGACAGACAACAGAGGCTTGTGTAACCCTGCCAAGTAAGACTACACATAAATGGTTAACAAATTCATTGAAAAATATTTTTAATGGCATTTTGGTCTTGAGTCACAATTTTAACATGTCACTGTGTCAGTGTGAAACTATTGTATCTGCTTTTAAAGAAATTTTACAGGCGATGGAAAAAACTTTCATATTCTTTAATAATAGGCCATTGTTTAAAAGGACAAAACTAACATGTAATTGGGAAATGGTTAAAGAAGTCAACAAATGTACACTTTTAGCAGTCAACTAACTTGATATCAAGACAGCGATGGATTTAACCCTTTCCCACATAAAGCTGTTTCTGACGACGCTGCAGCAGACAACGTTTGAAAACATTGTCGCGAAACTGCTCATAATGCTCAATATCTCCCTTTGCCACAATGTTTTCAAAGACATTCAATAACTCTACTTTCATTTATAGACATGTTTCATATTATTTATTGCCTTTATGTTTTCAAATTCCTCTGATGCAGATTTGTTGTTTGTGGGAAAGTTGAAAAAACAAACAAACCACCATCATTTCTGATCTATTAAAATAAGGGTGTTATAAAAAACACATGTTTCAATAACCAATACACACGTGTCCCCTTTCAATAACCAATACACATGTGTCCCTTTCAATAACCAATACACACGTGTCCCCTTTCAATAACCAATACACACGTGTCCCCTTTCAATAACGAATACACATGTGTCCCCTTTCAATAACCAATATCTTTACCATAGTCAAAGGGTGATTGACAGACAGGAAAGTGATCCCTAAGGGTCACCCTGCCTTATAGACAGTAGATAGTATTACAACAAACCAGTCTTAATTCACCAGTACATATTTAACCCTTTCCCACAGACGACAATTCTGCAGCAGACGACTTTGAACATATTTTGTCAAAAAATGGAAAATCTCTATAATTGAATGGATAACCTATGATTTAAAATGGAAAACATTGTGCCAAAAGGAGAAATTGCTCGTTCTGAGCAATTTCTTCTTTTGTCACTATGTTTTTAAAAAGCTGTCTGAAAGCGTCTATATGAGGATAAGGGTTAACATATTCTATATCCTAAGTAAATATATCTTTCTTTGTTTTACAGCTTTTCCACATGCAGGTGCATTTCTTTTTTGCTTCTGCCACAATATTTTCAGTTTATTTTTTGGAAATTATATTTTCATTTATAGGATTTTTACCATAGTTTTGCTTAGATGTTGACTGCTGCAGATTTGTTGATTGTGGATGGGTCAACTGAACAATTCCATAAAATGTACATACCAGTTCTCGAGGCACTTTAAATCTCTCATCCTGCGGTTCTTCCTCCTCCTCCTCCCCTTCTCCCTCAACTTCCTGCCGCGATACAACTATCTGAACGGGGTTGCCGGGTGACGTGTTTCGCAGGATGGCAACTGCTTCACTTTGAGTTTTGCCTGTCATCTCATGTCCGTCAACCTATTTTTATATTGAACCATTAACTGATGTCACAATTTGAACAGTATCTGGTTTTGAAACATTGAAGTAAAGATGTTTCATTAGGATGATATGATTTAATTAAACCTTTAATTGATAGATTGATTGATTGATTGGGGTTTAACGCCATTTTCAACAATTTTTCAGTCATATCACGGAGGCCATTTCGCCTACTCATATGTTTCCTGTTTTTTTCACACTAGTACCCCACACAACATACTCTCTAAGCAACTGGCTGCTTTTCCACATAGATTGTTAGCCTATTGGTGAAAGAAGAATGACGCTTGTCACAGTGACTTTTGTCAAACATCGGAAAGAATGTTGGTCAAGCTAGTGTTCAAATTGACAACCCCTGGATTGACGACCCGCATCGCTACCGACTGAGCTACTGAGTCTCGGCAAACCTTTTATTGAGGGTTGAAAGCTTTGTCGGAAAAAGAGAGATTGCTAATGAGCAAATTTCTCAATTTACCACAATCTTTTAAAAAACTCTTAAGGTAATTCTGACCTTTGACCTTTAAAGTGTGAACTTGAGCATAGAACCCAAATTTTGCAATGTGACCATGAACAATTGTTCAACTCTATTCAATAATTCTTTTTTTAATTGATTGAGAATTTGAGATATTTTCAGTCATCTGCTGCAGATTTACTGTATATGGGAATGGGTAAAAAAGGTAATGTGGACGTCAAGTAGACTTGCATGCCTTCTGGTGCAACATCAACATTTCCCAGTAGCATTCTGCATACATAACTCTCTACTAAGCCCTTCATTTGATTGAAGCAGGAACAAAATATAGGGTTAAGTTCTTGTTGAAAGTTATAAATAAGTCTTAGAAGTACAATCTTCAACTTAACCCTTCCCCCAAATACAATAAATCTTCAACAGACAATTTTTAAAACATCTAGACAAAAATATGGAAAATCACTTTAATTGAAAGTATATGAGTATACATTTATTGAGATTAAAACATTGCGGCAAAAGTGAGAAATTGTTTACAATGAATAATTTATCATTTTGCAACAATGAATTCAAAAGTCAACTGCTACAGATGCTTATGCAAACAGGAAATGAATAAACGATGCAAAATGAGAAAAGGTAACCCTTTCCCACATGCAGACACATTTCGAAGCATTAGGCAATTTTTGAACACGTTGTTATATATTAATTTATAGAGATGTTCCTTATTTTGACATGATGCTTTTAAAGTTGTCTCATGCAAATTTGTTGTATGTGCGGAAAAGATACTAAAGGCAGTCACTTAACCCTTTCCCTCATATAGACGCTTTCTTATGCCTCTGCAGCAGACGGCTTTTTGAAAACATAGTGACAAAATAAGAAATTGCTCAAAACGAGCAATTTCTCCTTTTGCCACAATGTTTTCCACTTTTTGTCATAGGTTATCCATTTAATTATAGAGATTTTCTATTTTTTGACAAAATATGTTTAAAGTCGTCTGCTGCAGAATTGTCATATGAGGGAAAGGGTTAATATTATAATCAAAATCTTGTAATATTTATGTAGCTATAATGTTTAACCAAGAATGTTAAAAGCAAAATATCTACCTCCAATAATCGGTCTCCAGCGCAAAGTCTCCCATCAGTTATGGCAGCACCTTTAGGCAAGATATTTTTAATATAGATTGGTGAGGGTCCGCCAGTGGGGTTGTCACGGGTCGTAACACTAAATCCCAGCCCCATTCTACCCTTGACTAGTTCTATATCTACCCTTTTTCCAAGTTTCTTTGTATTTGTAGGGGCTATGATAGCCTCTTTATTTTTGGTTAAAGTGCCTGTTTGGGGCGTTGACGTCCCATCTCCATTTTCAGTGTCAATTTTAGTATCACTAACGGTGTCATCTACACCTGATATTGTCGTTGATGATGATGCTGATAATGTCGTTGATGGATGACGGGTTGGCGGAGCAGGTGGTGGTGCCCTTTTATCTATGGAAGGAGATTTAACAAGGGGCGGTCTCTGATCGTCCATAATATCAACAAATAGTCTCTTTATGGGTGAGTGTCCCCTGGGTTTGGGTAATACTGTTGGAGGCGGGGGTTTCTTTGCTTGTGTTAAGGAATGTTTGACCACTTTCAACTGGATTTCATCTGTTTTCATCGAATCCCGAAATACCGCTTGAGCCCTGAAAGAGGCAAACAAGTTTTAACCCTTTTCCGCGATCAGGCGCTTTTTGTCGAATCGACAGTAACTGTTGACAACCTCTGAAAACATAGCGGCAAAAGGAAATATTGCATGTAATGATCAATTTTCATTTCGCCACAATATTTTTCAACTCAATTCTATCTACTCAATAGATCTAATTATATTTTCATTTATAGATGTTTTATGAGATATTGTCTTGAACATCAGAAAAGCAATGCTTATGTTAAGAAGCAGACTACTTTAATGCACAAGATACACCAGAACACCAGCCTCTGTTAGCGTAATAGTATTGATTTATTGGAGCTAATACCGCTTTCAACAATTTTTCATTTTTTATATCATGGCTTTCTCGCACAAGAATTCCACATAACAGTCTGTCCAAGCAACTGGCTACTTTGCCATGTAAACTGTTAGCCATTGTTGGTAGACTAATTAACAGCCAGAGTTGCTACAAACGGAACTACCGGGATTTAGCTGGCAGCATAATAAGGAACAAGTCTTACTTGGCGAAAGTAATTCCATGTAAATCGTGATTGTTGATGTCAATTATCCGGTCATGAACTTTGAGTCGGCCATCTTTGTCTATTTTACCCCCATTTTCGATACTCTGGACCAGCAAACCTGATTCTCTGTTAAAACAAATGACAGCAAAAACATTCATCGAAAGTTACAGAAAATCATTATCTCATGATGTTGTAATATTTACTTCTCTTCTTACAGTGGAAATACTTACTGAAAACAATTTATTCAAACAACGTTTATTAAGTGCATGGTGCATTCGATGTATAGGAAGTGTAATCAAATTCCATATTACACTGCATGTTACACTTTCCCACATACAGACACTAAAATTCTGACTCCTGTGCAGCAGACGAATTTTGAAAACATTGTGGCAAAAGGAGAAATTGCAAATAATTTATCTGATTGTTACGATATTTTCATCTCTATTTAATATAAAGAGACTTGTGTTCGCGTAGATGTTTTAAAAGTCGTCTGCTGCAGATTTGTTGTATGTTGGAAGGGATTAATTAACCCTTTCCCTCATATAGACGCTTTTTGATGCCTCTGCAGCAGACAACTTTTTGAAAACATAGTGACAAAAGAAGAAATTGCACAAAACGTGCAATTTCTCCTTTTGCCACAATGTTTTCCACTTTTTGTCATAGGTTATCCATTCAATTATGGAGATTTTCTATGTTTTGACAAAATACATTCAAAGTCGTCTGCTGCAGAATTGTCGTATCAGGGAAAGGGTTAAATACTGAAACGTATGATATTAATTGTTGTATTTACCTCATATCTTTGATAGCTCTGTACTAAATTATCTTATCTGAGAACAGGCTTTTCAGTGGATTTTTCAGAAAAGACTGTGGATTAATAACACTTCCATTTATGAACAGACAAAACAAATATTAGTTCACGAGTGGCACAGCCAGTTTTGATATTCACTTAGTGAAAATATATATCAAACCTTGCTTTGAAACAAACAATGACCTCTATTCATCTCTACCTTTCATTCAGTATCTAACCCTTCTGGCATCACTGCAGCAGGCATCTTTTAAAAACATTTTGTCACAATGCTTTTCAACTTTATTACAATTGTGGTGAAAACATTGTGGCAAAGGGAGATATTTCTCAACATGGGGAATAATTTAACCTTAAGCTACAATTTTTGCAAAAGTTGATTGATGCAGACGGGTCAAAAAGTGTCTGTACTTCAGAAAGAGTTACAAGAGGGCCAGTATCGCTCCACTGCCATTAGGAAAAAATTAAATCTCCAAACAACCCCACCGCCATGTTTTTTGACCAACTGCCATGGCTTGAAGGAATCTGGTAGAGTGTCACCCAAGGAACATTTATGCCAAATTCTTTGAAAATCGACCAATTAGTTTGGGAGGGAAGATTTTTAAATTGTTCACTAAAGCCATTAAAAGGCTAACAGCCCCACCCCCTGGCAGCTATATTTTAATACCAATCAACATGGCTTGGTGAAATCTGATAGATAATCACCCAAGGAACATGTCTCAAAATTATTTGAAAATCGGCCACATACTTTCGTCGGAGAAGTTTTCAGCCAGTGGAGCTAAAAATGAAGAAAACTTACATGCCATCCTCATTGAAGTTAGGAACAACATGTATACCAAGAGGGGAACCATCATTCTTTAAACAGATCAATACACCAACTTCCCTGGTAAAGAAAAAATAAAAGATAAATACATTTGTAAATTTGTTATTTGAGCTTTTACCACATTAACCACATTAACCCTTTCCCTCATGTAGATGCTTTCTGATGCCTCTGCAGCAGACGACTTTTGAAAACTTTGTGACAATTCTCCTTATGACAGACAGATTTTCCATATTAGTGTTGGAATGTTTTCAAAGTTGTCTGCAGCAGATTTGTTAATATGCATTTTGATGTTATCTACAGCAGACGACTTATGGAAGTAATTTGGCATCTCCATTTATCAAAAAGCTTTCAACTTTATTTGATAATTATACTATCATTAACCCTTTCCCTCATATGACAATTCTGCAGCAGACGACTTTGAACACATTTTGCCAAAAAATGGAAAATCTCTATAATTGAGTTACTATGACAAAAAGTGGAAAATATTGTGGCAAAAAGGAGAAATTGCACGTTTTGTGCAATTTCTTCTTTTGTCACTGTTTTCAAAAAACTGTCTGCTTCAGAGGCGTCAGAAAGTGTCTATATGAGGGAAAGGGTTTATGGAAATGTTTTCCATGTTTTGCCTTTATGCTTTCGATGCTGTCTGCTGCTTATTTATTTCATGTCAGAAAGAGGAAACCTTTTCACATGAACGGTAGACTTCTGACACCTCTAAAACAGACAACTATTCAAAAATAAAATTGTGGCATTTTTCCTTTGGCCACAAAGTTTTCACCTCATTTCGTCACTTATATTTTCATTTAGAGATTTTCCGTATTTTTGACTAGATGATTTCAAAGTTGTCTGCTGCAGATTTGTTACATGTGAGAAAGGGTAAATGTTTTGATATAATTGGCTCATGGTACTAACCCTTTCCCTCATACAACAAATCTGCAGCAGACAAATTTGAAACATTTACTCAGTAATGAGGTAAATCTCTATAAATGAAAGAGCTATTATTGAATAAAGATGTAAACATTGTGGCAAATGAAGGAATTGCTCATTATGTTCAATTTCTCCTTTTGCCTCAATGTTTTCAAAAGCCATCTGCTGTAGAGGCATCAAAAAACGTCTGTACGTAGGAAAAGTGTTAATTAACTATATAATACAAAGACTCTACTAGGAGCATACAAACATAACCTTATGCTTGCTGCATCAAACATACCAATGGTCCCGAGTTTGAAACCTGTCATGAGCGGGTTCTGCCTTTGGGATTTTTTCACACAAATGGCGAGTGTACTGGTTAAGTCTCCAGGAAGCAGACATCAGGCGTGATTAATATAAGCTGAAAGCTTGTTTCTCAATTGATTTAAAATAAACAAGTTAATGTAGTATTGCAAGCACTACAAGAGTCCCCTACCGGACACAAAACTATAAGTTGAATGACATACATGGTCTTCTTATGGTCCTGATTAAATGTGTGAAGATCTAGAGTTGTAGACATGAAAGTTTAACATTGACTTTGGGAGTAAGTGGCTGGTTATTGTGCGTGACAAAGCACCTTGATATGAAGAATAATTGTGTGAAGTTATATCAAAATCCATTCAAGCATGTGGAAGACACGAAATTGCAGACGGACAATGTTTGAGCCTAAAATGTGAACTTGACCTTTGGAGTAGGTGGCTGGGTGATGTGCATGACTCATCATCTTGTTATGGAGAATAATTATGTGAAGTAATATCAAAATCCATTCAAGCATGTGTGACCTTGACATTTGAGGTACATGCCTGGGTCTTGTGCGCACCACGCCACCTCACCATGGTGAGCATGTGTGCCCAGTAACTTGAGGATCCTATGATGCATGGTTGAGATGTGGGCCGGACAAGGTAGTCCTATCAAACAGTACTCATTTTGACCTCTGAGTGTGTCCTTGACCTTTGAGGTACAAAGCCACCTCATCATGGTGAGCATGTGTGTCAAGTAACTTGAGAATCCTAAGATGCATGGTTGAAATGCAGGCCGGACAAGGTAGTCCTATCAAACAGTAATCATCTTGACCTTTGACCTCTAAGTGTGACCTTGACCTTTGATGTACAGGCCTACATCTTGTGTGTGACACGCTGCCTCATCAAGTACATGTGTACTGAGTTACTTGGGAATCCTATGATGCATGGTTGAGATGTGGGACAGACAAGGTACAGTCATATAAAACAGTTCTCATTTTGACCTTTGACCTCCAAGTGTGACCTTGACATGTAAGGTACAGACCTGGGTCTTGTGCGCGACATGTCGCCTTATCATGGTGAATTATTTGAAATCCTATGATGCATGGTTGAAATGTGGGCTGGACAATGTAAAATCCTATCAAATAGTACTTATTCTAACCTTTGACATCTAAGTGTGACCTTGACATTTGAGATACAGACCTGGGTCTTGAGCATGATACGCCGCCTCATCATGGTAAACGTTTGTGTCAAGTTTCTTGGAAATCCTATGATGCATGGTTGAGATGCGGACCTGACAAGGTGATCCTATCAAACAGTACTCATTTTGACCTTTGACCTCTAAGTGTGACCTTGACATTTGAGGTACAGGCCTGGGTCTTGTGCCTGACACGCTGCCTCATCATGGTGAACACTTGTGCCAAGTTTCTTTCAAATCCTATGATGCATGATTAAGATGCGTGCCGGACAAGGTAAGGTGGGACTGACAGACAGACAGAATCAACCAAACCTATAGTCCCCAAACCGGTCTTCGATCGGTAGGGGACTAATAAGTTTTAATTAAACATACCTTTGTTTTGCCGGAGGTAGAGGAGGAAGGATTCTGGGTTTATGAAGCTTTTCAGCGCCTTCATGGTCCTGTTGTTCTGGGCTTGCAGCCCCTCCTATAGGCCCCTGTCTTTCAATCTATAAGGAACACAGTAAAATTATTTTCTATGATAAACGTTTGATAACTTATGCAGAGCTCTAGATAAGGGGTGTTTTGCATGTTCTAAATTCCTTATTTGACCTCTAAAACCAATTTTACTATGTGTTAACCATCTTCCCAAAATACATGGATCAAGCAAATGGTATAGTAGCCAATACAAGCTTTTTCTTTATATTGGGTCATAGTCACTGTAACCCATTTTTGTTTCTGACACACCTTCCAAAGATTTATCTTCATACAGGTGCAATAACATTCGAGTTATGGCTGAGAGATGCTTTTTCTTAAATGGGATCAAAGGTGAAGGTATGTGGGTTCAAAGGTCTAGGTCAAGGTCACCAAATTTTAGTCAAATATTAATGTCTAGGTCACAAGATCAACAATCATAGTATCAATACAAAGGTCTTGCAACAAGAATTACAAATAAGAACACTATATCTCAGAAAGATCAGAAATTATTGCCAATGTTCAGGTTTTTGCAATGGACAGACAGGGCAAACCTTTTGCATCTACATCCATTCCCCAAATACAACATTACTGCAACAGACAACTCTGAAATCATCTGGAGAAATTATAGACAATCATTTTAAATCTAACATTTTAGAATAGAGTTGAAAATATTGTGGCTCAATGTTTTCAAAAGTCATCTGTTGCAGAGGCGTCAGAAAGCTTTTGTAAGTGGGAATGGGTTAAAAACATGTGTTTGTCATTTTACTGCAGATGTTTTCAATTATGTAGGGCCTACAAAATGGCAAATAAACCCTTTCCCTCATATAGACGCTTTATGACGCCTCTGCAGCAGACCGCTTTTTGAAAAATATAGGGACAAAAAAAGAAATTGCTCAAAACAAAGCAATTTTTCCTATTTGCCACAATGTTTTCAGATTTTAGTCATAGGTTATCCATTCAATTATAGAGATTTTCTATTTTTTGACAAAATATGTCCAAAGTCGTTTGCTTCAGAATTGTCATATGAGGGAAAGGGTTAAGTAAAAGGAACATTATAGCACATGTAAATACCTGCAGTTTCTGTTTATCCTCCTGTCTTTCTTGAGCCTCAAACCATTTCAGCATATTTGGTTGATTGCCAAGAGACTGCCTCCAGGAGTCTCTGGCGAACCGACTAAAGGGAGGCGTCTTCTCTTTGGGGATTGGCATCCCTTTGATAATGGGTTTGTGGTTGCCATCTTTGCCAAAACTGTTGTCATTCTGTAAATAGAAAACACAATTTTATTTCATTTATTCAGGCTTCATCCTTTCCATGATATTGACAGCAGTTGACGAAAGTAATTATGAACATTTGATCCTTTTCCTGCAATATTTTTAACTTTGAATTCAAATAAAAATCCAATTTTTCCAGATTTAATAATTTTTAGTCTAATAGTTTCAAATTGGACAGCACTTAACCATTGAAAACATCGAGGTAAAAGTATGGAAAATCTCTTAAAAGGAGAGTATAGTTATTGAATAAAGTTAAAATGATCGTACCAAGAAGGGAAATTGCTTATTATGAGTAATTTCTCGTTTAACCAGGCTTTTTTCCAAAATGAAAGTTTATATATGAGCCGTTCCACGAGAAAACAAACATGAATAGACTCAGATCAGCCTGCGCAGTCCATGCAGGGTTATTCCCGCCGACACATTCTGCCTCAGGGGGATAGATGTAAAGAGTTATGATTCCCGAAACAGAAAATCCACAGGAGGCGAAAAGTGGCTGTCCGGGTTGCTGCCTGACCACAGAGACCACAATGTTGTTTTTCGCATAACGGCTCATATGTCCCTCAGGTATTGACCTGAATCATTGACATGTCAGGGCAGCACTTGACATGGAGATCTAAATACCGATTTCTGAATCTGATATGCTGAGGACTAGATAAAGAGGAGTAAACATATATTTTTCTAACAATATCTCTCTTATGGCTCAACTTAACTCTATGCTGTGTGTACTCAAAAGAATTGTCTCACGTAGACTATTCTTTTGAGTACCCACAACATAGGGTTTGAGATTATATAAGGATTTTGGGATTGGAAATACTATTGTTTTCCAGAGCTCTGTACGAAGGCAATCATATTAACAGCTCTGAATCTTCATCCATTTATGGTGTTCAACCAACACGTATACATGTATTATTATGATTTATTACAACTCCTAGCCGGACATCATTGGGACAATTACATGAGGACAATAATACACAGGCCAATGTGCATTTATCATTCAACCCTTACACAGATATGTAGGATCAACACAAAAAGACTTTTGAAAACATTGTGGCAATAGGAGAAAGCACTCGTCATGAGCAATATCTTCTTTTGTCACAATATTTTCAGGTCTTTTCCTGAATTTTATATTCATTTATTGAGGTTTCCCTAATCTTTTTGCATTGTAATTTTTCAAATTCGGCTGCCGTTTGATTTGTTGTACGATAGAAAGGGTTAACCCTTTCCCTCATACGACAATTCTGCAGCAGACGACTTTGAACGTATTTTGTCAAAACATAGAAAATCTCCATAATTGAATGGATTACCTATGACAAAAAGTGGAAAACATTGTGGCAAAATGAGAAATTGCATGTTTTGTGCAATTTCTTCTTTTGTCACTGTTTTCAAAACGCCGTCTGCTGCAGAGGCATCAGAAAGCGTCAATATGAGGGAAAGGGTTAACTCTCTTTGTCGACCTTCTGGCGACTTCAACAGACCACTGTGCATAAATCATTTAAAATCGGTTAAAGGAACATTATGAAAATATTAAATAGATAATGACAGTGACCCACAAATGCCGTGTCATAAATTTTAAACCTTTACCACATGCAGGCACAAATGACGCTTCTGCAGCAGACGACTTAATATGAAAATATTGTGGCAAAATGTGAAATTCTCCTGTTTCCACAATATGTTCACTTTTGGTCTGCCCCAGATATTGTAAAAAAGTGTCTACATGTTGTAAAGGGTGTTTATACTAGGATTCTAATTAGCTAAAAGAGCAGTTAGGGTTTACAATCACGACCCTGGATTGATTGGCTGACCTTGGATGGATAGCCAATCGTTACCAACTGATCTATTATTACTGCTAGACACAGTCTCACCAGAGTCCTAGCTACCAGTAAGACCATTTATGATTGAAACTGTTTATTTCCAGATTTATAGAAGTAACTGTATTACACACTTGTTGTTGAAAACTTTCCTTCATAAAACAATTTTTCAGCAAACGTATTTGGGAACAACTAGGCATAAATATTGAAACACTATAAATGTGGTTACATATCATCAAATAGACTTGAAAAAATATTGTGGCCAAAGGATAAATCATTCATTATGAACAATTTTCTCTTTTGTCACAATTAATGCAGCAGATGCTTCAAGGTGTCTACATGTGGGAAACGGTTTCACAAAAATTTCAAAATATTTACCCAAATGTTTATAAAATTTGTCTGCTGCAGGGTTGTCCAAAAGGTTTAACCCTTTCCCTCATACGACAATTCTGCAGCAGACGACTTTGAACGTATTTTGTCAAAACCTAGAAAATCTCCATTATTAAATGGATAACCTATGACAAAAGGTGGAAAACATTGTGGCAAAAGGAGAAATTGCACGTTTTGTGCAATTTCTTCTTTTGTCACTATGTTTTCAAAAAGCCGTCTGCTGCAGAGGCGTCAGAAAGCGTCTATATGAGGGAAAGGGTTAAAAAATTTAGAATTTCTGTATTTTGGTGAAGCCTCAACACAGCAGCAGACACTTGTTTCTACAGTTACCGAAGTGTTTTCAAATGACGGCATCGCGAAAAGAGTTTTAAACCCTTTCCCACATACAACAAATTTGCAGCAGACGACTTGGAAAGTATATAGGCAAACACACGGAAAAGCTCTGTAAATGTAAGGTATAATTACTGAAAAAAGTTGAAAAAAATTGTGGCAAAATTGTCACAATGTTTTCAAGAGTCGTCTGCTGCAGAGGCATGACAGAAAGCTTCTATATGTGGGAAAGAGTTTTTTAAACGACCTTGACCTTACCTCTCGTATAAGGTATAACTCCATCAGGTACACAAATATGTTAATTAATAACTCCAGGCCATTTTGTTAATCCGTTACGTCCAATATGAACAGACACTCATTTTCCAAATTTCCACCTTTGTTTTTGACATATTTTCACACTAACTTTTCTGACATACATGTATTTTTTCCTCATTTTGTTTTAGATATATCCTCCTAAGTCAATGTTACACTGTTTAAACTTCATTTTTTTTCACCTTTATGTGAGTATGAATTGTAACGTCTCCATTTCATTTGGACAATCAGATCTTGTTTCATAATATAGTTTCTTATTTCTTATTCTTATAACCCTTTGACTGATAAGCGCAGTTTTTACCTATATACAAAAATGTATTGGTTTAACACTTTCCCACATGTAATAAATCTACAGCTGACGACTTTTGAAATCATAGAATGGAGAAACTGCTCATGAAGATTTCAACTCGATTTCCATAAGCATACTGTCATTTATAGAGATGTTCTCTATCTTTTGGACTTGATAATTCAAAGTCGTCTGCTGTAGATTCATTGTATGTGGGAAAGTTTAATAATTTCGCATTTGCAGACTCATTTTGACACTTCTGCTGCAGACCACTTTCGAAAACATTGTGGCAAAAAAGAGAAATATATTTTGCCACAATGTTATTTAATAAATATACTTTCATTCATAGAGATTTTCCATACATTTGCTTATATAGCAGCCTGCTTTGAAAGCATCTTCTGGTACAACGGAAGAAAATAGGAAAACTCATAAATGAATATATTAAATTGTGTTGAAAACACTGTTGCTAGAGTTAAATAAACTGTGACCACCATCTATTATTTTCCCATATTATATCACAAACTTTATCACACACTTTTTTCTAACCTATATCCATAGAATGTTACAAATGACTTATCATACACCTCCTAAAAAAACTTTTATTATATAATTTTCTAGTTTCAACTCAACTGTTCGCAAACATAAATCCATATGAAGAAGAACATCGAGACATCTTTTATCATTTGTAAAGCTCACAACATGGACCTAACAGTTTTGTAAAGCTCACAATATGGACCTAATACTGTTGACCCTTTCCCACATACAAACAATCTGCAGCAGACGACTTTGAAAACATCTTTGTATAAATACGGAAAATCTCTATAGATCAAAGTATAATTAATGAAGAAAGTTGAAAACATTCTGGCAAAAAGAGAAATTGCTCATCATGAGCAATTTCTTCTTTTGCGACAATGATTTCAAAAGTCGTCTGCTGCAGAAGCGTAAGAAAGCATCTATATGAGGGAAAAGGTTAAGAGTTTACCCGATATGATATATAGAAAAAAAACATCTCCTTTTAAAACTTAACCCTTTCCCACAAACAACAAAACTGTAGCAGACGACATAGAAAACATATAATATCTGCTTAAAAATATGACAAGTCTAAAATTTTAAGTAATTTTATGAAAAGAGTTGAAAACGTTGTGGCAAAAGGATAAATTGCTCATTTAATTTGAGCAATTTCTCCTTTTATCACAATGTTTTAAAAAAAGGTTGTCTGCTGCAGATGTGTCTGACTGTGTTTACAAGTGGGAAAGGGTTAATTAATGCAAAATAAATGTATAATCTTCAAGAATTAGGAGTATGCTTATATACAATGTTAAAAACATTTTACGATAAGGAGATATTGCTCATTGGTTTCAAGAGAAATCAATACAATTTGTACAATTAATACCACTTCCTGAATTCAGATGACCTCTGAGGCTTTGGGCTGTTCACACTTTTAGCATAAAAACATTGGAAAAAAGAATTAAACATTCCGATTTCTACAAATAGTTTTCGACACTGAATCCATAAAAAAATATCATACCAGGTTTAATACCTTTCAACTATTTATTACTGAACATATAAATCCAGATCAAGGTGAACGCCAAGAATCTCCTCTTATTATTTTTACCACATAACTTGTAGCTACATTATATCCTCTATTTATACTGATTATACTGTCCAGTTTGGTGAAGCAGCAGCCATTTACCTTTTCCCACGTATCATAAATCATCTTAACCCTTTCCCACATACAACAAATCTGCAGCAGACGACTTTGAAAACATGGTGACAAAAACCTGTAAAGTCTCCATAAAAGTTTGCTTAATTGTTAAATTAAGTTGAAAACATTGTGGCCAAAGGAGAAATTGCTCATCATGAGCAATTTCACCTTTGGCCACAATGTTTTCAAAAGTCGTCTGCTGCTATTACGTCAAAATTCGTCTGCAGGTTGGAAAGGGTTAAGCAGACAACTTTGAAATTGTGTATGCAACAATATATCAAATATGTCTCAATGAAAGTATAAATATTGAATAGAGTTGAAAAGATTGATTGCAATTTCTCATTTTGCCTCAATTATTTCAAATGTCGTCTGCTGCAGATGCATCAGAAAGAGTTTGTATGTGGGAAAGGGTTAAGGACACTTCTCTCAGGTACAGAAATCTTTGGTACAATTGCAAGAAGATCCCAATTGCAGGAAAAATGATAAATTATTATAACAATTATAAGTCCTGTAAGAAGAGTATCATCACATTTAGCAATGATGTTTTCTCATTTATCTATTCATACAATTTTTTCGATGAAATTTAAACTATAATGATCCCTGAAAAGGTTGATCCTAACTTATAACTCCATTGATATAATGCTATATTGAAGCCGAGTGAGTAAAAACGTAAAAACAAGATATATGATCAAACTGTTTTACATGGTCAGAGCTAGCAACCCCCATTGAACAAGTACCAATTATTGCATAAGTATCCATTTTATAAGTTTTGTGAAATGTTTAAATTAATAGAGCAGATAAGTTGCTTGATAGTGTGGGATGAAGGCGTTACCATTGAATGTATCTCCTCATGTCAAGCTTATCATATCTATGTTTATTCTATAAACAAGATACTTGGCAGGGAGAAAATCACCTGCACATTCAATAGCTGGAGAGAGCATCCCATATTGTAAACATTACAAACCAATATATATCAGTATTTAACTCTAAAGAATTGCAAATATTTGAAGTAAAGGTTACAACTTTATTTCTGCTAAAGAAAGCGCGAGTTTGAAAAAAAAAACTTAAAAAAAAACACATTTGGAAAGAAAAGAATTGCACATCATAAAAACACTAATCTCCATCCCGCTGATATGTTTTCAATGTTGTTTGCTCCAGATTCACACGTTCAACATATCACTAAAACCTTTACATAAAAATATAGATAACCTCTACTTCCCAATAAGGGGCAATAACTTTTTTCAACAATTCATGAGTTACTTCACTCCTTTTCCATAACAATCTGCCAAAGGGTATGATGGTAATAGATGCGCCATCATGGCATGGTTGCTGTCGAATAAACATTAATTTCCTTTTCAATTATTAAATGTTTACTAGACACCAAGTCTCTGCCAATATCAGCCCAACGTCTCAATAACTCTTCCAAGAATATCATGATTTATAAACATCAATCTTTTCAACAGTTGATAAAAGTTCTATACAAACTGCTGGCTGCTTTAGAGCATATTTACTTCAACATATTTGTAGAAGACAACTTTGAACATATCTTGGCATAAGTATGTAAAAAATCTGTACAAAGGAAAGTAGAACTATTGAATCGAGTTGAAAACATTGTTGCAAAAGTCTACTGCAGTTGATGTGCCAAGTTATGGTAGCTCAATTGGGAACGACACAGGATGTCAATCCAGGATTTGTAGTTTGAATCCCAGCTTGGCAAACATTCTTTCCGAAAGTCTGTTGTGTGGAGTACTGGTGTGAGAAAGCCCGGAAACAGTCATGAGTAGGTTAACTGGCAGAAGTGATATGACTGGAAAATTGTTGAAAACGGCTTAAAACACCAATCAATCAGATCTGAAGTTAGTGCATCTGTATGTGGAATAAGACTCTTTCCCTTACAGACATCTTTACAAAAAAACTCTCAAAACTCTACACCCCTATATCATAAAATCCTGTTTCCAAATTTTCAATTATTACACTTCTGTACTCAGATGTTTTCTGAGCAGTTTTAAAAATATCATAATCAGGTGAACAGTTAACCCTTTCCCTCATACAACAAATCAGCAGCAGACAACTTTGAATACAATCATGCAAAAAACATGTAAAATCTCTATAAATTGAAGTATATATATAGGATCCATCATGAGTTTTCTTTGGAGATCAAGATTTCTTAAATGAGTCTAGAAAAAGACGGTTATTAACCGAGCCTCTTGGCGAGGTTAATAACTCTCTTTTTCGAGACGAATTTAAATAATCTTCTCCAAAGAAAAACGAGTGATGGATTCTTTTTATCACCTAAACAGTGTGTTTTAATGAAAAATATTGACAACATCAAAACAAAGACCGAATAACCTATTCTTCATGAGAACTTGTGATTCACCGCATAAAAAAGTAGTCCTCATCATTTTTGAATAAGAAGAAAAAACAAGAGGCCCATGAGGGCCTATGCTCTACTGGCATTGATCTGGCTGGTTTCAAAAGGGACCAATATGTCATCAATATTCAAATACAATCCAAAACTAGAAAGGTTGTTTTTATGAAAAAACATATGTCTCCCCATTGCAGTTTGTCAATGACTATTAAAATATTGAACAAGGGGAGATAACTTTGCAACGAAGTAGCCCAGAGTTATAATTCTTGCAAGGTGCACAACTTCACATTGCCATCTGTCTATATTCCAAGTTTCAATAAATTCCTTTAAGTACTTTCTTAGTTCTGCTCTGGAGAAAGTTTACACTATTAAAATATTGAACAAGGGGAGATAACTCATAATTATTGCAAGGTGCACAACTTCACATTGTCATCTATCTATGTTCCAAGTTTCAATAAATTCCTTCAAGTAGTTTCTGAGTTCTGCTCTGGACAAAGTTTACACTATTAAAATATTGAACAAGGGGGAGATAACTCATAATTATTGCAAGGTGCACAACTTCACATTGCCATCTATCTATGTTCCAAGTTTCAATAAATTCCTTCAAGTAGTTTCTGAGTTCTGCTCTGGACAAAGTTTACACTATTAAAATATTGAACAAGGGGGAGATAACTCATAATTCTTGCAAGGTGCACAACTTCACATTGCAATCTAACTATATTCCAAGTTTCAATAAATTCCTTCAGGTAGTTTCTGAGTTCTACTCTGGACAAAGTTTACACTATTAAAATATTGAACAAGGGCAGATAACTTTGCAACAAAGTGGCCCAGAGTTATAATTATTGCAAGGTGCACAACTTCACATTGCCATCTATCTATGTTCCAAGTTTCAATCAATTACTTCAAGTAGTTTCCGAGTTCTGCTCTGGACAAACAAAAGTTAAGAAGAAGAAGAAGAATAACTAGAAAGGTTGTTTTTATGAAAAAACATATGTCTCCCCATTGCAGTTTGTCAATGACTATTAAAATATTGAACAAGGGGAGATAACTTTGCAACCAAGTAGCCCAGAGTTATAATTCTTGCAAGGTGCACAACTTCACATTGCCATCTGTCTATATTCCAAGTTTCAATAAATTCCTTTAAGTACTTTCTTAGTTCTGCTCTGGAGAAAGTTTACACTATTAAAATATTGAACAAGGGGAGATAACTCATAATTATTGCAAGGTGCACAACTTCACATTGCCATCTATCTATGTTCCAAGTTTCAATAAATTCGTTCAAGTAGTTTCTGAGTTCTGCTCTGAACAAAGTTTACACTATTAAAATATTGAACAAGGGGGAGATAACTCATAATTATGACAAGGTGCACAACTTCACATTGCCATCTATCTATGTTCCAAGTTTCAATAAATTCCTTCAAGTAGTTTCTGAGTTCTGCTCTGGACAAAGTTTACACTATTAAAATATTGAACAAGGGCAGATAACTTTGCAACAAAGTGGCCCAGAGTTATAATTCTTGCAAGGTGCACAACTTCACATTGCCATCTATCTATGTTCCAAGTTTCAATCAATTACTTCAAGTAGTTTCCGAGTTCTGCCCTGGACAAACAAAAGTTAAGAAGAAGAAGAAGAATAAGAATAAGAATAAGAATAAGAATAACCACAAATACAGCATGTCCCCCCTTTCGGAGAAGGGGAGACATAATAATAAGAATAAGAATAAGAATAACTACAAATACAGCATGTCCCCACTTTCGGAGAAGGGGAGACATAATAAAGACTGTATCATGTTAACAAGCTCTTTTATAGCAATTTTGACCATTTAAAGGGCCATAATCCAGTCATGCATGGGCGGATCTGTGGCTGGTTCTCGAAAGGAACCGAGCTCTCATGGATGTCTTACTACTGTATAAGTTTGGTTGAGATACAATCAAAAGTGAAGACTGTATCGTGTTAACAAGCTCTTTTATAGCAATTTTGACCATTTCAAGGGCCATAATCCAGTCATGCATGGGCGTTTCTGGCTGGTTTTCGAAAGGAACCGAGCTCTCATGGATATCTAACTACTGTATAAGTTTGGTTGGGATACAATCAAAAGTGAAGACTGTATCGTGTTAACAAGCTCTTTTATAGCAATTTTGACCATTTCAAGAGCCATAATCCAGTCATGCATGGGCGTTTCTGGCTGGTTTTCGAAAGGAACCGAGCTCTCACGGATATCTAACTACTGTATAAGTTTGGTTGAGATACAATCAAAAGTGAAGACTGTATCGTGTTAACAAGCTCTTTTATAGCAATTTTGACCATTTCAAGGGCCATAATCCAGTCATGCATGGGCGGATCTGGCTGGTTTTCGAAAGGAACCGAGCTCTCATGGATATCTAACTACTGTATAAGTTTGGTTGAGATACAATCAAAAGTGAAGACTGTATCGTGTTAACAAGCTCTTTTATAGCAATTTTGACCATTTCAAGGGCCATAATCCAGTCATGCATGGGCGGATCTGGCTGGTTTTCGAAAGGAACACACGCACGCACGCACGCACGATGGACAAATCGCCACGACATAAGCCCTTCTGGCCTTTGGCCAGTAGAGCTAAACAAGAGGCCCATGAGGGCCTATGCTCTACTGGTATGGTTCTTTGGTCATTTTCAATCCAGAGCATGTATGTATGGTGAAGATCGGATAGTAAATGGAGGTTCTTTTGTGTTCACAAGCTGTATTATAGCAATTTTTACAATTTCATGGGCCATAATCCAGTCTTGCATGGGCGGATCTGGCTGATTTTCAAAAGGAACCAAGCTCTCATCAATATTTAACTTCTATCTAAGTTTGGTGAAGATCAGATAATAAATGGAGCCTCTATTGTGTTCACATGCTCAATTATAGCAATTTGGACAATTTCAAGGGCCATAATCCAGTCTTGCATGGGCGGATCTGGCTGGTTTATGAAAGGAACTGAGCTCTCATGGATATCTAACTACTGTATAAGTTTGGTTGAGATACAATCAAAAGTGAAGACTGTATCGTGTTAACAAGCTCTTTTATAGCAATTTTGACCATTTCAAGGGCCATAATCCAGTCATGCATGGGCGTTTCTGGCTGGTTTTCGAAAGGAACCGAGCTCTCATGGATATCTAACTACTGTATAAGTTTGGTTGGGATACAATCAAAAGTGAAGACTGTATCGTGTTAACAAGCTCTTTTATAGCAATTTTGACCATTTCAAGAGCCATAATCCAGTCATGCATGGGCGTTTCTGGCTGGTTTTCGAAAGGAACCGAGCTCTCATGGATATCTAACTACTGTATAAGTTTGGTTGAGATACAATCAAAAGTGAAGACTGTATCGTGTTAACAAGCTCTTTTATAGCAATTTTGACCATTTCAAGGGCCATAATCCAGTCATGCATGGGCAGATCTGGCTGGTTTTCGAAAGGAACACACGCACGCACGCACGCACGATGGACAAATCGCCACGACATAAGCCCTTCTGGCCTTTGGCCAGTAGAGCTAAACAAGAGGCCCATGAGGGCCTATGCTCTACTGGTATGGTTCTTTGGTCATTTTCAATCCAGAGCATGTATGTATGGTGAAGATCGGATAGTAAATGGAGGTTCTTTTGTGTTCACAAGCTGTATTATAGCAATTTTTACAATTTCATGGGCCATAATCCAGTCTTGCATGGGCGGATCTGGCTGATTTTCAAAAGGAACCAAGCTCTCATCAATATTTAACTTCTATCTAAGTTTGGTGAAGATCAGATAGTAAATGGAGCCTCTATTGTGTTCACATGCTCAATTATAGCAATTTGGACAATTTCAAGGGCCATAATCCAGTCTTGCATGGGCGGATCTGGCTGGTTTATGAAAGGAACTGAGCTCTCATGGATATCTAACTACTGTATAAGTTTGGTTGAGATACAATCAAAAGTGAAGACTGTATCGTGTTAACAAGCTCTTTTATAGCAATTTTGACCATTTCAAGGGCCATAATCCAGTCATGCATAGGCGTTTCTGGCTGGTTTTCGAAAGGAACCGAGCTCTCATGGATATCTAACTACTGTATAAGTTTGGTTGGGATACAATCAAAAGTGAAGACTGTATCGTGTTAACAAGGTCTTTTATAGCAATTTTGACCATTTCAAGAGCCATAATCCAGTCATGCATGGGCGTTTCTGGCTGGTTTTCGAAAGGAACCGAGCTCTCACGGATATCTAACTACTGTATAAGTTTGGTTGAGATACAATCAAAAGTGAAGACTGTATCGTGTTAACAAGCTCTTTTATAGCAATTTTGACCATTTCAAGGGCCATAATCCAGTCATGCATGGGCGGATCTGGCTGGTTTTCGAAAGGAACCGAGCTCTCATGGATATCTAACTACTGTATAAGTTTGGTTGAGATACAATCAAAAGTGAAGACTGTATCGTGTTAACAAGCTCTTTTATAGCAATTTTGACCATTTCAAGGGCCATAATCCAGTCATGCATGGGCGGATCTGGCTGGTTTTCGAAAGGAACACACGCACGCACGCACGCACGCACGCACGATGGACAAATCGCCACGACATAAGCCCTTCTGGCCTTTGGCCAGTAGAGCTAAACAAGAGGCCCATGAGGGCCTATGCTCTACTGGTATGGTTCTTTGGTCATTTTCAATCCAGAGCATGTATGTATGGTGAAGATCGGATAGTAAATGGAGGTTCTTTTGTGTTCACAAGCTGTATTATAGCAATTTTTACAATTTCATGGGCCATAATCCAGTCTTGCATGGGCGGATCTGGCTGATTTTCAAAAGGAACCAAGCTCTCATCAATATTTAACTTCTATCTAAGTTTGGTGAAGATCAGATAGTAAATGGAGCCTCTATTGTGTTCACATGCTCAATTATAGCAATTTGGACAATTTCAAGGGCCATAATCCAGTCTTGCATGGGCGGATCTGGCTGGTTTATGAAAGGAACTGAGCTCTCATGGATATCTAACTACTGTATAAGTTTGGTTGAGATACAATCAAAAGTGAAGACTGTATCGTGTTAACAAGCTCTTTTATAGCAATTTTGACCATTTCAAGGGCCATAATCCAGTCATGCATGGGCGTTTCTGGCTGGTTTTCGAAAGGAACCGAGCTCTCATGGATATCTAACTACTGTATAAGTTTGGTTGAGATACAATCAAAAGTGAAGACTGTATCGTGTTAACAAGCTCTTTTATAGCAATTTTGACCATTTCAAGGGCCATAATCCAGTCATGCATGGGCGTTTCTGGCTGGTTTTCGAAAGGAACCGAGCTCTCATGGATATCTAACTACTGTATAAGTTTGGTTGAGATACAATCAAAAGTGAAGACTGTATCGTGTTAACAAGCTCTTTTATAGCAATTTTGACCATTTCAAGGGCCATAATCCAGTCATGCATGGGGGGATCTGGCTGGTTTTCGAAAGGAACCGAGCTCTCATGGATATCTAACTACTGTATAAGTTAAGTTGAGATACAATCAAAAGTGAAGACTGTATCGTGTTAACAAGAAATTGTTTACTTACTTACTTACTTACTTACTTACGCACGCACGCACGCACGACGGACAAATCGCCACGACATAAGCCCTACTGGCCAAAGGCCAGTAGAGCTAAAAAACCAATGTTTTAAACAATTAAGACTCGTTATTTATTCAAAATAACGTATTATTGCATTTTTCAATGTGTAAAATTTAACAACTTAACAATAAACATAATAAAGATAAAGGTCAAAATGACGTCATCAGTAGTCGCGTGTATGACGTGTTTTTGTTATCACACATGTTGGATATCGTTGTTCCGTGATTTGTTCTCAACTTGAAAATAAGGGTATTTATGTGATAAATATAATTACTGAAAAAAGTTGAAAAACATTGGGGAAAAAAGGTGAAATTGCTTATTTGAGCAATTTCTCCTTTTGTCAAAATGTTTTTAAAAGTCGTCTGCTGCTTATGGGTCAGAATGTGTCTACAAGTGGGAAAGGGTTAAAAGCAAGAACAATGCTCTATTGTTAATTAAGAAAATTTCAAGGTATTGCTCAGCAATAATGACCTGATTATGACTTATGGTCCAATCATGTTAAACCTTTCCCACATACATCAAATGAGCAGCAGATCGACCTTTTAGATCAAGGCAAAAAACCAGAAAATCTCTCTAAATGAAGGTGTAATTACTGAATAAAGTTGAAAACATTTTGGCAAAATGAGCAATTTCTCATTTTTCACAATGTTTTCAGAATTCATCTGCTTAATAGGTGGCAGGATGCATCTGCATGTGTAGGAGGGTTAAATATCTCAAATTGCAGGACGCAGCTCCATCTGCAGGACTGGCTTCGTGTATTATTATGACATGCAAATCTAAACTTTATGTCACTCAACTCACAGTGTCTATTTCATATAACAAGTAAAACTTTCATGAAAATACATGTTAAGTTAACTCCCCCATACAACAAATATCCAAATTATGGAAAAGCTCTATGAAGTATAATTGAGCCAATTTTTAACAAAGACCACCAGATAGTTCACTTCCCACATGGGTGGTCTTTAAACACAGGTTTGACTGCATTTCAAAATGATATATTATCTTGGCATAGGATCAGGTCAATGTTGTTGAGTAGTAACTTCAATAGATTCATATAACATTGATTCTATTCTTAACCCTATCCCACACATACAACGAATCTACAGAAGCCGACTTTGATTGATTGTTTGATGTTTTACGCCGCTTTCAACATTTTTTCAGTTATATCACGGCATTTCCTGGGTAAGTTACCGGTACTACTGGTCTATTTATACTGACACCTGCCAGTCAGGCGTAATGCTAACCATGCAACCTTGAGCGCCAAGGATAGCCGCTGTTGCTACCATCTTTAACCCTTTCCCTCATACGACAATTCTGTAGCAGACGACTTCGAACATATTTTGTCAAAAAATGGAAAATCTTTATATTTGAATGGATAACCTACAACTTAAAGTGGAAAACATTGTGGCTAAAGGAGAAATTGCTCGTTTTGAGCAATTTCTTCTTTTGTCACTATGTTTTCAAAAAGCCCCCTGCAGCAGATGCGTCAGAAAGCGTCTATATGAGGGAAAGGGTTTAACCCTTCAGGTAACTTTGAATACAAATTTGCAAAAACATGAAAAATCTGTTTAAATGAGAGTTTAATTATTAAATAGAGTTGAAAACATTGTGGCAAAAGATAAAATTGCTCTTTTTCAGCAATTTCTCGTTTGGCCAGAATGTTTTAAAAGTCATCTGCTGCAGAGGCGTCAGAAAGCGTCTCTATGTGGGAAAGGGTCAATTCCTTAATAGCTAAATAAACAGCTAAATAAAACATCTCCTATCATAAATCCTTATACATTTCACTTAGACACTAAATATTTATCAAGCTGTATGACTATGACCACTAAAGAGCATGACATTTAAATATTTAAACAATCTATAACACCTTAGTTTTTCTTCATTAATAAATGCTATATATAAATACACACAACAATTAACCCTTTCCCTCATAAAGACGCTTTCTGACGCCTCTGCAGCAGACGGCTTTTTGAAAACATAGTGACACAAGAAGAAATTGCTCAAAACGAGCAATTTTTCCTTTTACCACAATGTTTTCCACTTTTAGTCATAGGTTATCCATTCACTTATTGAGATTTTCTATTTATTGTCAAAATATGTTCAAAGTCGTCTACTGCAAAATTGTCGTATAAGGGAAAGGGTTAATTCAGTGCCTCCCAATTAAGATATGGTAGTTTTGATAATTAATTGACCCATGTACTTATCTTAACCCTTTCCCTCATACGACAATTCTGCAGAAGACGACTTGGAACATATTTTGTCAAAAAATAGAAAATCTCTATAATTGAATTGATAACCTATGACTAAAAGTGGAAAACATTGTGGAAAAAGGAGGAATTGCTTGTTTTGAGCAATTTCTTCTTTTGTCACTATGTTCTCAAAAAGCTGTCTGCTGCAGAGGCATCCGAAAGCGTCTGTATGAGGGAAAGGGTTAACCCTTTCCCACATCTTCACAAATCTGCAGCAGACAACTTTGAATACTTCTAAGCGAAAAATGTAGAAAATCTCTAGAAAAAGAAGATTTTAACCATCGAATAGAGTTGAAAACATCGTGGCAAAAGTAGAAATGACTCATCATGAGCAATTTCTATGATGACCAATTCTCCTAATTGTCACAATGCTTTTAAAAAACGTCTGCTTCAGATGCGTCAGAAAGCGTCTTTATGAGAGAAAGGGTTAACCTGTAGCCTTTATATCCTTCAGCCCTCATGTTTTTCCTGAGACAGAAAACATCTGACAGCTCTACCTACCACAGAGACTTTTTGACAATATTGCTGGAAAAATATCACTTTTTCATGCCTGCACCAAATGTTATACTCCCAGAAATTACAATTTGTTTCTCAAGACGATTTCACCCTTTCCCACACGCAGGCCCATTTGACGCTTCTGCAGCAGACAGCTTTTGAAAATAATAATAAGCAATTTCTCCTTTTGCCACACTGTTTTATTTAACTCATTTTAATAATTATACATTCATTTATTGAGATTTTCTTTTGACTGGAGGATTGATTGATTAGAGATTAACTGTTTCACTATACTGAGCCAGGTTTTGTAGAGGTGGTAGAGTAGAGATCTTTTCTTCTATGGGACATGATCAGGTTCCAAGTTCAAGCCTAGGTCAGATCGAAAGCTAATCCCCCATTTCTCTTTTTTTCACAATTACGAAATTAACACTTTGTGATAATGTAATACATGTACCTCATGTTTAGAAAACTTGTAACAAATTTTGCTCATATGATCTTTAACCTTGTCCCAAAAACAAGCGCTTTCTGACGCCTCTGCAGCAGATGACTCTTGAAAACATTGTGGCAAAAGGAGAAATTGCTCAATATGAGCAATTTCTTCTTTTGCCACAATGGTTTCAACACTATTCCATCAAAAAACAAGAGGGCCATGATGGCCCTGGATCACTCACCTTAATTATACAATGTACTGCAATGCAAAACACATCAAGACAATTATTCTGAATGCAACCTCCACAGTGTTAACAATATTTTCCTTCATTTGGCCTAGTGATCTATATTTTTTTACCTGATATGACCCATATTCCAACATGGACTAGATATCATCAAGACAACATTCTGACAAAGTTTCAACTTGCTCAAAGTAAAAATGCGGCCTCCGGAGTTTGAACAATATTTTCCTTTATTGACCTAGTTTCTGATCCAATATGACCCATATTCGAACTTGACCTAGATATAATTCAGACAAACATTCTGACCAAATTTCAAGCTGCTGAAACACAAAATGCGGCATCCAAAGTGTTCACAAGATTTTCCTTCAATTTGATCTAGTGACCTAGTTTTTGACCCAGCATGACCCATATTCAAACTTGGCCTACATATCATCAAGAAAAACATTCTGATAAAGTTTTATCATGCTGAAATTAAAAATGCAGTATCCAGAGTGTTAACAAGATTACCCTTCAATTGGGCCTAGTGACCTAGTTTTTAACCCGGCATGACCCATATCCGAACTTGGCCTAGATATCATTTAGACAAACATTCTGACCAAATTTCAAGCTGCTAAAGCAAAAATTGCGGCATCCAAAGTGTTAACAAGATTTTCCTTCGATTTGACCTAGTGACCTAGTTTTTGACCCGGCATGACCCATATTCGAACTTGGTTTAGATATCATTCAGCTCAACATTCTGACATGCGGCTTCTACAGAGTTAACAAGATTTCCCCTCAATTTGGCCTAATGACCTACTTTCTGATCCAATATGACCCATATTTTAACTTGAACTAGATATCTTTAAGACAAACATTCTGACCAAATTTCAAGCTGCTGAAGCAAAAAATGCGGCATAAAAAGTGTTAACAAGATTTTCCTTCAATTTGACCTAGTGACCTAGTTTTTGACCCGGCATAACCCATATTCGAACTTGACCTAGATATTTTTAAGACAAACATTTTGACAAAATTTCAAACTGCTGAAGCAAAAATTGCAGCCTCTGGAGTGTTACAAGATTTTCCTTCAATTTGACCTAGTGACCTACTTTTTGACCCGATGTGACCCATGTTCGAACTTGACCTACATATCATCAAGACAAACATTCTGATAAAGTTTCAACATGGTCAAGTTGAAAATGTGGCCTCCAGAGTGTTAACAAGATTTCCCTTCAATTCGACCTAGTGACCTAGTTTTTGACCTCATATGGCCCAGTTTCGAACTTGTCCAAGATTTTATGGAGATGAACGTTCTGATAAACTTTCATGAAGATTGGATGCAAAATGTAGCCCGTAGAGTGTTAACAAGCTCAAATGTTGACGACGCACGACGGACGACGACGGACAAAATGTGATCACAATAGCTCACCTTGCACTTCGTGCATAGGTGAGCTAAAAATCTATATTTGTAGAGATTTTCAGAGTTTTGTCTAAACTTGTCTCCTGCAGAATTTTTTTTAAAGTGGAAAGGGTTAATATAGATCATAATGTAACATTCCCTCATATAGACGCTTTCTGACGCCTCTGCTGCCGATTTGCTGTATGTGGGAAAGGGTTAAAGCAGGCAACTCTAAAAAACCTCTTATCTACTAAATATTTTGTCACTGTTAATATATCATACGTAATAAATGGAGTTGAAAACATTGTGGCAAATTGTAGGAACTGCTCATTGTGAGCTCTTCTCCCTTTGTCACAATACTTTCAAAAGTCAACAGCTGCAGATGCGTGAAAACGATTCTGAAGAGTGAAAGGGTTAAAACAAATGATTTAAAGGGCATTGGTTTACATGACACAGTCTATTATGAATGATTTAAAGTTAAATGACAAACAAAAATATAACCATAACCCTTTCCCACTTGCAGACATTTTCTGACGCATCAGCAGCAGACGACTTTTAAAACAATTGTGGCAAAGGGGGAAAATTGCTCATTATGAAAAAGTTCTCCTTTTGCCACAATGTTTTTTCAACTCTATCCATTAACCGTTTCCCTCATACGACAATTCTGCAGCAGATGACTTTGAACATATTTTGTCAAAAAGTAAAAAAATCTCTATAATTGAATGGATAACAGGTATGACTAAAAGTGGAAAACATTGTGACAAAAGGAGAAATTGCTTGTTTTGAGCAATTTCTTCTTTTGTCACAAAGTTTTCAAACAATTGTCTGCTGCAGAGACTTCGAGAGTGTCTATATGAGGGAAAGGGTTAATAACATTTTCATTTAGAGATTTTTCATATTTTCACCTTATTGTTGACTTAAGTTGTCATCTTGCAAGGGTTAACCCTGAATAATCTTTCAAGCTGACTGAAAGTGTGTACTATGTTATATTATGATCCGCGTCTGCGGTCTTATTCCGCCTACATAAAGGGATATCACATGAGGTTAGAGACACTTTTAGAACTTACCGGTAACAAAAAAAATTCTCAAATGTTACATTATGATCTATATTAACCCTTTCCCCATACAACAAATCTGAAGCAGACGACTTTGAAAACATTAATTCATAAATTTGGAATCAACGAAGGAACAATTATTAGGTAAAGATGGAAATTACTCATATTGTCACTTTGTTTACAGAAGACTTCTGCTGCAAAGGTGTCAGAAAGTGTCTATATGTGGGAAAGGGTTAAATGCAAGCAGAAATTGACGCTTCTGGTAGTACGGTGCATATGCAAAGGCTGACCTAGGTCAGTGTTCACAAAAGGCCCCAAATCGCCAGGCGGGTCTCAGATATGTAACATGATCTTATTCTGTGTGAAATATCAATACAATATCTCTACTTCAAGACAATGCTATCTAGAGTATGTTATATTTTACACTATTAACCCTTTCCCAATTTAAAATAAATATGCAGCTTTTGACTTCATGTTTTTAGCAAAATATGAAAAATCTCTAAAAGTGAATGTTGGATTTTCTAGGTAAAATATACGAAAAAATCTCTATAAATTTGAATCTATAACTATTAGTTTAAACTTAAACTTATTTATTTTAAATCGATTGCGAAACAAGGTTTAAGCTTATATTAATCACGCTCGATGTCTGCTTCCTGGATCCTTAACCAGTACTCGCGCCGATTGTGTGGAAAAATCCCAAAGTCAGGACCCGCTCATCACAGGACTCGAACCAGGGACCTTTGATGTGAGAGGCCGACACTCTACCACTGCACCACTGTCTTCCACTATAACTATTAGATATAGTGGAATTCAGTGTGGCCTAATATATTGGCAAAAACTCGACAATGTTTTTCAAAAGCTGTCTGCTGCAGGTGTCAAAATGCATCTGCATGTGGGAAAGAGCTACAGTTTGTATGACAGTTGATCAAAAACCTTTAAAATAATAAAGTGTCAATTTCACCTCCTCATTTTTGCATTAGATGAGTTTCGACAGCATTGTGAAACAAGAAGTCATGAGACATTGCAAATTTTGTCTTATTACCACATTGAAAATAAACAAGAGGGCCATGATGGCCCTGGATTGCTTACCAGAGTTATGGAAACCACATAGTCAAAACTCATTTTGTGGTCAGGTAAGCTATTACAAGAGTGTGAACAAGATTTCCATTCAATTTGACCTAGTGACCTATTTTTGACTAAGTTTAAACTTATTTATTTTACATCAATTGTGAAACAAGCTTTAAGCTTATATTAATCACGCTCGATGTCTGCTTCCTGGAAACTTAACCAGTACTCGCGCCGTTTGTGTGGAAAAATTCCAAAGGCAGAACCCGCTCATCACGGGATTCAAACCCGGGACCTTTGGTACAAGAGGACGACGCTCTACCTGTAATTTGACGCATATTCAAATTTAGTCTAGATATAATCAGAACACCCAATCTGACAAAGTTTCAAGATGCTCAGGTTGAAAATACGGCTTCCTGACAGTGTTAGCAAGATTTTCCTTCAATTTGACCTAGCGATCTAACTAATTTTGACCCAACATGACTGGCCTACATATCAACAAGACAATAATTCTGACAAAGTTCAAGCCACTGAAGTAAAACATGCAGTCTCTAGAGTGTTATCAAGATTTCTCTCACAACAAATTTGCCTGGACAAGACATATATTTGAACATGGCCTAGATATATATCATATCTCAAGCTAAAATTATTATCCAAAGTTTTAACAAAATTTACCTTCAATGTGGCCTGGTGACCTAGATTTTGACCTGACATGATCCATATTCAAACTTTATTTTGAGAAGGCAAATCGAGAAGGCAACTCGACTAGTCAAGGACTTAACTCTTACACGATGTATACATACTAAGTAAGTAACATCACAAAGTAAGATGTAAAAGATTAAACTCACATAACAATAATATTATTCAATATTACATGGGAAAATGAGACATTATTGATTTTGAGCAATCTGCCTTTTTTCAGCATTGTTGAACCCTTTTCCTCATACGACAATTCTGCAGCAGACAACTTTGAACATATTTTGTCAACAAGAGGCCCATGAGGGCCTATGCTCTACTGGTATGGTTCTTTGGTCATTTTCAATCCAGAGCATGTATGTATGGTGAAGATCGGATAGTAAATGGAGGCTCTTTTGTGTTCACAAGCTGTATTATAGCAATTTTTACAATTTCATGGACCATAATCCAATCTTGCATGGGCGGATCTGGCTGATTTTCAAAAGGAACCAAGCTCTCATCAATATTTAACTACTATCTAAGTTTGGTGAAGATCAGATAGTAAATGGAGCCTCTATTGTGTTCACATGCTCAATTATAGCAATTTGGACAATTTCAAGGGCCATAATTCAGTCTTGCATGGGCGGATCTGGCTGGTTTACAAAAGGAACCAAGCTCTCATGGATATCTAACTACTGTATAAGTTTGGTTGAGATACAATCAAAAGTGAAGACTGGATCGTGTTAACAAGCTCTTTTATAGCAATTTTGACCATTTCAAGGGCCATAATCCAGTCATGCATGGGCGGATCTGGCTGGTTTTCGAAAGGAACCGAGCTCACATGGATATCTAACTACTGTATAAGTTTGGTTGAGATACAATCAAAAAAGAAGACTGTATCATGTTAACAAGCTCTTTTATAGCAATTTTGACCATTTCAAGGGCCATAATCCAGTCATGCATGGGCGGATCTGGCTGGTTTTCGAAAGGAACCGAGCTCACATAGATATCTAACTACTGTATAAGTTTGGTTGAGATACAATCAAAAGCGAAGACTGTATCGTGTTAACAAGCTCTTTTATAGCAATTTTGACCATTTCAAGGGCCATAATCCAGTCATGCATGGGCGGATCTGGCTGGTTTTCGAAAGGAACCGAGCTCTTATGGATATCTAACTACTGTATAAGTTTAGTTGAGATACAATTAAAAAAGAAGACTGTATTGTGTTAACAAGCTGTTTTATAGCAATTTTGACCATTTCAAGGGCCATAATCCAGTCATGCTTGGGCGGATCTGGCTGGTTTTCGAAAGGAACCGAGCTCTCATCGATATCTAACTACTGTATAAGTTTAGTTGAGATAAAATCAAAAGTGAAGACTGTATCGTGTTAACAAGAAATTGTTTACAGACGCACGGACGGACGGACGCACGCACGCACGGACGACGGACAAATCGCCACGACATAAGCCCTTCTGGCCTTTGGCCAGTAGAGCTAAAAAAATGGAAAATCTCAATAATGGATATGGATATATAGCAGATCGCTTTTTGAAAACATAGTGACAAAAGAAGAAATTGCTCAAAACAAGCAATTTTTCCTTTTGCCACAATGTTTTCCACTTGTAGTAATAGGTTATCCATTCAATTATAGAGATTTTCTATTTCTTGACAGAATATGTTCAAAGTCGGTTGCTGCAGAATTGTCATATCAGGGAAAGGGTTAACCTTCCCTTATTGATGTTTGTTAACCCGTTCCCACTTGCAGACATATATATGGACACCTAAGCAGCAGGTTTCTTCTGAAAACACTAAGTCAAAACGAGACAATTGCTCATGAGCAATTTCTCCTTTTGCCACAATGTTTTCAATTCTATTCAATAACAATTATACTTTCATTTGGTAAGGAATCTCCATATTTAGACCTGAATGTTTTCAAAATCGTTTGCTGCAGATTTGTTGGTGGCAAAGGGTTAACCTTACCTAATTGATGTTAAATAGTTCATTTGAAGTGAATTACATCATTTAGTTTGTTGTAATTTAACAATTTAACCCTTTACCATCTCGCATAATTTACAAAACTTTATAGCAGCAGGACTTTTCAGAACATCATGGAAAAGAGGAAAATTCCAAAAACAAGTGTGGAGGAAACAAACAAAAATTGATGGGTTGCAACTACATCTTGTGACAAAGGTGAAGTAAGAGCATTATTTGCATGAAGCCCATAACTTGAACCCATAGTTTACCTAAAACTAATTACCTAATTCATCAACTTCCAGACCGTGAAACAAGTTGGCATCCGAACATGCATTCTGCAATTGAACATCTGCACAGTGAGTGTGTTTTTTACGAATTCCAATCAATTTTAAAACTTTTATCACATACCGGTATGTCTAATCTGCTGGCTGATTACTTTGAAAACCCTTTCCCACATACAACAAATCTGCAGCAGACAACTTTAAAAATGTCTACACAAAAATATGGAATATCTCTATAGTTATTACAAGGTACATAATTACTGAAACAAGAGGGCCATCATGGCCCTAGATCGCTCACCCTATTTATTTTTTATTTTCACTTTAGCCATATAAGCCCTGCCCCCTGGTGGCCATAGTTTTTGACCAATCAACATGGCTTGAAGAAATCTGATAGAGGGTCGCCCTAGGAATATTTCTACAAAATTATTTGAAAATCAGCCAGACACTTTCGGAGGAGAAGATTTTTTAAGTTTACACTCAAGTCATATAAGGTAAAATAGCCCCGCCACCTGGCGGCCATGTTCAAGCATGGCTTGAAGGAATCTGATAGTGGGTCACTTGAGGAACATTCTTAACCTTTATCTTGAAAAATACTGAGAGGTCGTTGACCGATCTCCAGGAGCGAATGTAAAGGTAGAATTTCTGTTTTCAATATCTGTATTATCCAACAATGTGTCAATATTGCCAATGTAAAGGACATGTGACAAAGAAATGAAGTTTTTATCGTGTTCACAAAGTCAATTATAACAATTTTGCAAATTTTAAAGGGTCATAATTCAGTCATGCATGGACGGTTTTCAAAAGGATCCGAGCTCTCATGGATATCTAGCTACTGAATAAGTTTGGTAAACATCGGATAATAGATGAAGACTTTATCGTGTTCACAAGAAATTGTGGACAGACAAAAGCTCACCTTGTCACTATGTGACAGGTGAGTTAATAAAACAGGAATCTAGAGGGAAATGGCAATAAAATGGGAAAAAAGAGGGAAATTAATGGTTATCGAACAGGAATGAAGAGGGATATGGTAAAAAAATCCAGGAATATAGAGGAACATGGTAAAACAGGAATTTAGATACAGATTACCTCACCACAAGTATGTAATATTTGTACAGCTAAATATAGAGGTAAATCTATATTGTACTTCTAATAGCTAGTTGACGCAGCCGATAATCATGTTACCCCTGTTCTTCCCAAATATCTGTTAAAGGTACACTTCTTCTGCATGTTTACAAATAATTTAAAGGTAGCTTCTCACATTTAACTATGTTTATCCAGATATGAAATTGGAAGTGCCAATTGTTTTGAAAAGATCTGAGAAAAATTTGAATGTTATTGCATCACTCTGGACATCAAAGGTATAACTTTCATACAGAGTTAAACATTGTGAGAAATGTAGAAATCACAATGTTTTTAACTCAGAATTAAAATAATAACTCAAATTCCGCGGATGTAAGCAATCTTTGCTCAGAATAAGTCGAGGCAACTAACTGTAAAAAACAATTTTAGGCAACCAGTATCAAGCACCAGAAACAAAGAACCCCTAAGTGAACTTATAGATGGGATGAATATTTCAAGCTCTAAAATCATTGAGTGACCTTTCAACCCCATGTTGTTTGTACTAAAAAGACCTGTTTTATATATATTACCCTTTTCCATCATATAGATGCTTTCTGACGCCTCTGCAGTGGACAGCTTTTTAAAAACATAACGTATCAAAAGAAGTAATTGCTCAAAAAGAGCAATTTCTTCTTTTGTCACTCATTATGTTTTCAACTTGATTCAATAATTGTACTTTCATTTAAAGGGCGTTTCCAAATTTTGTGATTATGTTTTCAAAGTCGGCTGCTGCAGAGTTGTTTGACCTTTAGATCATCCCTTGTGGGGAATAGTTAACCCTTTCCCACATACAACAAGTTTGCAGCATCGACTTTGAAAACATCTAGGCAAAAATCTGAAACATCTCTTTAAATGACAGTTTATAATTATTGAATAGGATTGCTAACATTGTGACAAGAGGAGAAATTTCTCATCATGAGCAACTTCTACATTTTGTCACAATGTTTTCAAAAGTCATCTGCTGCAGGCTTCAAAATGCATCTATATGTGGGAAAGGGTTAAGACATATCATGCCATCAAAAATATCCCATGATTTGGGAACATGCCTTTCATTTGACCAATCCAGACTCAGGAAACAAGGAAATAAACCAGATTAATTCTGATCATTAATTCCGATCCTTAGCAGCTTACTGCTATGAAAATCAGTTTGGCATCTTTGAAAAACATCACAGGAATAACTTGCAACACTCGGGGGGGGGGGGGGGGAAGAAGTATCATTTTCATTGATACATGGTTGAAAACATTCAGGTTGAATGCATAAGTTACTCATTATGAACAGTTGCTCCTTTTCTCCCCCTTTACAAAGTCGTCTGCTGTAGACGTAGAAATGTTGTCTGCGCTAGGGGAAGGGCTAATGGAATTAAAGCTGTTTCAGTCTGTTAGATGTATGTTTCAAGATCATCCGATAGATATTAAACTAAATTTCATCTTCACATCTAAAATTCAAAATGTTATTAACATTACTTCTTTGTCTCTAATATCATATGAGAATGGACTGATCCTATATACAAAATTGGAAATGTTCACTCTATAAATGATGGGGGCCAGGGTTAATTAATGTGGATTATGGACTGACCAGGGGTCAAGCCATCTGTGATACCAGGATGTCAATATCTGGACAATGACCACAGGCCATTGGGATGGCCTCAGTCTCTGTTGCAGTTATATTTTAGAAGAATAGAATTATTAATAATACAGAATAAAATTCATAGAAATTGTATTTTTTCATGAGAATTATAAGAGATCATTTAAGATTTTAACCCTTTCCCTCATACGACAATTCTGCAGCAGACGATTTTAAACGTATTTTGTCAAAACATAGAAAATCTCCATAATTGTATGGATAACCTATGACAAAAAGTGGAAGACATTGTGGAAAAAGGAGAAATTGCACGTTTTGTGCAATTTCTTCTTTTGTCACTATGTTTCCAAAAGGCCGTCTGCTGCATGTTTAAACCTTTCCCTCATACGACAATTCTGCAGCAGACGACTTTAAACGTATTTTGTCAAAACATAGAAAATCTCCATAATTGAATGGATAACCTATGACAAAAAGTGGAAAACATTGTGGCAAAAGGAGAAATTGCACGTTTTGTGCAATTTCTTCTTTTGTCACTATGTTTTCAAAACGCCGTCTGCTGCAGAGGCGTCAGAAAGCGTTTATATGAGGGAAAGGGTTATACAGTTGGAAGTTTATAGTAGAATCTTCAGAGCTCCGGATCAAGGCAGTATTTTAACGCTTTCCCACATGCAGACGCTTTCAGATGCCTTTTGAATACATTGTGACAAAGGGAGAAATTGCTCAAAACAAGCAATTTCTCCTTTTGCCAAAATGTTTTCAACTCTAGCTCTTTCAATAATCATACCTTCATTTCTAGAGTTTTCCATTCCTTGAGTAGGTTTTCAAAATGGTCTGCTGCAGGTTTGTTGTATGTAGGAAAGGGTTATATATACACTCTAAAATCTTTAATTGACACTCAAACCCTATGTTGTGGTTTCCCTAAATAATCATCTAAATATCTAATTACTTTGGTAAAAGATGGAGGACTGAACCCTTACCCACATATATATGATTTCTGACGCCTCTGCAGCAGACGACTTTTGAAATCATTGTGACAAAAGGAGAAATTGCTCAAAACAAGCAATTCCTCCTTTTGTCACAATGTTTTCACCCTTTTTAAGTAATAATACCTTCATTTATAGAAACTTTCCATGTTTAAGATATTTCAAAGTTGCCTGCTGCAGACTTGTTTTAGGTGGGAAAGGGTTAAAAAATATAAATGAATGAAACCCAAAATATCTCGTGTATTACTAAATTACAGTATGGCTAATCCAGATATTATATTTTTTTTAGTCCTGTATTATTTACAGATGTAACTAAATACACCAAACCATAATGAACCATCACTACCCCCGGAGTCAAGTTGCTTTTTACTGAAATGTGGCACGCCCCATCTTTAGCTCACTCCATTCCCTTCAAACCACCCACCTATTTATAAAGTTCTACCTACCCTCTCCATTAAAAAGACATAAATTTGAAAACCCTTTCTATTTGTTACTCATTCAGCTTTCCAAAATTTATCATATTTGCAACAGAAAAAATGAAAGAGCAAAATTGAATTGATGTATTTGAATACATCATGAACAATATCTCCTTTACCATAATGTTTTCAAAGCGGTCTTAGATACATCAAAATGCATGTGCGTATTGGATTAAAAAGGTTTCCACCCATATAGACGCTTTCTGGAGCCTCTGCAGCAGACGGCTTTTTGAAAACAGTGACAAAAGAAAACATTGCTCAAAATGAGCAATTTCTCCTTTTGCCAAAATGTTTTCCACTTTTAGTCATAGGTTATCCATTCAATTTTAGAGATTTTCTATTTTTTTGGATAAAATGTGCTGCAAAATTGTCGTATGAGGAAAAGGGTTAAGTTTCCTCATCAACAACTGAGCTAGATTGTTATGGAAAAAGCATATTTGTATTGCGGTGGGGAGAGGGGCGTTTAACCTTTTCCCTCATATAAACGCTTTCTGACGCCTCTGCAGCATACAGCTTTTTGAAAACATAGTGACAAAAGAAGAAATTGCTCAAAACGAGCAATTTCTTCTTTTGCCACAATGTTTTCCACTTTCAGTCATAGGTTATCCATTCAATTATAGAAATTTTCTATGTTTTGACAAAATATGTTCAAAGTCGTCTGCTGCAGAATTGCCGTATGAGGGAAAGGGTTAAGAGTATTGTTTGATTAGGGTTAGGTTTATGCCATTTTCAAATAGTATTTCCGGTATATCTCTTATTCTGATAATTTATTGACCGAATTTTCGAATATTTCCATTGAAAATAAGCCTAAGATCTTCTGAAGCAGAGAATATTATTGCTTGATGATGAAATGTTTTTGCAACAGCTTTTTAATTATAAATACTCCTAGGTTGCCAAAGCGTATACATGTTTTCATGTACTTAATCCTTTCTCACATACAAATAACTTTGAAAACATTTATGAAAATTCTCTATAAACAAAATCTTAGTTTGATAATTAAGTTGAAAGCATTGTGGCAATAGCAGAAATTACTCTGTAAATTTGTTGAAATGCATCTGCAAATAGCTAAGGATTAAATCCTTAACCATTTCCCACATACAACAAATCTGCAGCAGATGACATTGATAATGTCTTAGGCAAAAGCACAGCAAATCCCTTTAAATGAAAGAACAATAATTAAATAGAGATGAACACATGGTGACAAAAGGTGAAATTGCTTCTTTCATAGTGTTGGGCCATCGGTTCCATTTTTACAATCGATTATCGGTTACAATCGCTTTGCCTCATTCGATTAGACATCGATTATATAATCGGTTCATACAGTATTGTATTTAACAAGCCTCAATGTTCGCATTATGCTTCTTATTATTTATGTTTGATAAAAAATATACCTGCTTAATGTCTTGTCTTTACTAGGTTGTATCATTTTATTGACAAAAAAACATTTTTTTTTTTTATCTCAAGTCGTTGCATTTACATGCTAGCTCACCAAACATGAGTTTTCAAACATGACTACGAGAGTATCTCCCTTGTCAGTTGTGGAAGTGAAAATATTTATCAAGCATAAACGAAGCAAAAAAGGTGAACCGATTGATAATCGATTGTGGTAAAATGCAATCGATTATCGCCAACATGCATGATGCATATCCGATCAACTTTCGATTATAATCGATCATCGGCCCAAAACTATTGTTTCAAGTTATTTCTTCTTTTGTCGCTTTGTTTTTAAAAAGCCGTCTGCTGCAGAGGCAACATCAGAAAGCATCTACTATGAGAGAAAGGGGTTAAAAGACACAAAACCCTTACTATGTTTGTGGGTACTCAAAAGAATCATTTCGGTGCCACAACATAAGGTTTCAATGAATACGTATATTGCCATCTTATCTGGGCCTCTGCAAATAGAAGTGTCTGATGTACATTTCATAAGTAACAGGTGAATCATCCATCATGTACTAATGTGCAGGATTGTTTCACTGGAAAAGCACTTTGGTGCAATGAAGTTTCAAAGCTCTATAGAATACTCAGTCTCTGATACAGCCAACATACTTAACCCTTTCCCAAAAAAACAACAATTCTGCAGGAGCCGACTTTGAAACCATCTGGGAAAAAATATGGAAAATGCTTTTAAATTAAAGTGTTATAATTGAATAGACTTGAAAACATTTTGGCTAAAGGGAAAATTGCTCATTATGAGCAATTTCCTTCTTTTGTCTCAATCTTTTCAAAAGTCGTCCGCTGCAGAGGCATTAGAAAGTGTCTGTATGTCCATGGGAAAGGATTAACACTCTCCCACATATAGACGCTTTCTGACGCCTCTGCAGCTGATGGCTTTTTGAAAACATAGTGACTAAAGAAGAAATTGCTCAAAACGAGCAATTTCTCCTTTCCCCACAATGTTTTCCACTTTTAGTCATAGGTTATCCATTCAATTATAGAGATTTTCCATTTTTTGACAAAATATGTTCAGAATCGTCTGCTGCAGAATTGTCGTATGAGGGAAAAGGTTAAAACTCTCCCATATAAAACAAATATGCAGCAGACAGTTTTAAAAACATCTAAACATAAAATATGCAAGATCTTTCAATAATACATAATTGTTGAAAAGAGTTCAATGGATTGTATGTGACACAAAGAGAAACTGCAAATAATTAATCCCTTTCCCACATATGGATGCTTTCTGACATCTCTGTGGCAGACAACTTTAGAAAACATTGTGACAAATGGTAATAATGTAATGCTTGTAATGCTTATAACGCAATTATACTTTCATTATAGAGATTTTTCACTTTTTTGACTATATATACATAACATTGTTTTCAAAGTATTCTGCTGCAGTCTTGTGGGATAGGGTTAAGAGCAATTTCTCCTTTTGCAACAATGTTGTAAAAAATTGCCTGCTGCAAATGCATCAAAATTTGTCTATGTAGGAAAGGGATACATTACGTAATACTGGCAGAAAATGATTTTTTATTAATAATTTACGAAAAATTAATCATATTTTAAATTTAGAATTATTTTGAAATGTTGCATGTACGTGCGAAAGAGTTGTGATTTATTATGATAGGACATTACAGTTTTATGTTTTTCAGATAATATAAATATTCAATTATACATATTTCAGTCTTTATTAAGCCTTTTCCACATACAGACACTTTTTGAAACCTCTGCAGCAGACATCTTTTGAAAACATTGTGGCAATTTCTCCCTTTGACACAATGTTTTCAACTCAATTCAATTATTACTTTTATTTTAATAATAGGGGTTAAAGTTATAACCAGATATTTTCAAAGCTGTATGCTGCAGAATTTTTGTAAGTGGGAAAGGGTTAATTGGTGTGAAATCTGAAAGTTTCCTCATACAAATATCTGTTGAAAGTGTGACAATTAAGGATTCACTCAGAAACAAAGAAGGAATTTATTAGGTGTTTTGTAACCTATATCATGTATTATTTTAGAACAGTTCAAAGAAAGCAAAGCAGGAAATTGGTTGACAATAGACTAATAATTAAGACATTTCAAGTGTTGACTGCTTTTGACAATACAGGAGGAAATTATTGTCAAATTGAAAATATGGTTTTGAGTTGAAAGCATTGTGGGAAACAGAGAACTTTCTAATAATATTATCCCCATAATTTAGCTATTTCTCATTACCCATTTTTTGTCCAAAAGTTGTCTACTGCTAAGTCACAAAACATCATGGCTGCAACAGGGAGAGTGTTACCCTTTCTCACTTGCAGATGCATGTTGATGCATGACTTTTGAAAACATTGAGGCAAAAGGAGAAATTGCTCATAATGATGAGCAATTTCTTCATTTGACACAATGTTTTCAACTCTATTCAACAAAATGTATACTTACAATTTTAGGGATATTCCCATACTTTGGGCATAATGTTTTCAAAGTCATTTGTTACAGTTTTGTTGTAATGTATGTGGGAATTGGTTAATCCTTTCCCTAATACAGACACATTTTGATGCCTCTGCAGCAGACGACTTTGGAAAACATTGTCAAAAGGAGAAATTGCTCATAACGTGCAATTTGTCCTTGTTTCACAATGTATTTGACCCTATTCAATTATTAAACCTTGAATTTCCATATTTTGACCATAATTAATTTAAACTAGTCTGCTGCAGAATTGCTGTATATGGGAAAGGGTTAATCCTCTAATTGGCCAATGCATGAGTGGGTTTATCTGTCCCATCGAAACCTAATCCTATTCAAAAGTTAGGCAGACCCGTGCTTTAAAGCATTAAAGAGGTGTGAGTGACTTCCTCTTATTGCGTGACCAAGAGTGTGGTTTCCCAGTCCAGTTATACACGTTTAAACATGTAAACCAATCTGATTTTTAGTCATTGGTTTGGTTTCGGGGATTTTTTTTGCGCAACTGACTCAACTTTTACATGAAATAATTATCTTATTGCATTAATTGGTTCCCACTTGCAGACAGCTTAATATAAAAATATTGTGCAATTCAAGGAGAAAATGCTCATTTTGAGTAATTTCTCCTTTTGCCACAATGTTTTCATCTCCATTCAATAATTATACATTAATATATAGAAATATTCCATTGTTTAGAATTGATGCAGCAGCTTTTTTGCAGGTGGGAATTTGTTAAATTTTAAAAGTAAAGGTATGTAATCAAAACCAATTACCTTAAATAACATTGTTTAGATTACGCTAATTTTAAATTCTGATGCAGTTTGCTGTGCAATTTCTCCTTATGCCACAATCTTTTAGACTTGATTCAAAGGTAATACTTTCATTATAGAGATTTTCCATATTTTACCCAGATGTTTTCTAATTTCTAATTTCACCGTTTACAAATTATAAGACATTTTTCAGACTCATCTGCTTTGAAACATTCGAAGAAAGTTTAACCCTTTCCCACATGCAACAAATCTGCAGCAGACGACTTTAAAACCATGGTGACAAAAACCTGAAAAATTACAATAAAACATAGCTTAATCGTTAAATAAAGTTGAAAAAATTGTGGCCAAAGGGGAAATTGCTCATCAGGAGCAATTTCACCTTTGGCCACGATGTTTTCAAAATTTGTCTGCTGTTATTGCGGCGACATGAGTCTGCAGGTGGGAAAGGGTTGAAATATCTTACATCTAAAAAATTTAAGTTTTATTTTGGTAAACACTTTGAGTGAGAAAGGAACAAATGCTTCTTTTCAAATGAATTTCTTCCTTGATCAAAATGTATACAAAAGTAGGTAGTCTGCTGCGAGTCTATTTAAGCATTCTGTATCAGTGTCTGAAAGAAAGTCAAATATAGGTATATTAACCCTTTGCCACATACAGATACATTCTGTCATGTTGACGCTTCAGTCAGCAGAATACTTCTTGTAAACTCAAGTCATTAATCATGTAACTTTCATTTAACCCTTTCCCTCATACAACAATTCTGCAGCAGACGACTTTAAACGTATTTTGTCAAAACATAGAAAATCTCCATAATTGAATGGATGACCTATGACGAAAAGTGGAAAACATTGTGGCAAAAGGAGAAATTGCACGTTTTGTGCAATTTCTTCTTTTGTCACTATGTTTTCAAAAAGCCGTCTGCTGCAGATGCGTTAGAATGCGTCTGTAGGTGGGAAAGGGTTAAAGAAATGTTCCATATTTTTGACTGGATAATTTTCAAAGTCGCTTGCAGCAGAATTGTGGAATGTAGGACATTAGGTTAACACTTTCCCTTATACAACAACTGCAGCAGATGTCTTTTAAAACACCTTGGCAAATGTGAAAAAATCTCCATAAAAGGGAGTTTAATAATTAAAAATAGTTAAAAGCATTTTGGCTCATGATGAGCTATTTCTCCATTTGCCACAATGTGTTCAGAAGTCCTCCGCAGAAGTGGCATCAGAAAGCGTCTATATGAGGGAAAGGGTTAATTAAATAACCTCTCTATAATAAAAGAACAATATATAAGTAATTTCTCCTTTTGCCACAATTTTTTGGGTTAAAGAATAACTCAGCTGAGTCACAACAAAAACAACCTTTGGAAAATATGATAATACTTTAACCCTTTCCCTCATACGACAATTCTGCAGCAGACGACTTTGAACGTATTTTGTCAAAACATAGAAAATCTCTGTAATTGAATGGATAACCTATGACTAAAAGTGGAAAACCTTGTGTCAAAAGGAGAAACTGCTCGTTTTGAGCAATTTCTTCTTTTGTCACTATGTTTTCAAAAAGCTGTCTGCTGCAGAGGCGTCAGAAAGCGTCTATATGAGGGAAAAGGTTAAACAAAAAGCATACTTGCAATCTTTGAACATTCATCTTTTAGTAATTATCATTCTCTATCTTTGAACATTCATCTTTTAGTAATTATCATTCTCTAAAGGCTTCCAGGATGCTTAACCCTTTCCCACATAAAACAAAACTGCAGCAGACGAATTTGAAAATGTCTAGGCAAAAGCACAGAAAATACCTTTAAATGAAAGAACAATAATTGAAAAGAGTGGAAAACATTGCGGCAAAAGGAGAAATTGCTCATTTTGAGCAATTTCTTCTTTTGTCACCTGATAATTTCAATAAGTCATATACTGCAAAGGCATCAGAAAGCTTCTATACGAGGGAAAGGGTTAAACAACTAGATACAGAATAGGGAAGATACTGAACAGATTACACGAAGATAAGTCCTGATCTCTTCTGTGTTTGCAAAGTTCAAAAGAAGTTTGGAAATGCGTGTGCATATGTTAATAATCTTAATAACCTTATTTCCCTTTCTTTCCAATTCATTCCCAACGGTATACCCTTTCAGTGTCCAATCTAGGATATCGAAAACAAGGGGGGGAATTTAATCAGAAAATTTGTTTTATGAACAAATTGAGGCATATTTCCTTCTTTGTCTATGTAAAAAGAAATCTCCCCTTACATACAAATTTAGGTGGGAATATTCAAAAGAGTGTGAAAATCCACACGATTCCCCCCTCCTAGATTGGACACTGCCTTTAACAGCCAAAGTAGCTGTTAGACAGACAATGAAAACAAATGTTTATTGTTACAAAACTAAACATGTACATTTTGTACTTCAAAATTCTGCTGAGGCATTGATACCAGTATGTCAAATTGCGTCTCCATCAGCAGCACTGGGAAATAGGAAATAGTCACAATTAGCGCTAAATCTGTAGCTGATGAAAGCGATTGCAGTGGGTCTATTAACTGTATCCTAATAGAAAGAGTCAACATGCTGCCAAGAGAAAATAAATGTTGAGAAGAAGTTAAGCAGATGCCATATGCCATCAATTTATGACATCAGTGCAGTGGAATCAAATAATTATACCTAACCCAGGAATGTCCCCTCCCAACCTTCTGACATGTCGCAAAACTACAGTACAGAAGGACTGAACTATGTCTGAGTAATTACATGTCGCAAAACTACAGTACAGAAGAACTGAACTATGTCTGAGTAATTACATCTCGCAAAACTACAGTACAGAAGAACTGAACTATGCCTGAGTAATGACATGTCGCAAAACTACAGTACAGAAGAACTGAACTATGTCTGAGTAATTACATGTCGCAAAACTACAGTACAGAAGAACTGAACTATGTCTGAGTAATTATTGCAGTTATGGTTAACCCACATACAACAAATATGCAGCAGATGACTTTGAAAACATTTAATTAGGCTGAAACACAGAATGTCTGTATAAATGAGGGTGTATAAAATCATTTTGGCAAAAGGAGGAATTGCTTTTATAAACCCTTTCACACATTCAACAAATCTGCATCATATAACATTGAAAACATATTGGCAAAAACATGAAAACTCCATAAATAAGGGTTTAATTATAACATAGAGGTGAAAACATTGTGGCTATAAGGAGAAATTGTTCATATTGAGAAATTGCTCCATTTGCAACAATGTTTTCAAAATTTGTCTGCTGCAAAGGTGTCGGAAAGTGTCTGTAAGGAGCAAAGAGCTAACTTGGCAGATCAGAGCATCAACCCTTTCCCACTTTAAACTTTAATTTTTCTAGATAGTACATTGTTTTTTTCTGCCGTGCCCCAGTAGCTCAGTCGGTAGCGATGCAGGCTGACAATCCAGGGGTTGTTTGAATCCCGGCTCGGCCAACATTCTTTCCGACGTTCGACAAAAGTCACTGTGACAAGTGACATTCGTCTTCACCAATGGGATAACAGTCTATGTGGAAAAGCTGCCAGATGCTTGGAAAGTATGTTGTGTGGTGTACTGGTGTGGGAAAGCTAGTAAACACATGGTTAGGTGAATTGGCCAGCATGATACGACCGAGAAATTGTTGAAAACAGCGTTAAACCCCACTCAAAGGAACAAACAAATGATTTTTCCTGAAATATTTCCATAGTAGAATGTTTTCCCAGCTACAGAGGCTTAAGAAAACATTGTGACAAAATAATTGATTGATTGATTGATTGGGGTTTAACGCCATTTTTAACAATTTCTCACGCGGTCAGTTTACCTACTCATGCATTTCCTGGTTTTCTCACACCAGTACTCCACACAACAATCTTCCCAAGCAACTGGCTGCTTTTCCACATACACTTAGCCCATTGGTGGAAGACGAATGACGCTTTTTGTTTGTTTGTTTGGAGTTTAACGCCGCTTTCAACAGCTTTGGTCATATCACGGCGGTCAGTGCACCTACCCATGTTTTCCTGGCTTTCCCACACCAGTACTTACACAACATTCTTTCGAAGCCACTGACTACTTTCTCACATAGATCAGAGGTGAGAGGCAATGGAAAGACGAATGACGCATGTCGCATTGATAATTGTCAATTAACTGTATTACATAATTATACTTTCATTTGCAGAGATTTTTCTTATTTGTTTACAGATTTGTTCTATGGAGGAAAGAACTCAGTCCAATCCACACACTAGTGGTGACAATGGTCATACAATAAATCTGCAGTAGACGACTGACAAAATTTAGTCAAAAATATGGAATCTCTCTTTAAATGAAAGAACAAGTATTGAATAAAGTTGAAAACAGTGTGGTAAAAGGTGTGTCCCCAGCTACAGAGGTATCAGCATGCGTCTGTGTGGGAAAAGGGCTAAGCTGTGTCAGATCTGGCATATCAAGGTGTTATCTGTCACTAAATCTCACCTAAATTAAACATATTCATTATATCTTACCTGTGTGATGTAATCACACATACCACAAAGAATGAGCATTACTATCATACCTCAAGGTAACGGAAATATTTCATTCACCAACATCCTCTTTTCTCATCAAAAAATCTATTTTGTGGGTACTCATTTAAGTCATCTCACTGACACAATACCGGGTTCGATCCCGAGTCGCGGCTCTACGGTCATGGTGGAGTGCCCTTGGGCAAGGCACATTTTCTAGCCTAGTACTGGTTTGTTTACCCAGGGATCATGAATAATTAAATTTAATTGCGCGCTAAATGCCCTTAGCTGTCGATGCGCCAAAAAACAATATACATTCATTCATTCTGACACAATCCCAACGAGTGCCCACAACAAAGGGTTCTAACTAGATATAATGGATTTATTTGCGATTAATGTTAATTAACAGGAACACAGAACACATGCATGACCTATTTTTTTTTTTTTTTTTGGTTAACCCTTCCCCACATATATACGCTTTCTGACGCCTCTGCAGCAGACGGCTTTTTGAAAACATAGTGACAAAAGAAGAAATTGCTCAAACGAGCAACTTCTTCTTTTGCCACAATGTTTTCCAATTTTAGTCATAGGTTATCCGTTTAATTACAGAGAAGTCGTCTGCTGCAGAATTGTTGTATGAGGCAAAGGGTTAACCTCTAGAGCAGCCCACTTTTGAAAACATTGTGAAGAAAGGGAAAAATTTGCTCAAAACAAGTAATTATACATTTAATTTCTTAGATTTTCAATATTTTGACGTTTTGAAAGTCATCTGCTGCAGATTTGTTTTATGTGGGAAAGGTTTGACCCACCCCTGACGTTCCAATATGTCCCTCAGTTGATAACTGTTTTTTCAACTACTATAATGTAAGTATTATGCATAACTGCAGTATGGATTTCCAGCGACATTGATGCATTGCATCAACTTTCTCTTGTCTTTGTTGTATGTACAGGAACAGTGTATATGCTGGCTGAATCACAAAATTACAGTCAAACTTGTGTTAGCGGTCACCTCTGTTAAGCAGTCAACTTGTATTAAGCTGCAGCCACTTGAAGATTAACCAAAACAACATTTTCTTTTTTATTTGACTTATATTCTAAAGCAGCCACCTGTGTAAGGATGCCAAATTTTGAATCTCCCCTGGGTGGCTGCTTAAGACATAGTTTGACTGTACCTTTCTACCATTTTTTTCTAATTTATTGAGCAGCATATTCAGATATAATTTAAGTTTTCCAATTATTTTTATGGAACTGAATGCTTACCTGGTGACAGACATTTAATGGACACATTTGCAGCAGACGACTTTTGCAAACATTTTGTGAATAGGAGAAATTGCATCATTTCTTCATTCCTCAGGACAATTTAACCCTTTCCCACATATAGACGCTTTCTTGCGCCTCTACAGCAGACAAATTTTTTGAAAATTTATAGTGACAAAAGGAGTCATTGCTCAAAACAAGCAATTTTTTCTTTTGCCACATTTAACAGTCATGTTTTCAACTCTTTTCAGTAATTATACTTATATTTAGAAAGTTTTTCTCGGTTTTGCCTAGAAGTATTTCAAAGTGGTCTGCCGCAGACGAGTTGTATGTGGGAAAGGGTTAAACTATCATATGTGACAAACAGTTATTCATGTGTTTTAAGTATTGTGGCAAGAGTTCAATGCTATGCTGTAAGTATTCAGTATTCAATTAATTATGCATGACATTATTCGTTAAACAATATACCCTGGGGACAAGCAATGAGGTCTGTTTTCAATACATTTTCTACTTGACATGCCTTAAGTTGGTTTCTGAATATGAGTGGATAGATCACATTTAACACTTTCTCACATATAACAGGTCAGTGCAGCAGATGACTCTGAAACCATCTAAGCAAAACTAGAACTATCACTGAAGATGATAAATACCCCCTAAACAGCACCTTGACCTAAACCATAACTTAATAAGTAAAAGGGCCATAACTATGTAAAATAACATGCAATTGTAAGACCTTTAGGATATGCACATCTCCTTTTGGTATAGAAGCTTCATGTAAAATTTTATCGAATTCCACCCAGTGATTTGTAAGAAATAGGCTGGACAAAATATGGCTTCCGACCGACCAGAATATGGCTTCCAACTGACAGACACAGTGACTAATATATACCCCCTCTTCTTCGAAAGGGGTATAACTATGGAAAGTCTCTGTAAATAAATGTTTAATTATCAAATAGAGTTGACAACATAGCAGCAAAAGGACCTTTTGCCGCAATGTTTTTTAAACTTGGTCTGCTGCAGATGGGTCTGCAAGTGGGAAAGGGTTGTTGATCTTTTAAGTTTTGAAAAAAACTAGAGTTTTCTGGTGAACACATGACATTGTGTAGCTGCCGATATGTCTGTAAATGAAAGCGTGGTGAATAGACTTCAAGAAGCGATGCCTATATGTCTCCCTCCGGGAGCAAAAACAAGGGCGCTATAAGTGGCCCTGGATAGCTCACCTGAGTAAAGTCAACCTAATAAATAGTCAATAACAATAACTCATCTTGCAGTCAGATAAGCAAACACTAATGTAAACAAGATTTTACCTTCAATTTAGGCAATTTTGACAAAATTACAACTTAAGTTAAAAATTTGGCTAGATGTCACCAAGACAAACATTCTGACTAAGTTTCAAACTGCTGAAGCAAAAAATGTGTTCGCTTGAGTGTTAACAAGATATTTCTCAAATTTGGCCTAGTGACCTAGTTTTTGACCAAACATGACCTGTATTCAAACTTAGCGTAAATATCATTGGGATTCACTTCGCTAGATATCCCTTATTGTCAGGCTTTTCCGGCTGTCTGTCTGTAAAGCGTCGCTCCACAGCCACAAAAATGCATTTTAAGAACCCAAACTATTTTTCTATCTTCTCCTACAGTTTTGAATGTGGAGAGCTGAAACTTTGGTTATACATACTTCGAGACATTTAGAAAATATGTAAAAAGGTTTCATGTGATTGACCTCCGACCTCAGGTTTCCGAGCTAGAGCCGGAAGTTTGCAAAATATGCAAAGGTGATCACAAAAACTCACCATGAGCACTTTATGTTCCGCTGGGCTTACAAAGTACCTAGTATGTAAATTTGGGATATAATTTTGTTAAAAACATTGATGAAAATTGAGAAATTGCTTGTTTTAAATCACCTATAAAATATTTTGTGAGAGAAGGAACACATGTATCACCAGTCAATATGTCAGTAAATACAATCTTAACCCTTTCCCAAATATAAAAACTTTCTGATGCCTCTGCAGCAGACTACTTTTGAAATCATTGTGGCAAAAGGGAAAAAAATCCATTTGCCACAATGATTTCAACTCTATTCAATAATCATACTATCATTTATAGAGATTTTCTATATTTTGGACTTGATCATTTCAAAGTCGTCTGCTGCAGAATTGATATATGTGGGAAAGGGTTAACAGAATGACCAGCAGCTGATGGAGTTAGTGATCCCTATGTGTCACTTTCAAGGGAGCAATTTCTCCATATCTTTGCAATTATTTCAATTTTTGTTATGTGCAGTGGACCAAATAATGTATGCATGTGTCAGTGGTCAATTTGGTTTTTCAATATAAATAACTTAACTATTTATTCTTTAACCCTTTTTTCACATATACACACATTATGACGCAGACAACTTTTTAAACCATTGTGGGAAAAAAAAGAAATAGCTCATATTGTTGAATTTCTCCTTTTGCCAAAATGTGTTCAACTTTATTCAATATCTGTTTTCAACTTCATTCAAAAATCAAACTTTTTCAGTATTTTTGCTTAACCCTTTCCCTCATACGACAATTCTGCAGCAGACGACTTTGAACGTATTTTGTCAAAACATAGAAAATCTCCGTAATTGAATGGATAACCCATGACAAAAAGTGGAAAACATTGTGGCAAAAGGAGAAATTGCACGTTTTGTGCAATTTCTTCTTTTGTCATTATGTTTTCAAAATGCCGTCTGCTGCAGAGGCGTCAGAAAGCATCTATATGAGGGAAAGGGTTAATGTTTTCAAAGTTGTCTACTGCAGATTTGTTGTAATAGGGAAAGGGATAAAATCAATTAGATAGATCTAGTCCTCTTCCTGTAAAACTTTATAAAAATTAGTCATAACATTAGCAATGCGTTCCAATTCAATATCTTTAGGCATTGGACTTTACAAAACAGTTTGTATAATTCTCCATTCATCAATTTTCTTTGGTTGATCAATCCTTCCCAGTTGCAAATGCCATTCGACCCATCTGCAGCAAAGAACCTTTGAAAAGAATGTGACAAAAGGGAAATTGCTCATGATGAGCTATTTTTCCTTTTGCCAAAATGATTTCAACTTTGTGCAATAATTTTACATTCTTTGATATAGATTTTCCATATTTTTGTATAGATGTTTTCAAAGTCGTCTGCTGCAGTTGTGTTGTTTGTGGGAAAGGGTTAACCATTCCCACAAACAACAAATTAAGTATGAAAATGTCTGGGGGAAATTCTCCATAAATGAGAGTTTAATTATTAAAGAGAGTTGAAAACATTGTGGTAAAAGAGAAAACTGTAAAAGAGAAAACTGTCCAAAATGAGCAAATTCTCCTATTGTCACATTGTTTTCAATATCAGTTTGTTGAATATGGGTCAATGTGTTTATGCAGGTGGGAAAGGGTTCAGAAAACTCATATTAGAACATGTTCATGCAGCTTTAAACTGTTACCACAGCAACTGTAGGGGGTTTAACCAGTATTGTGAAATCATATTTAGTTCAAATCATAAAATCAAACTATGAAATTTGACTTCAAAGTACCCGGGCAAATTTAACGACTATGCGGTTTATTTGTAAATATAATCAAATTGTTGTAATAATACTCTAAACACAAATTCTGCGGTAGACTAAAATTGTTCATGTAGAATAATCTATAATATATCACCGTTACTAAAAGAATCTGACTTTTGACCCCCCTTTCCCCCATACAACAATTCTGCAGCAGACTATGACGCGACTTTGGAAAACGCTATAAATGAAGAACTATTGTCGAGTTGAAATTATTGCTGCATCATGAGCAAACTTCTCCTTTTGCCACAATATTTTCAAAAGTTGTCTGCATCAGAGGCATCAAAAAGCGTCTGTATGTGGTTAATACATAGTTCTTTTTCACTACTACATGAGTCATTCTTTTGAAAATTGTTTTTCCCTCATATCATTTACTGTATATTTGATAAAATATTTTAAACTTCTGAAAGAAATTTAAAACATCCGAAAGAAAAGTTGAACCATATGGAAAATTGAAATATTTTAAAACCCTTTTCCACATATAATAAATCTGCAGCAGACAGCTTTGAAAAACATCTTGGCAAAAATATGGGAAAATACAATTATTGAACAGTCTCAGTTGGAAACATTGTGACAAAAGGAGAAATGTCTCATCATGAGCAATGAATGTCTCCTTTTGTTTCAATGTTTTCAAGAGTCCTCTGCAGTAGATGTGTCACAAAATCTGTCTACAAGACAAGAGGGAAAGTCTTAATTAACCCTTTCCCTCATATAGACGCTTTCTGACGCCTCTGCAACAGACGGCATTTTTAAAACATAGTAACAAAAGAAGAAATTGCTCAAAACGAGCCTCCTTTTGCCACAATGTTTTCCACTTTAAGTTATAGGTTATCCATTCAATTATAGAGATTTTCCATTTTTTTACGAAATATGTTCAAAGTCGTCTGCTGCAGCATTGGTGTATGAGGGAAAGGGTCAATATTGATATAGAGAAAACATTGTTGGGAAAAAAATAAACTTATTGTTTTACCCACATGGAAGTTTATATAGCACTCACCTTATGCAATAAGGTCAATATTATTATCAATATATTATAATTATCTCCTTTCCCTACAATGATTTCAATATTTGTCCGCTGCAGCAGTGTCAGAAGTCGTCTGTATCACAAAGAGGGAAACTCAGAGGACAACAAAAACACATACAGGACATGATTTTCACCTTTTGACTTCACAGATTTGTTATTATTACGATGGTATGCTACGACATCTGTTGTTCCAAAAGAAGCAATTTCTCTTCTTCCAGCTATGTTTGCAACTACAATGTACATGTAGTCCAAATTTTGATTCATCACGTATATTTATCCTTAAATGGTTTCAAAGCAGATGTCTTAAACTGTTCCCACATTTTCACCTTTTTCAACCTTATTCTGCAATTATATTTTCAGTCAAAGGCGTATTCCATATTTTTCCATAGATGATTTCAAATTCATAGGTAACTAACCAATACTAAAATTTAAAAATATTGTGGCAAAAGGACACATTGATCATTATCTCCTTTAACCACAATGCCTTTAACAACTGCCTGCTGCAGAATTGTATGTAGAAAAAGGTTAAATCAAATGATGGATAAGGGTCAGTGATATTAAATGACAGAAAACTCATCCTCCATATCAGATTGACAGTCATTTGAATATCAAATCCTCAGGTTAGCCACAAACATTTTACATCTTGAAAGGGCTTTTAGGGGTCATTTACAGTCAAAACAGATTTAAAATTCATCATACATTAATGGAAACCCTTTCCAACATGCAGTCCCATCTTGCTGCATCCGTCCGTCTATTGAAAACATTGTGACGAAACGAGCATTGTGAGTAATTTCTTCTTATGCCACAATGTTTTCAACTCTATTTAATAATTATACTTTCATTTATAGAGATTTGTCATTGTTTTTATCTCGATGTTTTGAAACTTGTCTGGAGCAAATTGGATGCATGTAAGATAGGGTTAACTCATTTCCCTTTCTTTAACCCTTTCCCTCATATAGACGCTTTCTGACGCCTCTGCAGCAGACGGCTTTTGAAAACATTGTGACAAAAGAAGAAATTGCTCAAAACGAGCAATTTCTCCTTTTGCCACAATGTTTTCTACTTTTAGTCATAGGTTATCCATTCAATTATAGAGATTTTCTATTTCTTGACAAAATATGTTGAAAGTCGTCTGCTGCAGAAATGTCATATGAGGGAAAAGGGTTAATCCTTTCAGTTCCCAGTACATGTACCAGTATTGTCAGTCGATCTTTTCATTACATATTTTCAATTTGGAAATCTCCGAAAATGGGCATATTTGGTAATTGATAGACTACCACAAAAAAGGTATTTAACCCTTTCCCATAAACAGACACCTCTTATCCCTCTGCAGCTGATGACTTTGAACTCGTCCGAGCAAAAACTATGGAAAATATGTATTAATGAAAGTGTAATTATTGATTAAGAGTTGAAAGCATTGTGGCAAAGTTACAATCATAATGATCAATATCTCCTTTTTATCAAAAGTCTGATGCTGCAGAGGCATAAGGAAGCCTCTACATGTGGGAAAGGGAAAAAACCACACAAGTGCTACAGCTGAGTGAAGATGTGTATTCATGTGGAAAAGGGTTTTCGAGCTACAAAAAGATGCCTCCTGAGTGAGTTTTGATACAAACTCTCATCAACATTATACCCAGTACAACATTAGCCCTTTCCCTCATATGACAATTCTGCAGCAGACGACTTTGAACATATTTTGTCAAAAAATAGAAAATCTCTATAACTGAATGGATAACCTATGACAAAAAGTAGAAAACATTGTGTCAAAAGGAGAAATTGCTCGTTTTGAGCAATTTCTTCTTTTGTCACTATGTTTTCAAAAAGCTGTCTGCTGCAGAGGCGTCAGAAAATGCTATATGAGGGATAGGGTTAATGTAATATGCCATTTTTTACTTGCCTGTTTTTTCTGGTTCAGGTTTTCATCCAGATCAGAACTAAGCGGACTGAGTGGACCATTAGCTGTTGGCTTGTCATTGTTAATTCCATCTCCGTTCTCGAGTACATTCAGTGTGGGCTCACTACCCCTTCTAACCGTTAATCCTGAACCTGGAAATAATTGTTCCACAGAGTTCTATTAACCCTTTCCCTTATATAGACGCTTTCTGACGCCTCTGCAGCAGACAGCTTTTTGAAAACATAGTGACAAAAGAAGAAATTGCACAAAACGTGCAATTTCTCCTTTTGACACAATGTTTTCCACTTTTTGTCATGGGTTATCCATTCAATTATGGAGATTTTCTATGTTTTGACAAATCATGTTCAAAGTTGTCTGCTGCAGAATTGTCGTATGAGGGAAAGTGTTAAGTAAGGGAGGGTTAAAGGTGTGTGCTTCTCTGTGTACAGGGAAATACAGAAGAAGCTATTTTTCTTAGTTTTATGATTTGTTTCAAGATTTTCTAAGTGATATGACAAAATAGGTACTAAATAATTCAACAGAATATATCCTTAAGGAAAAGTCCAAAACAGTTTACATGAAAATGCTACAGTGGTGCTAAGCAATGATATACTGTAATATTATTATATTACGTTGTCTTTTTAGCTAAATGATTTGTTTCAAGATCTATTAAGTGATATGATAAAATAGGTACTTAACCCTTTCCCTCATACGACAATTCTTCAACAGACGACTTTGAACGTATTTTGTCAAAACATAGAAAATCTCCATAATTGAATGGATAACCTATGACAAAAAGTCGAAAACATTGTGGCAAAAGGAGAAATTGCACGTTTTGTGCAATTTCTTCTTTTGTCACTATGTTTTCAAAAAGCCGTCTGCTGCAGAGACGTCAGAAAGCGTCTATTGGGGGAAAGGGTTAATAATTCAACAGCATCCTTAACCTATTGCGACATACAACAAATCTGTAGCAGATGATTTTGAAAAAATCAAGACAAAAATAACATTTTTTTTTATAAATGTAAGGATATTTTTTAAAAAGAGCACCGCGTACGGCACAGACGCTCGACTGATAGAAAACAGAAAGAACAAGAGCGCCAAATGTCACAAAATACGCCTGTCCTGTTTTTTTGAGACCAAGTATAGTAGTAATTGGTTGTACGACAGCCAAACTTAGAGAGCGGACACTGTTAGTACAGTTTTGGCCATATCGAGAGACATAATTGTGTAGTGACTAAGATAACGTTGTAAGTTATCAAACGTGACCAAGATATTCTGCCCATAAACATATTGTCTAAATTTGGTGATGATTGGATAAAGGCTTAACAAGTTATTTAGCTGACAAGAACAATTTTAGGTAATTTCTATAATTAAAGGGCAATAACTCTCTATCGACTGGAGCAATATGGCTAGTTATCTAACTTGTCCAAGATATTACGCCAATACACATTCTGACCAAATTTGGTGATGATTGGACAAAAGCTCCTAAAGAAATTGAGCTGACTTGACCAATTTTAGGTAATTTCTATAATTAAAGAAGGATAACTCTCGATTGACTAAAGCGATATGACTAGTTATCAAAATCATCCGAGATATTATGCCAATACACATTCTGACCAAATTTAGTAATGATTGGATAAAGGCTTCTAAAGACCAATTTTAGGTAATTTCTATAATTAAAGGGCGATAACTCTCAATTGACTTAAGCGATATGGTTAGTTATCGAACTTGTCCGAGTTATTATGCCAATACACATTCTGACCAAATTTAGTGATGATTGGACAAAGGCTCCTAATTTTATTGAGCTGACAAGACCAATTTTAGGTAATTTCTATAATTAAAGGGCAGTAACTCTTGATTGACTAAAGTGATATGGCTAGTTATCGAACTTGTCCAAGATGCCAATACACATTCTGACTAAATTTAGTGATGATTGGGCAAAGGCTTCTAAAGTTATTGAGCCGACAAGATAAATTTTTGGTAATTTCTATAATTAAAGGGTGATAACTCTTGATTGACTTAAGCGATATAGCTAGTTATCGAACTTGTCCGAGATATTATCCCAATACATATTCTGACTAAATTTAGTGATGATTGGACAAAGGCTTCTTAAGTTATTGAGCTGACAAGACCAATTTTGGGTAATTTCTATAATAAAAGGGCTATAACTCTTGATTGACTGAAGCGATATGGCTAGTTATCGAACTTGTCCGAGATATTAGCCCAATACACATTCTGACAAAATTTAATGATCATTTGACCAAGGCTTCTTAAGTTATTGAGCTGACAAGACTAATTTTGGGTAATTTCTATAATTAAAGGGCGATAACTCTTGATTGACTAAAGCGATATGGCTAGTTATCGAACTTGTCCGAGATATTATCCCAATACACATTCTGACTAAATTAGTGATGATTGGACAAAGGCTTCTAAAGTCATTGAGCTGACAACATACTGGACGCAGGTAAAACTATAATACGATCCGTTTTTTCAAAACGGGCGTATAAAAAAGCTGAGCTAAACAAAAAACCTTAACCGGACGACCACACCGCCGCCGCCGACACGAGGGTCATGACAATAGCTCTCGTTTTTTTCAAAAGTCGAGCTAAATAGATGAATCAATTGTGGCAAAAGGTTAAATTGCTCATTCTCATTTAACCAAAATATCTTCAAAGGTTGCCTGCTGCAGATGCATCAGAAAGTGTCTCTATGAGGAAAATGGTTAAGTAAAATTCCAATACAGTTTACATGTAATTAAAACAGCAATTACTGTAATATTCTTTTGGTTTGTCTTATGAACTAAATGAAGGTATTTAACCATTTCAATTAAAACAATTTAAATTTTGCAGAATATTAGTTAGTAAACAAATAGGCACAAATTTCGAAAATCTCCATAAATGAGAGTTTAATAAGAGAACAGAGTTGAAAACATTGCAGCTAAAGTAAGGATTGATTGATTGGGGTTTAACGCAGTTTTCAACAATTTGGCAATCATATCATGGCGGCCAGTTCATCTACTCATGTGTTTCCTGGCTTTCTCACACCAGTACTTCACACAACATTTTTTCCAAGCAACTGGCTGCTTTTCCATATAGTCTGTTAGCCCATTGGTGGAAAACAAATGAGGCTTGTCACAGTGACTTTTGTCAAACATCGGAAAGAATGTTTGCCGAGCTGGGGTTCGAACTCACAACGCCTAATGTAAGGAGAAATTGCTTATTTATGTCAATGCAAGTGTTTCTTTACCTGATGATATATCTGTTTCCGTAACAACAACATCATTAGTGCTGTCAAACGAGTAACCTCTACTCCTGTGATGTTGTTTGTGATGGAGCGCTTCAGTCTGGAATATATCCGGACTAGTGGTACCAGCCGAGCTCACACTCTGTCCATCACCATTGTGATGTAGAGCCGGTCCCCCTTGCTCTTCAAAATCGGCTAGAAGCTGTAATGAGAGTGAGCATGTTAATCCTTAACAACATACGACAAACTTGCAGGTGTCTGAAAGCGTTTGTATGTGGGAAAGGGTTAATTCAATAGTCTTTCTATACTTAAGCAACATTCAAAGGAACAATTAAACGTGTCACCTTCAACATGTCGATAAAAGAAAGTTTGACATTGGAAAAGTGATTCCTATATGTATCCTGAAAGGCAGTGGTAGAGTGCTGCACAATAAGCACAAGTACTTGTTACGTCTCCAGGATACAGACATTGAGCGATTATTTAAGCTGAAAACTTGTTTCGCAATCAATGAAAAATAAAGAAGTTTAAACCAAGGTCAGTGTCATAAAAAAGGTTAATCTTAACAATATAACTATTCCAAATGAATAACCCAGTATGTTTAGTGAATTGGTTGAATAACTAGTGTCTGCATGATAGCAAGCAATTCAAAACAGCAAGGACAAATAGTGTGCTATTATGAGAAATTTCTCCTGTTGCAACAATGTTTTCAATATTCATCTGCTGCAGATGTATCAAAATGCATCTTCATGTGTGTTAACCTTTTCTAATACAGATTGATTGATTGGGGTTTAATGCCGTATTTAACAATTTTTCAGTTATATCACGGCGGCCAGTTCACCTACTCATGAATTTCCTGGTTTTCTCACACCAGTACTCCACACAACAATCTTCCCAAGCAACTGGCTGCTTTTCCACATAGACTTAGCCCATTGGTGGAAGACGAATGATGCATGTCGCATTGACTTTTGTCAATCGTCGGAAAGAAAGTTGGCCGAGCCGGGATTTGAACTCACAACCACTGGATTGACAGCCTGCGTCGCTACCGACTGAGCTACTGGGGCTCGGCTTATTGCAACAGAAGAAATTGCTCATTATGAAAAATGCATTCTTTGGCCACAATGTTATCAAATCTTTTCATAAATTACACTTTCATTTACAGAGATTTTTCATATTTTCGCCTAGATGTTTTGAGGGTTGTCTGATGCAGACGGGAAAAGTTAACTTGAATTTCAATTGCTACATCTCTATTGAAGATTATCAAATTTAAAATCGACCTTTTTTTGACAATGATGAATTTATGAAGTCATCATGCAGGTAAGGGACCACCCAAAGCAGACCAATTATAGTTAACCCTTCCCACATATAGACGCTTTCAGAGGCCTCTGCAGCAGACAAATTTGGAAAACATTGTGGCAAAGGTGAAATTGCTCATCATTTGCAACAATGTTTTCAACTCCATTTAATGATTTAAGTGTCCGAGATTTTTCACATTTTTTATAAGATATTTTCAAAGTCGTCTGCTTCAGATTTGTTGTATGTGGGAAAGTGTAAAGGTTGACCCTTGCTCACATACAACAAATACGCAACCAATGACTTCGAGCAATATGAGGTTAAAATGTAGAAAATCTTTATTATCTACCGGTAAGTCAAATAATATATTCATTGAAAAGAGATGAAAACATTGTGGGGCAAAAGGAGAAATGGCTAATAGTCCTTTAGCTACATGGCTACAGCTACAACAAAATCTGCACATGGGAAAGTGTTGTTGATAAAAAAATTAGAATGCCAATCATTTATTCCCAACCCCAAGCATAATGAGTGCCTGTTATACAAATTTTACAAGCAATATATTAATGAATTTAAAATCCATTTATCTTTATTAAAATCTTTAAAATGAGAAAATTGCAGCCGGGGCTCAGAGCTTATCATGTTTCATAACCACCATAAGTAAACACTTTTCCAAACCACAATAGCATTTTAACTCATCTGCAGAAGACAACTTTGAATCATGAGCAACTTCTCCCTTTGGCACAATGTTTTAAAGATTGTCTGCTACAGATGCGTCAAAATGTGTCTGAATGTAGCGAAAAGTTAGCAGCAGACCTTCCTATGGTCAAGACTCAGATCTACTTAACCCTTTCTCGCGTAAAAACAATTCTGCAGCAGACCACGTTGAAAGCATAGTGACAAAAACCTGAAAAATCTCCATAAAAAATAGCTTAATTGTTAAATAAAGTAGAAAACATTGTGGCCAAATGAGAAATTGCTCATCATGGCCACAATGTTTTCAAAAGTCGTCTGCTGCTATTGTGTCAAAATGTGTCTGCAGATAAAAAAGGGTTATTTATGGTGAAGACTGTTGGGAGAAAAAAGAGTTAGAGAGTGATTATGTCAACTGTTACTGCTTATCAAGAAATAATTTCCTTCCCACATTTAACAACTTTTGCTCAAATACTCACCTGATCGTTTTTTAATTACAAAATTTTTAGACATTATCTCACCACTATAACAGAATATAAAAGAATGAACAAGAGCTGGCCGTGATGGCCCTGGATCGTTCACCTGATTTAATTTTTTTTTCACTTTAGCCATATAAGCCCCGCCCACTGGAGGCCATATATTTCGACCAATCAACATGGCTTGAAGGAATCTGATAGAGGGTCACCCTAGGAATATTTCTACAAAATTATTTGAAAATCGGCCAAACACTTTCGGAGAAGAAGATTTTTCAAGTTTTCAGTAAAGCCATATCCTGTGGCGGCCATGTTTTTCGACCAATAAACATGGCTTTAAGGAATCTGATAGTGGGTCAACTTAGGAATATTTCAACAAATCTATTTGAAAATCGGCCTGACACTTTCAGTTTTCACTATAGCCATGGTAAGGCAAAAATTGAAGGAATCTGAAAGAGGGTCATCCAAGGAACATTTCTACAAAATTATTTGAAAATCTGGCAATCAGTTTGGGAGAAGAAGAATTTTAAAGGTTTGTTTCGTTTCGTTGCCATGGAAACCAGAATTATGCATAGATTCCAAAAATTTGAAGGAATTCTGGTGAGGTCAATAACTCACCTTGTGCTCAGGTGAGCTTAAGAGGGCAACAATTTGCACCATATGCAGGATATAGTTATCTTAATTGGTATTGTATATAGTTGTGTAATTGGAAAGGGTTGTATAAGTTTCAATACAATGCTTCAAGTAGTTACTGAGATATGTTGCTGCATGCAAAACATCAACCATAATTTTTAAGTAAAAAAGGGGCCATAATTTGCATTATATGCTGGATAGAGTTATTATACTTGATTGTTTACATAGGTGTGATGGTTTGGATGGGCTGTAAAAAGTTTCAATGCATTGCATCAAGTAGTTACTTAACCAGAAAGGGCCTTAACTTGCATAAAGTGCATGATCGAGTTATTTAACTTGAAAATTAGCATAGGTGTGATAGTTGGGAAGGGTTGTATAAAGTTTCAAAGCAATGCATGAACTAAATACTATAGGATATGGACTCTTAATGTAGTTGCATGCAAAACTTTAGCCAAATTTCTAGGTAAAGAAAGGGCCATAACTTGCATAATATGCAGGATAGAGTTATCTTACTTGATAATCTACTTAGATGTGATAGTTGGGTAAAGGGTTGAAGAAAGTTTCAATGCAATACATGTAGTATTTAAGTACTTGCATACAAAACCTTAACCAAGGTGTGGCACGGACTCCGACGATGATGCCAACGCCGGGGTGAGTAGTACGGGTAAAAAATCGACGGCCATGTTTCCCGTCAATAGGTAATGTGTATGACCTTTACAAAGCTTTGCTATACCGTCTTTCCAAAAATTATGTGCAGAGTGGATTTTTCAATGCAGTCACATTTCTGCTACGTTTTGATTGAATGAAAAAATAAATATCGAACTTCTAGAGGAAATTATTAAAGCACAAGTTATTTTATATGTAATAATTTGCGTGTAATAACACTTGTCGTCTATTTTTAAAACGAGTTCAAATAAATACTGATAAGGGTTTTCCGACTAACCGGAAGTTACAAATCCAAATTTCTGTAATATGACGTCATTCTATTAGTGTAACGCATATGATGAATAAATAACCATTTGAAAGGAAAACGACAGAAAGAATATTTGATTTGTCACAAATGTTATTCCGTAAATTATGGAATCATTTCATTGGAAGTACTTAATGAAGGGCAAGTTGATTATTTTTTTGTACCTGTCATCATAATTTCATGGATTTTATCTTGGCCATATTTCTAAAGTTAAATATATGCTTAACCCGATGATGATTTTTATTTTCTTTGCTTAGGACGGTAGGAATCGTGCTGCAAGCAAGGGGCTAACTGTAGTTCACGGGGAATGATTTACTGATCGCAAAAGTTAATAAATGTTTTCCCGAAATAGGTAGCACCTATACTCATTTTATAGCTCTCATATTCTTCGAATTGTCGAGCAAATAAACAATATGCCAACAAAATACCAACATTATCCTAAGCAAAAAGAAGATTTAGCCATGCTTTCTCATCAGACAAATTATGAAAACATTTCAAAGGAAGAAATGGTTCATAATGAGCAATTTCTCCATTTTCCAAAATATTTCAAACACTATTCAATAAATATACTTTCATTCATAGAGACATCAGCTGTCTGCTGAAGATGTGTTGTATGTGGAAAAGGGTGAAAGTACATTAACCGAGCCCAATCATTCAAACAGAAATGTGTCAGGCAAATAGATAAAATTGGCATATCTAAAAAACTTTTTTTACCTATAATGTACAGACAGGTAATTTGATGGTATTTTTTTATCATCCCTATCTACCCTTAACCCTTTCCCACATAAATCAAATCGTAACAGACAACTTTGGAAAAACAACATGTTCAAACAATTAAGGTAACTCTCTTTAAATGTAGTATAATTATAAAACAGAGTTGAAAACATTGTGGCAAAAAAAGAAATTGTTCTTTATAAGCAATTTATCCCTTTTCCTAATGTTTACAAAGATATGTATTATTATTAAATACATAATTCATCATAGAAGTTTTTAATACTATGCCTCATTTGACCCATTTGCAGACACATTTTGAAAATATCGCAACAAAAGGAGAAATTGTTCAAAATGTGGGAAAGTGTTTAAATATTCTGTCAAAAGGGTCTGTACAACAGCTAGGTGTACATAATGATTGTATACCTTTCTCAATTAGGGTAGAAAATTGGACCCATTTGCTTATATTACTACAGTCTGTATTCTACACCTACCCAGGACATTTTGCTGTTAACACATTTTGTAACTCGCACCTTGTATTGTAAATGGTCTTACCATTATACATTGCAACAAAACTTTTGATAAAAGTGTAGGAAAACTGTCATAGATCTAGACATATTAGAAATGGTTGTTTAGTTTCCTGTTCTTTCATTGATCTGTTACCGAGTCCCGGTAGCTCAGTCAGTAATGATGCGGGCTGTCAATCCAGGGGTTGTGAGTTCGAATCCTGGCTCGGCCAACTTTCTTTCCGACGTTTGACAAAAGTCATTGCGACATGCGTCATTCATCTTCCACCAATGGGCTAAGTCTATGTGGAAAAGCAGCCAGTTGCTTGGTAAGATTGTTATGTGTAGTACTGGTGTGAGAAAACCAGGAAACACATGAGTAGGTGAACTGGCCGCCGTGATATGACTGAGAAATTGTTAAAAACGGCGTTAAACCCCAATCAATCAATTCATTGATCTGTTACTAGTGTAGTGTACTGAATAACTTAAATGTGCAAGGCATACTTTGTTAGTTAATTGATTGATTGATTGATTGGTGTTTAAGGCTTTTTTCAAGATTTTTTTAGTCATATCAATGTGCCTAGTTCACCTACTCATGTTTTTCCTGGCTTTCTCACACCAGCACACCACACAACTCACTTTCCAAGCAACTGGCTGCTTTTCCGCAAAGACTGTTAGCCCACTGGTGAAAGACGGATGAAGCTTGTCAGTGACTTTTATAAAGGGTTAAGGAAAAGACTGATGTTATTTACCTGTTCCTTGTCATCAACGACATCTATCAGTGTATCATCAGGATCAAGTATGGAGTCTTCATTGGCAGTTCGTAAAATGTGCACACTCACCCAGTAGTCCGTCGGCTGGAAAAATATAATAATAGACATTAAATAGACAAACAAAATTGATTGATCAAGGCTTTTAAAAAATAATTAATTGATAAGTGTTTTATGCCGTTTCAACAAATTACTAGTTATAAGTCGTCTGCTTTATAGGCGTCAAAATGCGTCTGAATGTGGAAAAGGGTTAATGCATCTGCATACAGTGAAGACTCTGGTGAGTCTGTGAATACCCCAAGTCTTGCCAGAGCCTTCACCGTCCGTCTTCATGTAATTGAGTAAGTCAATATTAGATGCATCTTTTGACAAAAGCTAAAGCTGTTGCCCAATTTGTTGTACGCCAATTTACCTTAACCCTTTCCCTCATATAGACGCTTTTTAACGCCTCTGCAGCAGACAGCTTTTTGAGAAAAAAAGTTACAAAAGAAGAAATTGCTCAAAACAAGCAATTTCTCCTTTTGTCACAATGTTTTCCACTTTAGTCATAGGTTATCCATTCAATTATAGAGATTTTCTACTTTTTGATAAAATATGTTCAAAGCCGTCTGCTGCAGATTAGTCGTATGAGGGAAAGGGTTAATATGAAATACATAAGATATTGATTCTCTATCCAATTTTGAAGCATCTGCAGCACAAAACTTTTGAAAACATTGTGACAAAAGGAGAAATTGCTCCAATAAGCACAATGTTTTCATCTTTACTCAATAATTACAATTTCATTTGCATGTATAGAGAGATTTTCAATATTTCTGCCTAATAAGACTAAGCCTTCGATCTGCTGCAGATTTGCTGCAGATTTGCTGCAAGTGGGAATTAAAGGGTAAATCACAAAACATGTGTAATGATATCTTATCACACATCAATCTGAAGGTTATCATCTCGCAGAGAATGTTGTCTCTGAAAAGGCTCTGTTTCCTGTAAAAATTAGTTTAATTTGATTTTAATCCTAAACATCAAAGCACCGAAAGTACCGATTCATCCCCTGTACAATGTTTTCTATTCTGTATCAAAGATCTATACATTCACTTTTCGAGATATAACTCTTTTCTTTCTCAGATGATCTCAAAGCAAATGGTTCAAAATATAACATCAGGTAACCCCTTCCCACATAAAACATTTCTGAAGCAGAGGACTTTGAAAACACCTATTGCTAAACTATCAAAAATGTCTAAAAATGCAATTGTGATTACTGATAAGAGTTGAAAACACTGTGGTAAAAGGAGAAATTGCTCATTACGAGCAATTTCTTCTTTTGCCACTGTGTTTTCAAAAGTTGTCTGCTACATAGGTGTCAGAAAGTGTCTATAAATGGGAAAGGAGTAAACGATGGAAGTATTTAAACCTTTCCCAACCTCAATAATTCTGCAGCAGACAATTTTTAAAACGACATGTACTTGATCTCTATGTATATGAATGTATATCTTATGAATAGAGTTTAAAACATTTTGACAAAAGAATGAAATGCTCATGATGAGCATTATTTCATTTTCGCCATAATGTTTCCAAAAGTAGCCTGCTGCAGAGGCATTAGGAAATATCTGTATGTGGGAAAGGAATATGTTGTTTTAAACATTCACATTTTATAATCTTTGCCTCTGGTAGCAATCACATACCTGTGAAATATCTTCAGTATCTTCTCCATGTCTAGACATTGTCAGACACAAAAACGGAACATGTATCGAAACCAATCTAGTTGTATTCTATTAAAGTCTAATATCCATTCAGTGTTACACATTTATCATTTTGTTTTTAAGATTTTCCCTGGAACTTATGTGTGAAAACAGAAAGGGTAAAAAAGAACTAACAACAGCCATTATCAAGTTTTAAAAGCCAAGATTTTTTGCTCCATTTAACACAGTAACTTTTTATTTATAACACACAGAATCTTCACTAATTCTCGAAATGATATATGCTGTTCTGGAAATACAAGTCCGCGTAAAACCAAATTAAATACTGGGAGAATCTTGAACATATTACACCATTTGTGCAACAACCTGACATGGCTACATCACCATATCAAAACTGAATTAAGTAATGGGAAAACTGGCTATGTTTTAAGCCATTTCAGCGTTCACCTGTTATACCTGACCTACAGGTAAGTGGTAATTATCTCATTAGAGATTGTACTTCAAGAACATGCTGGTGCCTTCATATTCACCCTTTCCCATATGCAGACATATTTTTCATGGCATCTGCAGTAGACAAATTTTGAAAACATTGTAGCAAAAGGAGTAATTGCTCAACATGAGCAATTTCTCCATTTGTTGCATAATGTTTTCAACTAAAATTCGATGAATTATTATCCTTTCATTTGTAGATTTCCATATATTATTGCGCAGATATTTTCATATTCATTTGCTGCGGATTTGCTTTATGTGGGAAAGGGTAGACTTTGAAGCCTGGATATACCCTTTTTGCCAATGATCATGTATCATCCTTCAATAGTTTGCAAGGATATAGATATTAACCCTTTCCCACCTTCAGATGAATATTGATGTTGACTAGCTACAAGCAGACATTTCATGATGAATAAATTCTCATTTTTTCTAATTTATGAAATGATCAATAAAAAGGATCAATAAAAAGGCCCCCCTCCCCCATACTAAGACAACCTCACCCCTTTTACCAAATGCGGCTTGTATTTAAGTCACACATTCTGCAAATGAGGCATCATAGACTTGGCTATGTACAAACAGTGTTACAACTGGTTGTAAAACAAAGACATCAAAGACATCAATCATAACATTTACCTGACATACCTATCTAACCATTTCCCCTATTGCAGACGCATTTTGGCACGTGACATCTGCAGCAGACAACTATCATAAACATTGCTCGTGATGAGAAATTTTTCATTTTGCCCCCACAATGTTTTCAACTCCATTCAATTATATTACTTTCATTCATAGAGGTTCTTCATTTCGCTGATGGGGTTTCATGTACTGTTACTGAGAATAGCTGTATGTAGGAAATGCTAAATTCTACATGATGAGGTATCAGCGGGAATGACTCCAAACATTAACCCTTTCCCTCATACGACAATTCTGCAGCAGACGACTTTGAACGTATTTTGTCAAAACACAGAAAATCTCCATAATTGAATGGATAACCTATGACAAAAAGTGGAAAACATTGTGGCAAAAGGAGAAATTGCACGTTTTGTGCAATTTCTTCTTTTGTCACTATGTTTTCAAAAAGCCGTCTGCTGCAGAGGCGTCAGAAAGCGTCTATATGAGGGAAAGGGTTAAACTAGAACTATCACTGAAGATGATAAATACCCCCTAAACAGCACCTTGACCTACACCATAACTTAATTAGTAAAAGGGGCCATAACTCTGTAAAATATCATGCAATTGCAACCAGATATGCACATCTCCTCTTGGTATAGAAGCTTCATGTAAAATCTTATTGAATTCCACCCAGTGGTTTGTAAGAAACAGGCCGGACAAAATATGGCTTCCGACCGACCGACCAACAGACTGCCCGACACAGTGACTCCTATATACCCCCTCTTCTTCGAAGGGGATATAATAACACAGATCATAAAAATTGGGCTGGCCAATCAAGTTTTATCAATCCTTTCTTTTACAGACATTTTTATTGTTTTAAAGAGGGCAGGGGTTTCAGATAAGGGGTCAGAAGTCTATCCTTGAAGAAACTGTTTTGTTCCCATTCATGCAACAAATCTGCAGCAGAGAGTTTGAAAGCATGTGCACAATAGAGTTGAAAAAGTGTAAACTGAAATTGAAGATAATTGAAAGTGGCAAACATTGGGCAAATGGAAAAATTGCTCATCATGATCAATTTCTATTTTTGACAATGTTATCATAGGTAGTCTGCTGTAGATACATAGAAATGCGTCTGTAAGTTGGAAATGGTTAACCTTTTCCAGCATATAGACGCTTTCTCACGCCTTTGCAGCAGACAGCTTTTGAAAACAATGTGACAAAAGAAGAAATTGCTCAAAACAAGGCATTTCGCCTTTTGTCACAATGTTTTCAATATTTTTCAGTAATTAAATATACCTTCATTTATGGGGATTTTCCATGTTTTTATCTAGATGCTTTCAAAGTCGTCTGCTTCAGATTTGTTGTATGTGGGAAATGAATAATTCGGTCTTCTTCAAATGTTAAAAAAAATTGAGAAAAGGTAGCCAGTTGCATGTAAGTATTTGTGGGAGAAATCTAGATTGGTGTGGTATACGTCACCGTCTGGGGAAACACTTTTAGAAACTGCAATACACTTAACCCTTTCCCTCATACGACAATTCTGCAGCAGACGACTTTGAAGATGTTTTGCCAAAAGATAGAAAATCTCCATCACTGAATGGATAATTAACCTATGACAAAAAGTGGAAAACATTGTGGAAAAAGGAGAAATTGCACGTTTTGCTGCAGAGGCATCAGAAAGCGTCTATATGAGGGAAAGGTTTAAGTGACTACGATTAATAAATCCATCAACAGTATTTGATTAATATACATTTTTAATACCTGATGAGCTGCTTTGAAATCATTTTAACAGCCAGAAATCTTTGGGATGGAGTTTAAAATATTGTGGACAAAGGATAACTTGATCATTGCAGTCCAGTTCTCTTTATATACACTTGAATGCCAACAGATTCTTTTTTATCCTGAAGATGTCTATAATTTGGAGTTTGGAATCACAACGTTATCAGATAAATGTGTTTCATTGGCGCAAACCAAACCTGGCATATCGGAAATTCAAATTCATTTTCTTTACCCTTTCACCACCTACAGACACTTTCTGACGCGCTCAGCATTGGATGACTTTTGAAAATATTGTGGCAAAATAAGAAATTGCTCATATAAATAAATGAGCAATTTCTCCTTTTATAGCGATGTTTTCAGCTCTTTTCACTTATTGTATTTTCATTTAAAGCAAGTTTTAATATTTTCTCTTAAAAATGTTCAAAGTCGTCTGAGCACTGCAGATTTGTCATTCATGTATGTAGGAAAAGGATGTGAATTGAATGTTTGAAATTCTAATTGGATTAATTTTTGTATGAATGAATTAAGATCAGATTTAATAATCTATGTTAACCCTTTTCATAATACAGACAACATCTGACGCTTTCATTTTTTGAAAGAAGTAGAAAAGGAGAAATTGCACAGAAAGTGCTGTTTCTTGTTTTCACCTCTTTATTATAATTTGATATTAATTTCATCATAAATAATTTTCAATTCAGATGACAAAATATTACATGATATAAGGTCAATAATTAAGTAATGCAACATGCAGATGCAGCGGGCAACTAAACATGAAATACAATGTGGGAAAAGAAGAAATTGCTCTTATTAAAATGAACAATTTGTTTGCTTCTGCCACACTTTGATTTCAACTATATTCAATAAATAATACTTGTATAAGTTACATTTATAGGTTGGTTACATACATATTTTTCTTTAGATGTTTTCAAAGTCGTCTGCTGCAGATTGATTGCATGAGGGAAAGGGGGTTTAACAGTCACAATACACACTTGAAAGGGTCATTCACAGTCACTGACCCTTTGGTGCACTCAGTTCAGTTTGATTGAATTTGTCAGACTGCATGGTGTTTTATGCCGAAATCAATATCATTTGGTTTCCTGGGTAAGTAAATGCTCAGTGCTCCTACTCGGGGAGCTAAGCTTAGTCAGTAGCGACGCAGGCTGTCAATCCAGGGGATGTCAATCCAGCTCGGCCAACATTCGTCTTTCACCAATGGGCTAACAGTCTATGTTGAAGAGCAGCCAGTTGCTTAGAAAGTATTTTGTGTGGAGTACTGGTGTAGAAAGCCAGGAAATGCATGAGTAGGTGAACTGGCCGCCGTGAAATTACTGATTTTTCTTTAAAAACGGCGTTAAACCCAAATCAATCAATCAAAACGGGTCCTACTGGTCCATTCATTCTGATACCGGGAGGTTTTCTTAATGACTACCCCACAATCCTGTGCACCAAGGAAAAAAAACCATTACTACCATTTTTTGATACAAAATTGGTATGACCTGGTTAGGGATTAAACCAACAACCTCCCACACCTACAAACAGTTTTACTTATGCTGATACTGATGCTTCCAACGTTATGCAATCCCAAGGGTTTTCTTAAAATTTCTTCCATTTTAATAGTGTTTGGTATGACCAGACACTGGTCTCCTGCAGCGGACACTCTAACCAGTATACAACCAGGAGACAGTGACAATCAGCACAGAGGCCTATACTGTATACAGGATGGAGTGTAGTAAACTTTGCTCAAACAATTCTTCATTTAAAATGAACAATTTCTATCTTTGCCATAATGTTTAAAACTCTAATCTCTATTCAATAATGATACTTTAATAAATAGGGGTTTTCTGTATTTTTTCCAAGATCTATGTCCTTTGCTGCAGATTTGCAAAGGGGTAGTTAATTATTTCATTTCCATCACAACATTTCCTTTGTTAACCCTTTCCAACATACAACAAATCTGCAGCAGACTACTTTGAAAATCGAGTGACAAAAACCTGAAAAATCTCTATAAAAGATAGCTTAATTGTAAAATAAAGTTGAAAACATTTAAACCTTTGGCAACAATGTTTCCAAAAGTCGTCTTCTGCTATAATTGTGCGTCGAAATGCGTCTGCAGGTGGCGAAAGTATTAATTACGAATAGAGCTGGTAAGTTATTAACCCTTTCCCTCATAAAGACGCTTTCCGACGCCTCTGCAGCAGAGGGCCTTTTTGAAAACATTGTGACAAAAGGAGAAATTGCTCAAAACGAGCAATTTCTCCTTTTGCCATAATATTTTCCACTTTTATTCAATTATAGAGATTTTTTATTTTTTGACAAATATGTTCAAAGTCGTCTGCTGCAGAATAGTTGCATATGGAAAAGGGTTAAGGTTGACAACGGTGTCTATCAGGCAGTATGCCATCCCTGCGAACCTAGGCGCCAAGAGGGAGGAAGTAATCGACTACAATTTTAGAAGTCTTAGGTATGATCTGACCAAGGATTGAACCTGGATTTCCAGCACATGAAAATGATGCTTTAATCCACAAAGTCTGTCAATGTCTATATGATCTTTTAAACCTTTCTCACACACAACAATTCTGCAGCTTTAAAAACATCCAAGACAAAAGTATGGAAAAATAAATAAATGAACGTTTAACTATAATTGAATAAGAGTTTAAAACATTGAGACGAGAGAAAACATTGCTCATCATGAGCAAGTTCTTTTTATAATTCAACAATGTTTTCAAACGTCATCCGCTTCAGAGATATCAGAAGGCATCTACATTTTGGAAAGGATCAATATTGTATTAATTAGTCGCCGGGCAGAAGCCCGCGACTTCTATTTTTAATAGCTTTTCGGAAATCACATGGGAGGGCGGCTTATTATTAGAAAGAAACAAATCTAGATGATTTGAACATATTACAATTGTGGTTGTTTACGAACACTAATAAATGACACATCTAAAATGAAATAAATATTCCGATTTTTTAATGTTTGCAGTTTTTTTTATTTCACTCGCATTTAAGTTTTTTGTCTTATTTACGAAGACAAAAGTGGTCCCTTCAAGACGTGAACCAACACCCCCTAATGCAGACTCTTATGTGTCATCATTGAGGTCAATTTCGGATTCTCCTTTTAATAGCAATTTTAACTTACTAAATGTTGTTTTCATGTTCAAAGAGATGTCTTGATTTGTGTAGAATTCATTTAATAATGTTAATCCATGAATATCTAAAGTAGGAACTGTTTCTAAGCTAAATATAGACCCTATTCTGTTGTGTAGTTTCGTGACCTTTAACATCGATTTTCGCGCATGCGCATTTCGATATGAAAAAGCGAGTGATATTATTTTATTTTAGACAAGTACAAGACGAATGTTTGACGCAAAGCGTCAAAGAGAAGCCGCAATATTTCGTTGTACATGTAGAAATAAGAAAAAAAGAACATTTTTAAATCCACAAACAATAGAACAATTTAAACTGTAGACGGTAATGCTGATATATTTCTCCTTTTGAAGACTTTTGTTTTCTTCAAATTACCTCCCTTTAAAGCAATACCAGGATATTTACCTTGTGATTCGAATAAGATTGACAAACATTGAAATTATATGAATGAATACTATTATTTAAATAAGTAACAACAGCAAAATTAAATTTAAGCCAGATAAATGTGTACACATTTCGTTAATTTTTTATAGGTACCCTAATGTATAGGTATGTATATAAAATTTATAAACAAATGTTTTCATTACTACGTTCCTAATGTTTGAATAGACTAAGGAAAGTCAAGAATACATAAATAAATCAATGCAGTCTTTTCCGGCGACATTGATGCCTTGCATCAACTTTCTCTTGTTCTCTTTTATATATATATCCAACAAAAGTTAACTGGTACAAGCAAATTTACATAAATACATTAGACTTGTGCAGAAAATTAGACATTAACCCTTTCCCTCATACGACAATTCTGCAGCAGACGACTTTGAACGTATTTTGTCAAAACATAGAAAATCTCCATAATTGAATGGATAACCTATGACTAAAAGTGGAAAACATTGTGTCAAAAGGAGAAATTGCACGTTTTGTGCAATTTCTTCTTTTGTCACTATGTTTTCAAATAGCTGTCTGCTGCAGAGGCGTCAGAAAGCGTGTTTATGAGGGAAAGGGTTAAATTAATTGTTCTCATTTGCAAATTTATGTAAATAATGCAAGAAAACCCTTTTCCTGAATACACCCATTTTGACCGCTCTGCAGCAGACGACTTTTGAAAACAGTGTGACAAAAGAAGAAATTGCACATATATATAACCAGCGACAGATATCTTAATTTATATGGGACGATATTGCAATCACTAGATACATGTCATAATGCCTTTTACATTAGACAAACTTTACCATGTTTCCCTTGCCAGTATTAACCTTTGCTCCACATTCAGTAAATATGCGAAAATGTTCTCAAAAGAAAGTTCTGATCTGACAGTTTCAAGATTAAATTTGAACTTGTACAATCAATTAAATACTTGAGCACAAATTATGCTGCTGTGGCCAAGTGGTTAGCAATCTGCAACCGGGGTCCTGGGTTTGATCCCCAGCTGCGGTCATGGTGAAATGCCCTTGGACAAGGCACTTTTCCAGGGATCATGTATAAATGAACTGTTGCCATAATATAGCTGAAATAATGTTGAAAACAGAGAAAGACCCCAATAAAATAAACAAACTAGGCACATAATATGTTTTGCTTTATAGTTATCAGTGCCTGGTCTAACCTCTAATATCGCGGGGGGGGGGCATGACAATGGGCCATTCATGTACTGGTCATTTCATTGTCACTCATTATCAGTTCTTTTGATCTTCAAAATCTGTTGCCAAGGGCAACAATGTCACACTCCAAACTGGAGATTTAAAGGTTTTGTTAGATGCGATAACTCAAGAGCACATATCAGTTCCAATTTCGACATTTGCAATTATCAGCAAATTATGTTTTCGTAAAACTTGACCATTATTGATTAGACCATTGCCAGTCAAAAACGTGCCTTCGTCTTTTTAAATCTTAAAAATAAGAGGAAAATAAATGATCCAGAGTCAGAAACATTGTGGGAAGGAGAAATTACTTGTCTTAGTGCTCAATGACATTTATTGATATGTCAGCTGTTCCACGAGAAAACCAACATTATTGACTCTGCGTAATGTATCGAACCGGATCAGCCTGCACAATCTGTGCAGGCTAATCCGGCATTCCGTCTCAGGGGAATAGAGGTATAGAGTAATGATTCCTGAAACAGAAAATCCACAAGAGGTGAAAAGTGTCTGTCCGGATTAGCCTGCGCGGCATGCTTAGGCTGATCCGAGTCGATACTTTATGCAGGAGTCGATAATGTTCATTATCTCGTGGAAGGGCTCATATATATACAAAGATTCTCTGTGTAATGTAATTTACAACAGGCTTTCACAGTAATCTCACTGCTTTAAACTGTCATTCAATAAAAGGAAACATTGTGGGGAAAAAATAAAGTTGCTTAGTATGAGCAATATATCCAGTCCTGTTGCAACAATGTTATTGAACTTGTTCAGTTTTGAACTCATGTGTTGCAGGTGTCAAAAGTGATTTAAATTACGAATGCCTGAAAACGTTAGGTGGACTTTTTTACATACCACATCAAACAGTAACTAAAGCCTTGGACTGGTCAAGCCTGAATAATATTTTTTCATCAAGGGTATACACATAAAATGGTCAAAATTATACTCTGCCCCATAATTTAATCACCACCCCTCTAATTATATAGATGACAATTTACGCTGCGGGCCAACTTCAGCAAATTTGTTATTGTGTGCTTTGGAGAACACTCACAGATGAACTATTTTATAGGGGGGTATAATGTTAGTGAATTTTAGGACATTGAAATGTAAATAAATAATAGACCACCATTCTCAACTTTTTTTAAATTAATTTTTTTAGACTAAGCAATTCAAATCAAATTATCATTAAATTGTAAAATTTAAATAGGCTCAATTCTCAATTAATATCATCCAGATTTCTTAAAATTGCAGACATCTGAATCAAAATATTGAAAAATCTAGTGAAATGTATATCTTGCTCACATCTTATAATGACCGTTTTTTTCTTTCAAAAGACATTGGAAGTGAACAATCTGGTCTTCGTTCACAGGTGGTCTTTAATTACAGGGTCATTTATAAAGAAAATGAGTAATTGGAAATCTGAAAGTGTGGTTGCTATAGACAGGGAATTGATGTTCAAAGTTGGTTATTAGCACATGTGAGTTTAAAACGAATCGTTATGAGCAATATCTCCTTTTGACTGCACTAACAATGTTTCCAAAAGTCATCTTCTGCACTTGTATCATTGTGTATATATTGGGTATGCAAGTGGAAAAGGGAGGAAAAACCCACTTCTACTACGTTTAGTTTACCAAAAGCTAAAATAATTAAGGCAATGAATGAAAACAGAATACCCTAAAATAAATCTGCAGAAGGGTAAGCGTATTTCAATTACATCATTAATTTAGGTATCTACCTAATTTCGAAATAAGATTTATGCTGACTCATGCCCTTGAAAGGTTTAGTCACCACTTGAACAAATTTACAACTTTTACTATAATTTGTTTAGATTCCCCAAAGGTGAATTCTTACTTAACACTTGAATGTTACCTTTAACCCTTTCTTAGAGAAATGTTAACCCTTTTCCACATGTAAACAGATGCATTTTGATGCATTTGGAGCTTATGAATTTTTCAACTCTATATGATAATAATACAGATTATCCTGCTATTTTTCAACATGCTTTCAAATTCATCTGCTGGAGGTAGACTGCTGCATAAGTGTTGTTATGTGGGAAGGGGGGTTTACATAAAGTCACTTTCTGACACCTTTGTAGCAGACGACTTTTGAAAACATTGTGACAAATAGAGAAATTGGTCATCATGAGCAATTTCTCAATTTGACTCAGTGTTTTCAGCTCTTTTCAATAAACACACTCCATTTAACCCTTTCCCTCATTATAGACGCGTTCTGACGCCTCTGCAGCAGACGGCTTTTTCTCCTTTTGCCACAATGTTTTCAACTTTTTGTCATAGGTTATCCATTCAGTTATAGAGATTTTCTACTTTTTGACAAAATGCGTTAAAAGTCGTCTGCTGCAGAATTGTCATATGAGGGAAAGGGTTAACCCTATCCCACCTACATACACATTTTGACACATCTGCAGCAGACGACTTGTGAAAACAGCATGACAAAAGGAGAAATTGCTCTAAACGAGCAATTTCTCCTTTTGTCACAATGCTTTCAACTTTTTTCAGCAATTATACCTACAATTAAAGAGATTTTCCATATTTTTAGTAGACATTTTCAAAGTCATCAGCTGCTGATTTGCTATATGTGGGAAAGGGTTAAAGAGACTTAAATTCCATTGTTTTCAAAGCAGTCTGCTGCAGATGTGTTGTTATGTGGGAAAGAGTTAATTATACAAGGATGTTATGCCAAATATGTACTGAGGTAGAGAATTCAACCCCATGGTTGTCATCGTCCCACCCTGTCCTTTGACCCAGTTACTTTTTGTACCATTTTTAAACTTTTCCAAATTAAAAGAAAGAGAATTGAAAAAAATTAAATGTACAACATCTATAGTTTACTTCAGTTACCGCAGTCCCACATACAACAAATCTGCAGACGTACGACTTTGAAAACATCTGGCCAAAACAATGGAAAATCTGCACCAATGTTCTTGACTTATTGTTGAATAGAGTTGCAACATTATCATTATCACAAAAGGAGTAATTTCACAATATGTCTGCTACAGATTATAAATAAAAAAAAGTTGTTTTCCTATTTTCTCAATTTGTCTCTGCAGATGTTTCAAAAATCAAACATTTCTATTAGTGAAAAGGTCATATTTTACAAGGATCAATTCTGATACATTTGTTCACTATTTACAGAGCATTGAGGGGAAAGGTGAAATTTCTGACCTCTGTTCGTCCGAAATATTTTCGCCTTAAGGTATCACTTTAGAGTTCTAAGAAGACAATCCTTCAGAATATTGTCTCTTTTTCCTACAATGACTGTTCTTTTAGCTTTTTAGCTAAAATTAGCCTCCACAGAGGCAAAGTTGAGTAAAGTTGTCTGTGTGAAGGAAAGCAATAGAATAGCAAATGTTATAAAGGGGTTTTAAAAGGTGAAACATACTGATGACAGATGGGTGTCAATCATCTGAAATTTATGTCAACATTCGTTAAATACTTCCCAAAAATTCATAGTCAGGTTTTGAACATTACTAAACTTTCTGATCTCATATACGGCAGAGATCTACTCTTTCCCACATGCAAACAAATCTTGACATGTCTAATCTGATGACCTTTGCTTGTGACATTGTAACTAAATGGAGAAATTGCTCATATTTCTCCTTTTGCCACAATGATTTCAACTCTCCTTCAATAATAATTATGAATTAATTCTTAGAAATTCAACATGTTTTCTAGATCTATGCTTTCTACCAAGCATTGTTTTGTATTGACTTTGTGTTTCACGTCACTTTAAAAAAGAATCAGTAATATCACGCAGCCAGTTCACCTACACATGACGTTTCCTGGCTTTCCTATGCCAATACTGCTCCAGTCTACACAACTTTCCAAGCAACTGGCTGCATTTCCCTTACAGTTTGATAAACTGTTAGCCCGTTGTTGAATATGAATGGCGGCTTTTCAGTGACTTTTGTCAAACGTCGGAAAGAATGTTGGCCAAGCGTGGTTCAAACTCACAACCCCTGTATTGACAGCCCCCTTCGCTCTTAACAGAGCTAACGGGGCTCAGCAAAAAGAGTTGAAAACATTGTAGCATAATTACAAATTAATCATTACGAGCATCTACTCCTCTAGCAACATTATTTTCAACAGTCTGCTGCAGAGATGTCAGAAAGCATCTGTATGTGGGAAAGAGTTAAAGATATACAAACATCTTGGAAAAATTAAGAAAAGTCTCTATCAATGAATGTACTCAACTACTACTGAATACAGTTGAAATATTTGTGGCAAAAGGATCATAATGAGCAATTGAGCCATTCCTCTTTGTACTACAATGTTTTCAAAAAAAGTCTGCTGCAGAAACATCATGTAAGTTAAATTATGTCTGCATGTGGGAAAGGGTTGAATCGGCTTATCATATTATAATGGGAATTGGGATAACAACAAAGTGAAAATAGGACAGCTCATTCGCACTTCCCATTGAAGAATAAAAGTACCTCAACAATCACACCCATATCTAGTCAACTAGTCTATGTAAATAGACCGGTTTTCACATTCTTTTGAGTTCTAGTCTAAATAAGGAGGAGTTCTTTAGTCTTTGTCCAATTATATCTCTCATTGTAGTCATTTAAAAACAGTGGTGTGGGTACTCAAAAGAATTGTCTCAATTCCTTAAATAGCAACATACATATAATTACATAATATTACATGTAGGGTTTGAAGGATTTCAAATTTTATAAGCTCTGAATTCTATTTCTAAAGATCGTCTCATATTTTACGCCACTTTCAACAATTTTCCAGTTATATCACAGCGTTTCCTGGGTAAGTTACCAGTACAGTACTACTGGTCCAATTTTCTTGACACCAGCCAGTCAGTTTTAATGCTAACCCCACAACAAGAACTGATGTAAAGAATAATTGTCTTGTTGCATAGCCAGGGGTCTAGATTAGGTTAACCGTTTGATTGATTTATTGAGCGTTAAATGCCATTTTCAACAGTATTTCAGTTATTTCAATGGGAACCAGTTTACCTTCTCATGTATATAATAAAGCATGGCTATCACACAAAAAATAAACAAGAAACAGCTGAAGACGGTAAGGCCAGATTGTCGGCAATTTGACCTTGAAAATCGACAAACCAAGGTCAAGGTCAAAGTAACCATAGAAATCAATAGAACTTGTTACTGGTTACCTTCAGGCAAAGTTTCAAGTTTTTTTTAGATTTTGCCTCAACCTGAAACTTTAACCAAAATGTTGACGGACAGACGGACATCGCCAATCTATAGACGGAATTGCTAGAGCAATCCGGCCAATAAAATCTTTCACCTGACACCGCCATTGCAGAAAAAGAAGCGAAGTTTTATGAACAAAGACTATATTCATTTCATGAAACAACAAAAGCGGCTGTTCATGGATTGGAGTGGATGAATAAACAAGAATTTACGACTTTTATTGCTTGTTATGATATTTAAAACAAACTATTTCACATAAATACAAATAAATCATCAATATTTGGGTTCAAAGTAGTAAAAGCAATGAAATTATTGACCCGCATATCTATATACCTTAGCCCATTGTATGACATTCCCATTTATTTACTTCCACATTGAGAACTTAAATTGAACATCAAAGTCTACAAATTTGTCTTCTTCCAAAGTTTGATTATAGTGTTTTTTTATACTCTGCTATACAATGCATTGAAATGACAAGTATTACGTGTAAATAATGCCCTTTCAAAATACTGAAAATAGAATCTTAACCCTTAAAGGCCTTTCCAATATTTTGACTTGATTGCAGCAGACGACTTTTGAAACATTGAGGCAAAATGAAAAATTGCTCAAAACGAGCAATTTCTTCTTTTGCCACAACGTTTTCAACTCTTTTCAGTAATTATACCTTCATTTTCAGATATTTTCCAAAAGAATTCTAGACAGCAGATTTGTTGAATCATTGTGTGAAAGGGTTAATCAAATAGATACAAATCCATGTCTATAAAGGTGACAACCCTTTCTCACATACAAATAATCTGAAGTAGATTTTTTTTAAAATGACTAGGCAAATGTATAGAAAATCTCTAACAATGCAGTTGAAGACATTGTGGCAAAAGGTGCAAATTGCTCATCATTATCTTAAAAAGTTGTGTGCTACGGTTGAGTCATGGTGCGTCTGCAAGTGGGAAAGGGCTAATGACTGTACACAATGTCAACCATTTCCCTCATATAGACGTTTTCTGACGCCTCTGCAGCCAGCAGACAGCTTTTTGAAAATATAGTGACAAAAGAAGAAATTGCTCAAGACAAGCAATTTCTCCTTTTTCCACAATGTATTCCACTTTTTAGTCATAGGTTATCCATTCAATTATGGGAAAGGGATAACAGTTTCTTCAGACATCCTAAATTTATATATATAATTGTGAATACAGTATTACAGTAATACATTCATTTCAATCATCAAAAATATAAATTTAACCCCTTTCCCCCTTACAATGTACAAGTTTGTAAGTTGTAACATGTAATTAAACAAAGGTTTTAAATTCTATATTGGTGAGAAAATGGCCCGTCATAAAAATGACATATGAGCCAGGGGATGTCTTGCTAATTTACATAAACTGTCAAAATTAAAGTGGAAGGTGGGGGGGTCACAGGTGTAACAAAGAAAGATGGCCAGAACCCATGATATTAAAGGGACAATCACAGAAACTGGTTGACCCATTCCCACATATCATAATTATATAACAAATCTGCAACAGGCGGCTTTGAAAACGGATGAAGGCAAATCTCTATAAAAAAAATAATTAAATGGGGGTTTTAACATTATTTCAGTTATATCACGGTGACAGCTCACTTATTCATGATCCAAACCGGTACTAGGCTAAGAAATGTGCCATGCCAAGGGCATAACACCATGACTGTCTATAAATAAAAGCATATAATTAATTATCAAATCATGGAATAGTCTTCCACATACAACAAATCTGCAGCAGACAACTTTGAAAGCATGGAGGCAAATATATGAAAAATTAAACTTTCTGAAGCCTCTGCAGCAGACAACTTTCGAATACATTGTGGCAAAAGGATAAATTGCTTTAAATGAGTAATTCAACTCTATTTAACCCTTTCCCTCATATAGGCGCTTTCTGACGCCTCTGTAGCAGATGGCTTTTTGAAAACATAGTGACAAAAGAAGAAATGGCACGGAACGTGCAATTTCTCCTTTTGACACAATGTTTTCCACTTTTTGTCATAGGTTATCCATTCAATTATGGAGATTTTCTGTGTTTTGACAAAATATGTTTATAGTCGTCTGCTTCAGAATTGTCGTATGAGGGAAAGCGTTAATAACTAAACTCTCATGTATGGTGGAGGATATTCACATTTTTGCCAGTTTCCAAAGTTTGCTGCAAATTTGTTGTATAAATGTAGAAAAGGGTTGATACAGAGCTCTAGATAAGAAGAGTGTGTCACATTGCGAAATCCTTTTTTGACCATCAAACCCTATGTTGTGGGTACTTAAGTTAACCCTTTCCCTCATATGGCAATTCTGCAGCAGATGACTTTGAACATATTTGGTCAAAAAATAGAAAATCTCTATAGTTGAATGGATAACCTTTGACAAAAAGTGGAAAACATTGTGGCAAAAAGAGAAATTGTTTGTTTTGAGCAATTTCTTCTTTTGTCACTATGTTTTCAAAAAGCCGTCTGCTGCAGAGGCGTCAGAAAGCGTCTTGATGAGGGAAAGGGTTAAAAGAATCCTCTCAGTGAGACGATTCTTTAGAGTACCAACAACATAGGCTAAGTTGAGTCATACAAGAGAAATTGATTGGAAAATAGTTTTAAAAATACCAATTTACTCCACCTTATCTAGTCCTATGCAAATAACTTTAATTTAATAAGTGACTATTATAAGTGGAAGTCTGACGGTCAGGGGTACAAACAAAAGATAAATTATGTCTACCGAGTAATCACACCCTGCCAGGTCAACATACATAATAATTAATATTAATAAGAGATACATTAACCTGTATTGTTTGTTTGTGTGTATATATATAAATATATGAGTTGTTCCACCTGAAAACCAACATTATGGCCTCTGTGTAATGTATCAACCCAGATCAGCCGCACTGCACAGTCCGCGCAGGCTAATCCGGGCCGACACAGGGGGATAGAGTTAGAGAGTAATTATTCCTGAAACAGAAAAATACACAGGAGGCGAAAAGTGTCTGCCCGGGTTAGCCTGCGCGTCATGCTTTGGCTGATCCTGGTTGATACTTAACGCAGAGTCCACAATGTTGGTTTTCTCGTGGGACGGCTCATATATGTAGTGTTTAAAGTGATTCAACAAGTTTTCAGTTCTATCACAGTGTCAAGATAGGTAAAAGAAAACTGCCAGCCAGTACAGGTTCATTTAAAGTCTTATGTATGATCCACCTGTGGATTGAACCCCCGTAACTGACTTTACTGAGGTGGACACTACATCACGAAGTGGACTGTGGTCAGAGTTCTAGATAAGGGTATTTTTTTATGTTAAAAAATCCTTATTTTACCCTGACACGATTCTTTTGAGTATCTACATCATTGGGTTTGGTTGGATGATGAGAGATATTGTGGGGATAGAAATGTATACTCTTCCTTACAGAGCTCTAGATAAGGACTAAAGGGGTGTTTTGCTAGTTCTAAAATCCTTATTTTATTCACTAACGCTATGTTGTAGGTACTTAAAAGAATCGTCACAATGAGACGATTCGTTTGAGTACCTACAACATAGGGTTTGGTTGGATAAGAAGAGAGATATTGAGGGGAAAAGAGCTGTAAACCCGTCCTTATCTGGACCTCTGAGCTGTACGACATAAACCTGACCAAAAAGGCTTATAAAAGTGGGTTGTAACCAATCATACTTACTTTTCCTATTGCTTTCTTGTACCGTATGATGGCCTTCTCTATGAGTTCACGAACAAGTAATTCTCCATCCCCACACGGCACAAGGATTTTTACTTTGTCAAAACACACTGTCACTTTCATGGGCATGGTTCACACATTATCACACTTTCCCACTCCGCGAAGGCTCCATCAAATACAGCTAGAATTTTTCTGCACACCGAAAAACCCTCTTGAGCATTTCAATTCAGGTTAGAATAAATATTATATTCCTCCAGGATTGCTCAATTATTGAGCTAAAAACCTTGGGATATTCCCTGAAACCGATAAGAATATATATGAATTTATAACAGTCAAACTTTATCTAACAATTTCTAATACATAATATGATGTTAGTTGAAATATAGATATTCACTTCACACGATCACAATAAACTTTTAAAAAGTTACCAATGATTTGTTTTTGTTTATCAAAATCATACACCTCACGAACGGTAACTCCAGGTTTACGTAGAACTTCCTGACTTTCGGACAGGTGAGTGCAAATCGAAAATTTAACCGAGATATATAATTACCTTTTCTCTAAATTTGATATATGTATGTACTTTTTAATTAAAATATGCGCGTGAAATAAATCCAATATGTGTTGCCCAAGTATAAAACAATGAATTCGAAACACCGATTAATCTCCAACAAAACTAGGTCATTTCAATTTCATCGATATTTGGAACAGTTGCAAAGCAATCCAAATGTATTACTTTCACAGCCTCGTTCTGAACGCTGGTATATTTCAGAGGGTGAACAGGGGCTGAACATTTTTTTAAATATCGACGGAATAAATAGACGTGAACACATTTTTACCAGGTTTAACACTTTGTATACTATTTTTAGCGGCGTCAGTCTTTCATCTTATTAGGAGTTGGACAAAGTAATGCCTAATTAAAAACAAAATCACAATAAAAAACAAGAGTTGTTGCAAGATGCAGCAGTTCGATGTTAGCGCGGGAATCAGCATTTTATGGCTAAAGAAATACTGTTTGATTCGAAAAACACGAAACCCGCTTTAAAATATATGATTTAAATATATGATAACAATAGTCTGTTGGTTAAGTACGTAAAACGAAAACAAAATACCTGTTCCCAACGTGTTGACCTCGATCTCCCAAATTTATTGTAAACATTTGTCTGCGCATGCGTGTCCTTCCCCCCCCCCCCCCCCCTTAATATATTATTAAAATCGCCAAATTTAGCACAATAACTTCGCATTTATGAAAAAAAATCCCATTTTCCTGCTGGTGGTTCCCAGTGATGTTACATAGACCCCGCTCTGGTATACTGCTTGTGTTCAGTTGTGTGACTTTGGGTCGAAGTCAAGAGAAAACAGGGAGAAATGTAACGGGAACGGGTATAAATATCACTTCTACAGCATTGCTTTGGAAGCCGACTTTTATAGCGACATTGGTAGAGTGATTGAGCTTTTCGTAAATTTAAGCAACGTCCATCGCGGTTAGTGCCTGAATGGGTGACCCGCGATGGCGCAACCGTATTTACAACAAATACTTGACATTATAATATGTTACGTCCATATAATGAGACTATGATTGATTGTTTTGGTTGAATGGCGCCTTACATAGCATTCAGCAATTGTTCCGTTATATCACATCATTTCGTAGAGAAGTTACCAATACTACTGGTTTATTTATCCCGACACCAGCAGGCCAACTGCAACGCTATCCCGACAATCCTGAGCGCCAAGGAGGGAAAGACATAACTACCATATTCTAAATCTTTAGTATGACTCTGCCGGGAATCGAACCCACAACTCCAACACCCCTTGCGGAAAATCTTCGGCGGTCATAGGCTATGACACAGGATGAACTCAAAAGCCCTCATTTACATTTCACAACAAATGTTATCTGTTAGTGAGGCCTATCAAACAATGATTTATTTTTAAGTTTTTGGGTTAAGTTTTGATAATATTATAAGATTTCGACGAAACGCCTCATGTTTTATCCTATAATGTGTATCTGTTCGATGAGCTGGCGTTTCAACGAAACGTGAATAATTCCTCTTTTTCCACACTCTGTATTCAACATTTGGGGTTATTGCGCGGGTGCTTCAGCACCAGTGCATATAGTTGTTGTGAAAAAAATGTCACTGGTGCAATGGGCTTGCGCATGCGCCGTGTTAATCTCGCATGCGCCGTATTTTACCGTCAGCTCTCGGATATTTCCGTAGCAGTTCGTCACTAGACTGGTTCTAGTTCGAGTTTGTATGCGAGTAGTTTTTTTGGGATAGGGGCGTTTTGCGCCTATCCCATACTCATGCTGATTTCGAAAAGTCGGATTAAAGCTGCAACCACAGTCCACATGTGTATACCTACACCAACATCGAGATTTGATTGGTTATAATCTGCCTTTTCAACGATTTCATTGGTTCGACCGAATCACGAAAAACCATCCGCTTGCATTTATTAATCATCGGATACAAAATAGTTCAAACGAGTGAAACACACTCTGAACTATGATTGACCTTAATGTCAGTGGTGTAAGGTAACGTCGACCGTGCTGTGACCCCATTAGTTTACAACAGTCGACTTACATAGAGAAATGTGCAAATCACTGTAAATAAAATTATTGAAAGGAGTTGAAACCATTGTGGCAAAAGTAGAAATTGCCTACGATAAGCAATTTCTCCTTTTGTCACAATGTTTCCGATTGTCGTCTGCTGCACATGCGTCTGTAAGCGGGAAATGGTTACATCCTCCCCATGGAAGCGGAACCCTTTCCGTCATAATATAACAGTTCGAATATTGAAATATTGTTGAAAATGGAGCTATTGCTGACAATGAACAATTTCTCCTTTTCACACAATGCTTTCAAACACGTTTCAAATTAATTCTTTTCACGTTTTACTGTGGCCATTCTTTTACTCAATCTCCTTTCCGGACATATTTTGAATAACATGCTAGAGATTAATGATAACGAGCAATATCGCCTTACATCAAAAGGAAAAATATATAGTTTATACATAGCTTTGTGGAAAAAGAGGAAATGGGTCACGAATAACCATTCTGCAGCCGTCTGCAAAAAGCGACTTTAAACGGGAAAGGATTGAACCGTTTCCGTTATAGCAACTTAGTTACATACGAATGTTGAAAGTATATTTGCCTACGGAGCAACTGCTGACAATGAGCAATTCCTCCTTTCCAAACAATGCTTTGAAACATGAATCAATTTTTTTCTATAACCTAGATAACGAAAATATTTGTCTACAGTTATTATTTTAACTTTTGCCCTTTAAGACACATTTGACTAACCTTAACAGATAAATGATAATCAGCAAGTTTGTCTTTTTCCACAATGTTTTAATTACTATTCAAAATAATACTTTCAGGCTTAGTTAAATGTTGTTTGCTGTATATTTAGTCTACGTGGTCAAGGGTAAGGACTTGTTATTACATAATCCGTCCAAAGAGAGAGGTTCTACTGTGTATACATGCCATGAAAGAATGGTACTAACGATCTCACCGCTACTGGAGAATTGTTGGTAAAACAGGTCGCGTGTTGTGTTGAATATTCTCACGTGTCGCTGTATGTCGACCCAACTAGGACATAGGAATTAAATCTACAAATTAGAGATAAGATTTCAACACTGATTGATTGTGGTTTAACGCCGTTTTTAACTTTTTCTACGCTATATCACGGCGGCCAGTTCATCTACAAATATGTTTCCTGGTTTTCTCACACCAGTACTCCACACAACAATCTTCCCAACCAACTGGGTTCTTTTTTACATAGACTTAGCCCATTTGTGAAAGACGAATGACGCATGTCGCATTGACTTTTGTCAAACGTCGGAAAGAAAGTTGGCCGAAAATGTCAACATACACACGAGTTATAACCGCAATGTCATTATTTATTTTATAATTGAGGCGCTTCTACCGATTTTGGGACTAAAATTATAATGTATATGCATTTGCGCTAATTGAAGATTCAACGTTCGTCAACGTGTAATCTAGTCCTAGACGTATCTGTTGACAAATAAACTAGAAGTATAGTCTAAATAGGTTTTTTGTAAATTAACCTTGTACGGTCCCATTTCGGAGATACAATTAATTTGCAAATACTTTACAAATACCATAATCTAAGCTTTCCTAAGCACAGACGTGTTTTGACGCATCGAACCAGTCTTCTGTAATCAATACTTTATAAGTTGTCTCTGTCTGTAAAGCTTGGAGGTATAATCCGGTGTCCGGCCGGCTGTCTGCCTGAATGTGCATTCGTCCGTCCGTCATGGATTGCATGTTTTGGTCAAAACGTTGTTTCTGTATGGCAGATTTATTTGAAAGTGGTCACACTTATACCGTGTGATCAGGAGAACGGCAAAATACTAGGTACATAACTCTGGTCTGCTTATCTTAGTTATCTTCATTTTTCCTTATTTAGTTCAGCGATTGTCTCAATTAATTTCCATTGTATCCATTTCCAAACTTGGTTTGTAGGTAACTTATGACCTACACATTTGCAGTGCACCATTACCATAACTTTAGCATGCTGCGTTTGGAGTGTGTATATTTTTGTCTTTTCATGTTCTCACTTATTATATGACTTTCGCATGAAAAACACATGCCCTTGTTTCGTTAATGAGTGTTTCCCAAGCGTTGTACTTTGTCCAGAGCGACTGACTGTCTGTCCGTCTTTGTGTTCATCCATCCGTCCGTCTGTCCGTTACGGTTTGCATTAATGGGTCAAAACGTTGTTTCTGTTTCGCGGATCCATTTCAAAGTCGTTACACGTATACATTGGGATTAAGAGATCGATACAATATTTTGAACACAAATCTGATCTGGTTTTTTTAGGTGTAAAACTCATTTTTCATTTCTTCGGTTATTGTCTCAATAGATATCCAATGTATCAATTTAAGACTTGTTGTATAGGAAACTCAGAGCTACAGATGTGCAGTGCAAAAGAAACATAACTCTAGCATGCTTTCGATTGTCTTTCATTTATCAGCATGATTACAATATACATTGTGAATCTTTAGTGATTTCTGAACTGGAAATATTTTAATTAAGGGTCGCTGCTCTGTTTTTTGTCAATCTTTTTATTTTGTTTATACAAGAAAAGGGTGAAACTTTGATAAATTAGGTATTTGTATTGTATAGGCAGGCAATATGTGTGCTTCGCACATTTTTGGTTTGGTTTGTTTAAAGGTCATTATTTCAACAATGTTTGTCTATATTATCTATGCCATATATTTTCAACTTACATATGCCCCTATACCACCAGCGCTTTCAGCGCTTTGATTATAATTAAAATGTAAATCAAAACCATAGTTTAACATGCTATTCGGAAATATTCAGAAAATAAACCTGAGATATCAGCCCTTACCCACATACAGACCCTTTGTGACGCCTCTGCAGCAGACGACTTTTGAACATATAGTGACAAATGAAGACATTTCGCCGTATAATTGTTTTCTACTGAGAACGTGCTGCGGATTCAGAAATGGTGAAATTTGTCTATCTTTTAAAAAATATTCTCTTCTGAATGAGCTTGTTTGATATCAATAGTATGTGGTAGCATGTTATCATTGGATAACTCTCTACAAATATAATCAAATTGATTGATTGTTAAACACGGCAGTCAGGTAGTATAAGAAAAGGGGCAAAATGACAACATTTTAAAACTACATTCTTATGAAAGTGCTTGTCTGCTTTAAAGATAATATAGCAGAACTGTTTATTCAGTGATTCTCAGGAATCGCTGTGGTCGAGTGGTTAGCGTGGGGTATTACGAAACCGGGTGTCCCGGGTTCGATCCCCAGTCGCAGCACTACGGTCATGGTGCAGTGCCCTTGGGCAAGGCACATTTTCTAGGCTAGTACTGGTTTGTTGACCCAGGGATCATGAATAAGTGAACTGTCGCCGTGATATAACTGAAACAATGTTGAAAGCGGCGTAAAACCCCAATAAATAAATAAATAAATCAGTGACCCTCTCTTGAAAGTCGTAGAAACCAGGTGGCATCTAAAACAAAGAAAATTTAACGTTTAGCTTCAAATAACATATCATCCTTATCCACTAGACAAAAAAAAAAGGAATATTCTTTTGTCGGTCCTTTTCCAAATTATGCCGAGCCCCAGTAGCTCAGTCGGTAGCGACGCGGGCTGTCAATCCAGGGGTTGTGAGTTCGAATCCCGGCTCGGCCAACTTTCTTTCCGACGATTGACAAAAGTCAATGCGACATGCGTCATTCGTCTTCCACCAATGAGCTAAGTCTATGTGGAAAAGCAGCCAGTTGCTTGGGAAGATTGTTGTGCGGAGTACTGGTGTGAGAAAACCAGGAAATGCATGAGTAGGTGAACTGGCCGCCGTGATATGACTGAGAAATTGTTAAAAACGGCGTTAAACCCCAATCAATCAATCAATCAATTTCCAAATTATGTTCAAATGTGTAGAACTCTTGTTTGTGCGGTATCTGAGAAAGGGAGTAAAATGCCCAACATTTAAAATTCTTGTCCGATTCCAGTTATTAAGTAGAAATGTTCTTTCAGATACTCTCTACGAAAAATGTTAAAACTCTATTTTTATGTAAGTGCTTGTCTTATTTGTTCCCTCAGTGACCCATTTCATAATTCTTTAAACCACATTGATTGGTTGAAACACAAAGTTACCAGGCAGAATTAGAAAAAGGATCAATTGAACTTTAAGCTTCAACTGATAACTTATCCTAACGTGATTGGTTGAAAAACATGGCAGCCAAACGGCATCAGAAAAGGGGCATAATGACAAAACTTAATATGTAATTTTTTCAAGCCATATTGATTGGTCTGAAAAGACAGCTGCCATTCTGCATCAGAATAGGGATAATATGAACTTTTAGTTTTAAACACAATCTCCTCCCAAACCATTGGACTGATATCAACCAAACTTCACACGAATGATACTTTGGTGGTCCTCTTTCAAACTGTTCAAAGATTTAATATCATAACAAATATCCTTTATTGGTAAGTTTCATTCAAGCTCTTGATTAAATTTTCTCCGATATTAGCAGTTACACATATGCCTCAAGTGGTCGATTTAGGACCACGCTTGCACTCTGTTTTGGAGATGCAAACATTAAAAGATTGTATAAATAGATTGCATACTCTGAATCCATCAGTTGGTTTAGTACATTCAATAAATAGGAAGATATTGTACTGTCATGAATGTTCCCGGTGGGATTTCCGTAGAACTATTGAGTAATATGATAATTAAACAAGAGTTGTCCGCAGGCTGTATGCTCGACTATTTGGCCATTTGATACTAAAGCCAATAGTTGTTACTGAGAAAGTGGCTTGATAATATAGAACTATAAATCAAGTTGTATAAGTCTTGTTTGAATAGCATCTGCTGTTTGTGAGAAAAAGCCTTGCATGCAAAACTTTAACCCAAATTCCTTACTTCAACAAGGGCCATTATTTATAATAAAATCAGCCAGGAGTTACCTAACCTGATTTTTTGATACCTTTAAGACTATATTGAAGTTTGAAATAAATCCCTGAGTGGTTACTAAGATATATGTGCACGATAGTACCATACATGCACAACTTTAACCAAATTGTCAAAGTCAAACAAGGGCCATAATTTGTACTAAATTCATACAAGAGTTACCTAACTTGACTGTCTGACAACCCTGAAGTCATGAATGAAGTTTCAAGTCAATATCATTAGTGGTTACTGAGATATATCCATGAATGTACCTTGCATGCAAAACTTTAACCAGAAAATTTATGCTGTTTATATAGGTGTGATGGTTGGGAAGGGTTGTATAAAGTTGTAATGCAATGCATCAAGTAGTTACTAGGATATGGAATCTTAATGTCATTGCACTCAAAACTTTAACCAGAATTTCTAAGTAAAAAAAAAGGGCTATAACTATGCAGGATAGAGTTATCTAACTTGATAATCTATATAGGTGTGATGGTTGGGAAGGGTTGTATTTTATATAGTTTCAATGCAATGCATCAAGCAAATACGGACTATTATTAAATGTAGTTGCACGCAACACTTTAACCAGAAATTGTAAGTAAAAAAAAAGGGCATAATTGTGTAAAAATCGGGTCTCACTATTTAGCGACAAGAAGCGTCAAGAAGCGACAAGAAGCGTCAGGGGGTTTATTATAACAAAAAGTCAGCGACAGGAAGAAACTACTGATTAACTGTACTTCAATTAATCTAAATCTGTTTAGTTTTTCAAAATCCATTCGATATTAGTGGAATAAATCAACTTTGTTTACGATATTCGCCAGCGACAAGAGATCGTCGCCATTTTGTTTTATTGACAAGGGAAGTAACTCCTCACGAAAGAAGCGACAAGAAGCGTCAGGGGGTTTATTATAACAAAAAGTCAGCGACAGGAAGAACCTACTGATTAAATATACTTCAATTAATCTAAATCTGTTTAGTTTTTTAAAATCCATTCGAAAGTAGTGGAATAAATCAACTTTGTTTACGATATTTGCAAGCGACAAGGGATTGACAAGGGAAGTAACTCCTCACGAACCAAGCGACAAGAAACTCCATATGGCCAAGAAGCGACAAGAAAGTAAATTTTCATAAAGCAAGCGTCAAGAAACTCTATTCTTACATACATGGTCAAGAAATAAATATATATTAAAATCATGCTGATGTTGATACTCATGAATTTCAATTTATAAATAAATGAAATTTATAATAAAAGAAAATAATTCGACTCTTCTTGGTTCTCCATACCCGGTTATCCGAGTATGGATTAAGCCCACGAACCACGTCAAGGTGAGAGTCTCTCGTGAGAATTTAAAGACTGAATATTAACTTACGAGTTTTTAAGCTGCGCCAGAGGTTAACAGTCTTTAAACATTTGTACAGTCCTAGTATCATCTTTTATGTTTGGAACAGTCCAAATATTGTTTAAGCAAAACACTCTAAAATAGCCCTTTAAACACAAAAAGACGCATTCTGCAGCAGATGACTTTTGAAAACATTGTGCAAAAAAGCACCATTCAATAAATATATACTTTCATTTATTGAGACTTTAGAATAACTTATAATAGATATTTACTAAGAGTTGAAAACATTATAGAAAATTGAGCAGTTACAATCCATTTCTCATCAAAAGCTGTTTGCTGCAGTTGTGTCAAAATTCGTCTTTATAAATAGGGTCACATAATTGCAAGCGTACCAACTCATAATTTATTTTCTGCAAATCATTGACCCTCGATTTAGGTCAAATAATTGCATCATTTATTAGTTCGGTTCCGTCCCAATTGATGGACTAATATGGGAAATTTCACGCTTGTTTTGCGAAGTTTGTTAGGGGTTTTATCCGACTTTGAAATATGTTTGACTGTAAATGAAAGGTTATTATATATCGGCAGTCAAGAATGAACAATGGCTTTATAACAGTGGTAATTGTAGTGATTGGCAAAATAAATTATCTTTCGCATAGTGACATTATCAGATAATCATTTACCGGCTACAAATTTGTGATTTAAAAAAAAATTGAATATCTCTTTCGTTATAGAACCATTTTAGAAATATGTTTTTGTGAATGATTTGTATACAACTTATACATATGTATTTAGTCTCGCGTCTAACTGCTGAACAATATATTTCTTCGTAATCAAATGGAAATAAAACAAAAAACAGCGAGAATAAGCTTATCGAGTAGATAAGAGTGTTACCGCGATTTCGTGATGATTCCATCATGATTCTGCGATGGTGGGTTTTATTAAGACCTGAGGCTATGTTGTTGTGTCTGCGCTGGTAAAGAAAGTGAATAATGTGGTGATGGGTGGAAGTCCGCTGATCACGCGTGAGCTGTACTGTATTGTTAGAAATGAAATGTTTGATGTTTTTTCTTATTTTTCAGAAGATGGATATATCCAATGCATCGCTGGACATTTCAGCTGAAATTGAGGTTGTGTCAGACAATGTTAAAACATGTCCCGATTGTGATTACACCACTTCAAATAAAAGTAACTTAAATAAACATGTGAGAAGAATGCACCCACAACCAACTACAAGTACGCCTGTGAAGACATCGTCACCGCCAGTTCCAGATACCCTAATGTGTGACGTGTGTGCTAAGACTTACAGAAGTCGCTTTGGCCTTGATTTACATGTAAAAAACAAGCATACGAAGGAATTCAAATACATTTGTCAAGTTTGTAAAAAAGGGTATAATCAACGGATACAATTCCGTTTTCACGTGTCATCTCATTCTTCGGTCGGTTAAGATGTGTGCCAGTATTGTAAAACCGAATTCCATGCCAGTGGATCTTTGGCTAGACACCTCGAAATATGTCATCAGAAACCCAATCGCTTTGCCTGTGAAAAATGCCAGAAGTCATTCTCTCGCAAGTATAAACGGGATGAGCTTATGAGAGGAAAGCATGGAGAAAAACAATACTGCTGTGAAAGATGTGGCAAGCGATTTGGATGGCGGTCCTGCCTTAAGGTTCATAAGGCACGATGTGAACAATAACAGTTTATGGATATGCTTCGGTTTTCTGATATATGTGAAATTTTATTTAAGTTCTTGCGATAATTTATTTTTGTCTTGTGATTTTTCAATAGTCGAAGACAAGTAGTCTCACAACAACAAGTTCTAGTCACAATTCTTGTCTTGCGGTTTGAGTGGGTCGAAGACAAGTAGTCTTACGTATTATATATTTTATTTTGTTTTACATTTTTTATTTATGTTCATTGATTGTGTTAGCAAAACACAGAATTAGAGAAATATCATGAGTGATTGCTATTAAAAAAACTGAAATCAAAATAGTCTTGTCATTTACTTATATAGGATATAGGATCTATTCAAAAATAAAAATAATGTTGTTGGTTAAATATTGAATTTGCTGCCGAGTGTTCAATTGTGTATTTCAGTTTGATATTATATCCTGAAACAAACACGAATCTGTGTTCTTGTTGCACTGTGTCAATCCAATATTATTCCGAGACGTTTATGGGGTAATATTTTACTCTCATCACATTTGTGGTGCTGACGTACAGGTGCTACTCCCCTAGCTGCAGAGTCTGGTGCAGAAATGGTGACTAGTCTTCTTTTCGCCTTCCTCTTAGATCGGACGACGTTGTCAAATAAATGGTCCCTACAAACAAATAGAAAATATGAGCTACAATGCAGGAAAAATAAATCTTAGCGAAAGCGATACACTTCATGAAGGCACTTCCCTACGCAACAATGCTAAAGGATCCAAATGGAATACTACTTTCAAAAGTTCTTTGAACGCATCATGTACTTATGGCTAGCATTGCAGATCCTGATAAAGCTGAGCATTATCCATATGATATTAAGTATATAACTGGAAAAGGCAGCAAATGCATGTACCAAACCTTGTAGCTAAGACACCAATATTATACAACTGATTTTGGGAGGCATAGCCGTGTTGACGACCATGGGACTGTATAAAAGCTGCCTTCAGTCTGGGGAAAACGATAGCTTTGAGAACAAAGTTGTGATATTTAAACGGATTTGCAGATTGCACGAGTTTATTGTGAGTTAAAAATATTACAATGATCAGTAATATTCTGTTTTTGAAAGGAAACTTGAAAACATTATGTGATTAATAAGAAGGGCTTACAAAGACACGTATGCTTATAAGTCTTATACACGTATATGGTTTCTACATCTACATGCTATATCTATGAATATGTGCATGGGGAAAATGTTCAAGTTAGATTTTCTTAACAGTATAGATCCCGGTCAGTATGTGCATCCACACAGTTTGATCAGTATCTACTATTCAGACCGCCTCGGTGGTGTAGATTAAGAGGATCCGCCTCTGGTGCGGCGGTTCGCGAATTCGATCCCCGGTCGGGTTATACCAAAGAGAATGGTAGCTGGTTTCAAAATAAATGGACCAGTAGTACTGATAACTGACACGGGAAAGCCGTGATATAACTGAACAATTGTAAAAAGCGATGTAAAACAATCAACCAATCTACTGTTAACATATTACTTACACAACCTTGTTAGACAATTATGTCAACATGTGTAGATTCTGATCAGACTTAGCATGTTGACAAGATGATTTGATCCTGTACACGGTTAAGAAATGCCAACTTGTACATTTTTCCATGTACTCACTGATATAGAAGTGCAGAAGTAAATGTTTCTAATGGTGGTGGTACAAAACGACGTAATTGTATTTGTATCTAATTTGGAACGAACAAAGTAAATGCTGAATACATCCTCTCTCTTATTATCTTAAAACTACAATTATTTAACACAATTTATAATTACCTAACGGAAATCTGATTTGTCGATACTGGATAGATGTATAGCCCGGCTTCATCTTCTCCTTCCGGTTTCAGGAGCTCATTGACAGGATACACTTTAGCTTTTGACAGGGTCATGTGAAATGGCCTGTCCGGCATTAGTCGTGTGTGGTTCATCTGACATGCAGCTTCTAGAGCAGTTGGGATGTCTTCCGTCTTTATAACTCCTGATCCTTTTGGATCAAGGTCTTGAAATTCCCCGAAAAAGTTCTCTGCCTCAAGACTCCCTAACGATCTCACATTATATTTCCCAGATTTTACGTAGGGGTAAAGTTGAATCCTTCTATCTATATTGGTAAGGTAGCCCTGAAACATAATACGCGGAACTCCTCTAATATGAGAGCCATATATAGGGAATTGTCCAAAGTTGACACCATGAAGAAGCCATTCACGAAGGTTCAGTCGTCGTTGGCATCTTTCCAATGCAGCTATACCTGGTGCATCCTCTGCTTCGTGGAACTCCCTTATTAGACGACAGAAAGCCGATTCCTTTGTATATTTGAGTCGGAGCATCGCCTCTTCGACATCAAGAGAGAAGGTTGCCATTGCGATAGTATCACTCTGTTTGTCGACCAAATCTTCAACATGCGACATTTTCAAATTTGTGGTGTTTTCCTTTGCAACATCCATCCATGCCTTTCGGCTAATGCCTCTTTGATGAAACCCATCTTTACATACTTTAATTCGACAGTTTGTGATAGATGATGGGGATCTAGAAACGAAAACACATACGACACATTAGATTGATTGAACTCTGGCTTGGAGAACCATATAATATCCCCTACTCCATTGACAGTTGTTGGTGTTCTAAACGGACTCGTTTCTCGCCAAGCATTCACTCTGTCTGGAAACTCGTATTCTGCTACTATTGCATTTAGAACTTTTTTTGGCAGTGATCTGACTGCTTTCCTGCAAAGTAATATCAATGATTGGGGATATTTATGTCTTCGTTGAGATGTAGAAGGTGTAATATGTCCGGAGGTTATAGCTTCGTTGAGTACGTTTACAATCTTTGTTTTGCTCCACGATTTGCATATCTTTAGCCCAGCATATCTATCTATTGTTTTAAGTACATTATAACAGAAGAGTAGCTCCGATTTAGTAAACTTGACCATGAGATCCTTCCGAGACATAGTTTCTCTAAACTCTGTTATAGACTTGTTATCCCACTTTGAAGACCATTCTTTGCTCAGTTGTAGCTCTCTTAACATTTGTGACATGCAATCAGCGTGCACAGGAGTAATGCCCACCATCAATGTATGCTCGTTATTAGAACCAATATCTTCCTCAAAATTCACATCGATTTGTTCTTGGTCAGCAAAAGGGTTAATTACTTGTGATAGACCTTCAGTATCATCTTCCGATGTTATTGCCATTTCAGTAGCATGGTGAATAGATCCGCCTATGGAGTCTAGATGTGAAATGTCTACATTCGCCTGGATAGGAGAAATGTTATCTGTAGACGAGTATACCGATGCAATAGTCTCAAACACGGTTTCGTCCAGTTTAGATAGTATTTCAGAGGACACATTTGACAACACGTCGTCAACGTTTTCCTTCTCAGTCTCGTTTTCATTTGAAGGTTTTTTCCGTTGTTGTCTACATTCTTGTAACCACTTGATCATGTTTGATGTCATACGAAAAACTCGTTGACCACTCCTTCAACCCACTTTATATCCACTAGGTTGTTTCTCTATGTCCAATGCACTACCGATATCATCGTAGGTACAAGTAGCCAACTTAACAATGCCAACTTGAAAAATCATATCACAAATATCTTTGACACTTCGCTTTTGAATTTCAATTGATACATTCTTTTGAAGTTCAATCATCGTTAACGGACCTCCAGCTTCATCTTGGAAGGCAAGTTTTGCCCACTGACCATCATATGAAATTACAGGAACGTAAAGTCCACGAACGAATAGTTCTCTCAGCACATCTTGAAGCATCTTCCTCATGGTTTCTGCTTTCATGCTGTATCCTTTTAATGCAAACGCTATCGGGAGGGCATGCGGAATTGTTGGTTTATATGTCCTGTCAAGGTCCGCGACAAGAAAAACTAACACCTCACTTGCTCTTTGCATATTAATGATATGGCAGTCTGATATGAGTTCGGTGCATTTCAAGAGCGTCTTTTGCACGGATTTGAGCAGGATTGTGGTATGACCATCAATACGAGATTCGTGGTATATCCTCCCTGTATCCATTGCAGAGGAATGATCACACGGATAAGCGACACATGAATATAACTCTGCTAGAAGTTGAACCCTAGTTTCACAAAACTCGGAAATCCTAGATTTCAAAATAGGCATGGACGAGTTGAGCTTCTTTGGAATGTGGTTAATATCAACTTTCTTGATTTCTTCAAGAATGTCTCCCCAAAGTGATTGATCCATATCAACTTTGTGAATAGTCATTGACTCCTCAGAATATGACAGGAACAGGAGAGTGTCAACACGAAGAGAATACATTTCGCTCAGAACCTGTGGAACATAATAATGTGGCAGCTTGTAGTGTATAGGTGTAGTGAAGGTCTTTCCAGGATAGGGGCACTTTATTTCAACACCATACAGTACATGTTCTGTGTCATCTGTCCTGCGAATACTGCCATCAGGGCTAACAACAAGCACAGTTTTTTGATCTTCTCTTTCAATGTAGCATCCCTCCTCGTAAAATGAAGCACATGGATGGAATGCAGGGAGAAATTTGGAAACAAGTGTTGCTACCGCGTTTATTTCGTTTATCGTTCCATGGTCAAACCTTTGCTGCAAGTCTGTCGATATTTCGTTCTCTGGCCTTTTGCCGGCTTTGATTTCAAGGAACTCCTTGTCTTTTCAACCCGTCAAGACCTATAGCAGTGTTGATGGTACTACCAGTCACTGTCGATTCCTTTCACTTCTCAAACCAAATGGCTGATCGTTGCTTTATCGGACTTGGATCATTTGTCGTCTCTGTGTTACTAAGACAAACAAGATTTCCTTGATTACCTAGAGGTATCTGTTTCTCAGGATGAATGTATGACGACCCATTGCTGATGATAGCTGCGTATTTGCAAAACGCGTCATTGCACTGTAATAACTCGTCTATACAGTTTTCTATCTTGTAGATAGTTGTCTTGATGCTACTTATTACCATGGAGAACTGACTGTTCCGCCAATCAGATTCACATTTATCAATTAGTTTTATAAGGAAGATGTCCTTCTTGACCTTCAACTGTCGCAGATCACGAATCCTCTGACTGAGTAATTGTACAGACTTTCTGCATCCTCTGTGTATAAATTCGTTATCAGTATCATCACACGTTGAAATATAAGTGTGGCCGTATTCAAACAATTTTGTTAACCTGTCTTTGAAGTCTTCGAAGAATTCCTTTTCGGCTGCTAAGCGGACCTATTTCTCATCAAATGTTGGCGAATCCTCATAGCCCCACAATCGAACTTCTCCTTTGGAGCTTGGGTTTATTTTTTTACCGTCAACACAGATTTTGTAGGTCTTTGATATGTTTTGGATCACATATAGTTATTGTATCTTTCATACCAAGCAATATTCCCGGAGTGTTTTCATCAACAAATTTCTTCTCCTCCTGCAACACTTTCCGGTCCGGGACAATGAAGTTCACTTCTGAATCGCTGGAAAAGGTTAAACCTGGGGACTCACCGCTGCTTATAGTTTTGCCAGTACATTTAGGACCACTCATAAATTTCAAAAATCTGCCATGAAACAACCGTAATCCAGTTTTCCAGAAAAGTTTTATTTCTGGTGAGTACCGCATTGTAGAACTTGTTGATTCGAGGCCAAACCACCTAACCACATCTAAAAACAACAAAAACGCTATGTTCCCAAGTGGAAATCTCTTTTCGCTGACAAGTCTATGGAAAGTAAGGAATTCTTCTAGTTTTCCTATGTTTTTAAGTTCATCTAACACTGTTGGAAGAAGAGATATAATCTCAGTATAATAAATGTCGCCTTCGTCCTCTTGAATTTGGTATGCGGTATCTCCAATGATGGTTCCTCCATGACTTTTCACATATTTAGAACATGGGCTGTCTTTTGGAACCACATTTGTTCTGGAAATAAGTATCTTTTCCTCCTCGGATTTGATAGTAATTTCCCTACCTTGTTCCCTGCAAAGCTCTGGGATAACTTTAAAATTAAAGAGCTTCGATGCAGTACCATCTTGTCGCGTGAATTGTATGTTGTTCTGTCCATGTGCGTCACAAATGTGAGAAATGATCTCTGTGAACTTGGTAAATCTGCTTCGGCAATACTGACAGCTATACCATGCCATCCTGCCAAAAGAACGATAATAGTTGGTTTGAGTACATGTACAAACAGCTTACTGTATGTTTAATATATCCTATGTAGCTTACATTTGTTTATCTTATAGATATACCATGCCATACTGCCAAAAGAAAAATAATAGTTGGTTTGAGTACATGTACAAACAGCTTACTGTATGTTTAATGTATTCTATGTAGTTTACATTTGTTTATCGTATAGACTATTCAAAACATTCTCTCGGCATTACCAAAGACCTAATAAGTTTCATATCTTTGTGTTATTAGGTCTTTGGCATTACTTATTAGAAAGCCAAAGTAAGCTTATTTCCATTGCCTAAACATCACATGAAAGCAATGTATTTGATCATTTAACCGTGGTGACTTTTGTTTACGTTGTGTGCACGATATAGTGTCGTTATTGTACTTTTAAAGTGTGGAAGATATAAATGTTCTTTTAAGAAGCCGTACACCTTCTATTTGTGGAATATCAATGAGCCGTACACACAACACGTAAGCCGCCGTACATTTAAAAAAATAAAAAAAATAAGATTTTGTCGTTTATTGGAATCAAAAAAACAAAGAAGAAGTTACATCTACATAATATGTAGATAATGACGGATAAAAACTGACTAGACATGCGCTTATTGAGCTGAAATTAAACTATTTCAAAGGGAATGAAGTTGTAGGATTCAATTTTTTGCCGGTACTAGATGTTATGTTTTACGGGCGATATAAAGTATATGGCACCCTTTCGGAATAATTTTAGGTTTGATTGACGGCGGAGCTTGTTATAGATGAATACATATATGATAGGTCATGTCAGATTCTTAGAAATGTAATAATTTCGATAAAACTTACCCTTTGGTCAAGTTGCTTTACCTTTTCTCTCGCCTCACTTAGTACCTATATCCGGTGTCGCTCCCATACGGTGAGTATTAACTTACGGGCTGTTAGACTGCGCCAGAGGTTACCAGACTGTTATCGTTAAACAAAAGTATTGATGAAATGTTTAACCGTCATAGTATTAACTTACAGGCTGTTAGACCGTGCCAGAGGTTACCAGACTGTTAAGATCAACATGAATATTGTTGAAAAGTTCAACAGTCCTAGTATAACTTACGGGCTGCCCTTTCCAAGAGGTGGGAATGTTTCGTTCAATATACCAATAGCTTTGTCAAGGATTCCATTTTTCGGAGGATACACCGATTGTATAGGACATCCGATGACCGTTGCTGCAGCTACCATAGCCCAGGCAGATGAGAAGTGAAAGTTAATAGATGTCTCTCGGCATGCGTCGTGTATTGACGGAGAAACCAACAACAACCGTTGGTGGTTTCTTTCATATTGAGACCTGTTTTCCACCATCTCAATACACGTCTTTACTCTGATTTCATAAGAAAGATTCTCGTGCCCAAACAATGCCATGGAAATTGAATTAAAAAGACAATTCCCGTCACCGCGAACATCAATTGGTGATTTGCCAGGGATACTCATGCCAAGAGACTGCAACATATTCATCGACACACGATCAACAATGAGACTATCCGTCCTAAAACTTAGATCGGATATCTCATTGATTGGTTCCATATTTTCTTTTCTGAGCAATATTTTTTCAACTAAAATACCTTCATCCAAATACCCGTTTTTAAAATTTGATTCTAGACGATCAAGTGATCGTTTATAATCAAACTCCCCATGTTCGTATGTGCATCCGAAACAAAAGAAGTCACAAAAAGTGGAAGTCAAAGACACTAATTGTGATTTGGAGATTTTTTGACATCTGATATGGAACCATTGATCACAACGTTCACACGCAATGCATGATCTTACACAGTTTTTACCACAGTCGCCACACGGATAAGCCATTTCTCCACAAAGTGCAAAGCAAAACAAAGGAGAAAAATATGGTTGTTAACCTGACTAACTTCTTTTTCTTAAAAAAGGTAAAACTTTGTACATACAACTCAAAACCAGTGCAATCGTATTCATGGAAAAGTTTTCATATTCATTTTAATAAAATTGGTGTACATCTTTTTCTGACAGTGCGCAATATATGTAATGTGTTTGAATGGATTTGTAATACAACTGAATTTGTAAGTATACTATTATTTTTATTATATGATTGTGTTTTTTCAAATCTAGGCATAATCCCTAAGTAAGGAATTACTTCCTTTCTTTCTTGTCGCTGCATCTTAAAAAATATAAAGAATATGTAGTTTCTTGACCATGTATGTATGAATAGAGTTTCTTGACGCTTGCTTTATGAAAATTTACTTTCTTGTCGCTTCTTGGCCATTTCATAATGGGAAAACAAATAATAAAAGGACCTATAAAAGCATAATGCTTATAAGTCGTAAAAAAACTTATTTGGTTTCTAATTCTATATGAACTATATGAACTATATGGAGTTTCTTGTCGCTTGGTTCGTGAGGAGTTACTTCCCTTGTCAATCTCTTGTCGCTTGATATAGAGGTTTGGGACTTATCCTGCAAAGTCATTTGATGATGTCCAATAAGTGTGTTAAGTTTCAAAGCAATAGCATATGGTTTGTGAGAAAAAAGCCTTGCATGCAACACTTTAACCAAAGTTGCAACGCCGACGCCGACGCACAAGTGACTGTAACAGCTCTCATATTCTTCGATTAGTCGAGCTAAAGAGTATTCAATTAATTTTCACAAATTTATTATCTTGGAAATATTTTATCCTGGCCTGACCATCATTACTTGTCTATTTTGGTGGGGATTTTTTAAAATAAATCTGCATCTGCTCTTAACCGATCACATTCTACCTTTAATACTTTCAGTACTTTGATTTTATACCCCCACTTCCTACAGTCAGAGTTTTGTGACAAAAATAATCTCATATGCTTATGATGTATAGCTTGCAAGTATCTCCATAGTTGAAGCATGGGGCAATTCAAACTAAATATGTTTCGGGAAATATAGAAGGATTTATGTAAATAGTGTTTTATGATGCGAACTTATCCGTTTCTTAAACATTTTGTATGCGGTGTCAGTAAACGCTTAGAAAAACTACCATTGGTTTCCCGCACTTATTATTTTTTATCGAGCGGGAAACCAATATATTCACATCGCCTGTTTGACATTGATTGGCAACAACAAGTAAATTCTTGTAAATTACATTTTGACAGAAATACCATCCTAATTGGAAATTGAAGCTGTATAAATATGGCGTTCATTTGGGATTCTATGTGGCCCGAAAGCTTTTGGCTACCAGTAGGGTACACATGGAAAATGTTGGAGAACAAGCCTGGTAGCACGATCTATATTGCTCAACGCGAAGACATGTTGTGGTCTGTAGCCGGGGGCCTAGTCCTACTTGTTATAAGATACCTCATGGAGTAGTAAGTGCTAATCCTTTGTTACAATGTGCGAATTATTTGTATGCAAAATAACCACTCTCATATTTGAAAAGACCTTAAAGATTTGATAACATTTTCACAAAAAGGAGGAATATCTCATCTGACACGAGCAAATTCAGATTTAGCCACAATGTTATTGTAGCTTAATTACTACTCACAGAACTGTTGTCCTACGTGAAACTGGGTCCTGCGTGGTCTAGTTCTGTCTCTATATCTGTGCTGTGTCTGAGGCCGTGATCTCGGGGAGGATGGTCGGGTGTAAATCACAGACCCGGACGTCGTCTCCAGCGCAGATGTCGTTGCACCGTATACAACACTCCTCCCTACCCTAAAAGCTGGGCCCCATCAGCGTTAATTCGCTAACCTTCTTAACAATAATAATAAATAATTTGATATTTACAATATATACAATACATTTTCTCCATCATGTAGGTGATGGAGATTAATTACTCCCATCTGAAGCCGTCAGTGACTAATGGAAAAAACTCTTACCATTTACATGGTCAGATACTTCCATCCGCATCCAACGACCCCTAATGGGAAGATTCTTCTGTCTTTATCAAACGGAAACATTAAATGACTCTTTAAAAATGTACGAGTCTTCTAAAATATTGAACGCCTGGAATCTGTCGTACCTCCTGCCGTAAGGCTGGAGTTAATGCCCCTTCCATTGTTTATGGAAGGTTCTAAAGCCCCTGCGAATGAACCTAAATGGCCTCCCGCTGTTAGACTTGAGTTTTTACTCTTTCCATTTTAAATGGAAAGTTTCAAAACTTCGGCTTTCGACTCAGTTTGATTTCCCGCCGTAAGGCTGGAGTTGATGCCCCTTCCATTGTTTATGGAAGGATCAAAAGCCTTAGTTTAAATTAGCCCGGCCAGTAATACCTGAGACCCCCACCCCACAGACTTTTTAAGAAAAACAAGTTGGAATACTCCAATGATTTTCAAAAGTTGTCTGCTGCAGATGTGTCAGCATGTGGGAAGGGTCATGACATTGTCCCATGAAATAGTATTTAACCATTAACTGCAAATGTGATTCTGAAGCCGACAACTTTTATAAAACATCTTACTGCAAATAATTAAGACATACATTTGCTGCTTTGACTATTGGTTATATCTTAATAGGCTAGCAATGACTAAATTCACAATGTCTTTACCTGTCCCATAGCTCGAAAACATTTTTTGCTTTAAGTTTAATCACAAAACAAAATCAACTATTCTTTTGGTTAATAAATAAGTTACTTAATTTAGATAAATATAAATACAGAGATTTAAGAATCGCTGCAAAATATCGCATTCTAGAGCAGGTACAGCGAGACTTTTGTGAATCATAGTAATTGCCAGCACGTGCTCTATAATAATAAAAACAAGAATGTGACAATCTCGATAACCCAATCGGTATTATATCAAGTTAACTGTTAAATTGTTGATTCAATCAAATGCCGACTATTATATAAATATTATCACAGTAATACCAAAGTCTTATCCACTTATAAATAATGCATGATGATAATGAATGAATATTTATTCAGTGAAACACTGATAAGCTGCGTATAAATTTGCGTAAACACTCGATTAAAATTGCCAAATACCCAATTAATTTCAAAACAGTTTGTAACAAAACTCATACAATTTTGGGATATTCAATTTTATTTTTCAAGACATGCATATCATATTATTATGTCCAAAACCGAATTCAGTCAATATTGACTGTGTATTGACAATTTTCTTCTATGTCAAGAAATCTCGTATAAATTTCGTATACTGAAATAGCCAACTGAAGCCTACCGGTAAGGGGGATTGTACTAGTCATATGATCAACAAAGTCACTGGTGAAGTGAGCTATGTATAAGCAGTCAATTGTGCACAGTTCATTTACAAAAAGTTGCGATTTAGCTTGATTCACATCTTCTGACAAAATTGACAAATTGAAAAAATAGTGAAATGAGCGTTTTAGACCGCTAGACAGTTAATTTAGACATTGCAATGAAAGTAAATGTTCTATTAAAAGCTACTAGTCATTATTTAGTCTTATTGTCACTATAAATTGAAAGATCATGGGATTAAATATGAGGAAAAAAGTAGACGTATATTCGGATGCTATTTATTCCGGATACAGCGAATTTCAATGAGAAGTAAAAGATATTCGATACTTGATAGTCGAGTATGTTGTGTACGTCGGTTTTAACTGCAAAATAGACAGCACAATGAAATAGTTACTAGAAAAAGGCCACAACTGATTGTAGAAAACGTTGTTTACATGTAGAGTTTAGCTGTAAAAATAAATAACTTTTCATGTCAGAAAGGGTAGGCCACACTGCAGTGAGATATGTTGCAAAAGAACAGCTACAAATTGTAACAAATTAAATATTTCCAACTTAAATAATCAATTAACAGCAGAAGACGAATTTTGAAAAAACTGTTGAAAATGAACAAATAGTATATATACTTTTGTCTACTTTTTTTTTTGCATGTCTGTAGGTGAACTGGCGTTAAACCCCAAACAATCAATCTACTTAGATAATCATAACTTTCACTGTCTGTTTTTTCCTCATAAATGTTTTATCCAAATACTTTGAAAGAAGTATGCTGCAGGCTCCTTAAATGTGAAGAGGGAGGAGATAAAAAGACAAAAGAAATCAACAATTCCTAGTTGTTCATATCTGTATCCCAAAGTTTAACATTGTACCCTTAATGTTCAAAGAGCTCAATGCAGCAGACAACTTTTTAAAAACATTGTGGCCAAAACAGGAGTTGCTCATAAAAATTAGCTTATTTTCCTTTATCAGAATGTTTTTAATTTATTCACTAATTATAATTTTATCTATATATTGAGATAATTAGTATATTTTTCTTTCGAAGTTCTCTGTTGTACTTGTAGTTCTTTGTTTGTAGGAAAGCATTTATTTATTAAACGAGATGGATTTATGAAAATCAAAAGATCATGTAAGAGATATTGAAATTACTAATGAGGTAATAAAAATTGAAATACTCAATTGCTTTTTTCAAATACTCAGTTACTTAGGATACATGGCGTAATACTCAATAAACATGAAAAGCTTATCTGTCAAAGCACTGTTTATTACTAAAACCACAAACAGAGAAAAGCTGAAATCACAGCTTGAAATGAAAAGAAAGAATTAAAATTTATCAGAGTTACTCTGCACAACCGTAATCAGAGGCTGGTGTCATACCGCGCATAAATTAAACACTTGACTTACATATCTCACCATACTCACAGCAAGATTTGTTCTTTATGTAATCAGAATTGCCCATATCTGTATTTATATGTCTCTTTTTAAATGGTTTCAATTCTCATTTATACCAGATGATGGGCATATACTCGTCCCTATAGGGTTCAAACAAATGCTAAGATTATTTTTTCAAAAAGAAGACAGAACATATCATTTTGCATGCAAGGTAGATAACGTGTTGCAAATATTCACTGACAGCAGTTTTGGTACGAAATATGTGGTGAGAGGTATTTTCTTTGGAAACATTTGCAAGAATATATAAATAATATAAGCATTATAGGATATCTTACTCATTTAGACAAATATAATGGAAATATTTTACAATTGAAATTATTTAAGAATTTGGGATGGAAAAAGTGTTTGATTCAAACCCTACATTGGCTAAACACTAGATTTTGATGCTATAACCAGAGACCTATATAGAAATATATATGTCTGCTATAACCAACTGAGATGACTGGGAAATCATGACCTACCACCACATCTAGACACCTCAGCATGCTTATTTAATTATTGTTGAAAACATCGCGGGAAAATTATGTGATGCAGGTGCATCTAAATTTGTTTCTATATTTGAAAAAACAATGAATTACATATATTGTATTTTTTTTTATGCAAACATGACTTTGCAGTAGAAAACATTGCAGAAATTGCTAAAAAATATCAATGATTATTCCTTTACCCACAATATTTTTAACCCTTTCCCTCATAAAGACGCTTTCTGATGCCTCTGCAGCAAACGAGCAATTTCTCATTTTGCCACAATGTTTTCCACTTTTAGTCATAGGTTATCCATTCAATTATTGATATTTTCTATTTTTTGACAAAATATGTTCGAAGTCGTCTGCTGCAGAATTGTCGTATAAGGGAAAGGGTTAACTGTATCTAAAATATACTCAAATGTTACATTGTCTTCCATAGCTTCATCACAACACCACTAGGATATAAGCTTGGAGTGAAACAGAAAAAGAAACCAGTACTGAAACGCAATCCTGTTTTAGAAGAGGAATACCAGAAGAATGGTCTTGTCTCTAACAATAACCTTGAGGTAATCTTAGAAGTATAAAAGAGGGGTAAACAGCTCTTTTTCCCCACAATTTCTCAGTCATATCACGGCGGCCAGTTCACCTACTCATATGTTTCCTAGTTTTCGCTATTACCGAACTGAACCACTTGCTGTGTGAACTCAAAATAACCGTCTTGGTGAGATGGTTAAATAAGGAACAAAGAACACGTTTGTTTGTACGCATCAGGGGAGATCATAGGTTGGATCCCCGGCCAGGTTATTCCAATGACTTGTCCTCCTTGGCGCTCAGGATTATGGGTTTACTTTTATGACTGGCTCGCTGATGTCAAGATAAATGGACCGGTAGTACTGGTGATTAGTCAGGAAATGCTGTGATCTTACTGAACAATTATTGAAAGAGGTGTAAAGCACCATACAAACAAATAAATGAATTACGCCATTTGTAAAAGTATTTCAGTTATATCGCATTTCCTGTTTGAGTTACTCCTTTCCCTCATATGGACGCGTTTTGACGCCTCTGCAGCAGACGGCTTCTTAAAAACATAGTGACAAAAGAAGGAATTGTTCAAAACGAGCAATTTCTCCTTTTGCCACGATGTTTTCCACTTGTAGTAATAGGTTATCCATTGATTCAATTATAGAGATTTTCTGCTGCAGAATTGTCATATGAGGGAAAAGGTTAACAATACTACAGGTATTTTATATCCTAAAACTGTGTCTTCAGTTAAAATGTATCCCTACTTCCCTTAGTGCCAAAGAGGGAAGCTGTTACCATCGTTTTTAGCTCACCAGAGCACAAAGTGCTCAATGTGAGTTTTTGTGATCATCTTTTGTCCGTCGTCCGTCCGTCGTCAACTTTGTGCTTGTTAACACTGTTTAGGCCACTATTATCATCCAATCTTCATGAAATCCTGCTGATTTCTAGACCAAGTTAGAATATGGGTCATGTTGGGTCAAAAACTAGGGCACTAGGCCAAATTGAAGGAAAATCTTGTTAACACTCTGGAAGCCGCCTGTGTGGCTTGAGCACGTTGAGACTGTCAAGAATATTTGCCTGGATGATATCTAAGTTTGAATATGGGTCATGTTTGCTCAACAACTAGGTCACAAGTCCAATTTGTAGATAACTCTTGTTAACACTATAGAGACCGCATTTTTTACTTTAAGCAGCTTGAAATTTTTCAGAATTTTTTTCTTGATGATATCTAGTCCAAGGTCGAACATTGGTCATGTCTCAAAGCCAAATTGAAGGAAAATCTTGTTACCCCTGGAAGATGTGTTTTTGACTTAATCATGTTGAAATTTTGTCAGAATATTTGTCTTGATGATAACAATACTAAGGTTGAATATCAGTTATGTGTGGTTAAAATCTAGGTCTCTAGGCCAATATTGAGAAAATTCTTGTTAACAATCTAGAGACCTCATTTTCTCAAATGTTCCTTGGGTGAGTTTTACTCTTTCTCTTATATATACAACGATACTTGATACTTGATGCGTAAGATGACTTAAGAAAACATTTTTCATCTAGAATAAGTTCCCTTTTTCCCATGATGCATATCTCTAACCCTTTCCCTCATATGACAATTCTGCAGCAGACGCCTTTGAACATATTTTGTCAAAAAGTAGAAAATCTCTATAATTGAATGGATAACCTATAATGACTAAAAGTGGAAAACAATGTGTCAAAAGGAGAAATTGCACGTTTTGTGCAATTTCTTCTTTTGTCACTATGTTTTCAAATAGCCGTCTGCTGCAGAGGCGTCAGAAAGTATCTATATGAGGGAAAGGGTTAACTCAAAATAACTCTTCCAATTTTCTAGATATTACACTTTTTGTCACAGCCATATATTCTCGAAATATAAGCTCAAAACAAGATATCTCATTCTGATTGCATAACCTTTTAGTCAAAACATAATTTCATCACATAACAATATAATGTACATGTATCTGCAAAAAAAACCAATTGAGCACATTTGTTACTAGCGCAGATCCAGATCATCCTGCTTATCAGTGCTATCTGATCTGAATCTGCATTCTACCAGTATTTCATTTTGAAATTTCTAGCAATGAGTCCTGTCAATTGTTTTTCACAATTCAATATCGTAAAAATAAAAAAATAAAGATTTTTTAGCTCTACTGGCCAAAAGGCCAGAAGGGCTTATGTCGTGGCGATTTGTCCGTCGTCCGTCCTTCCGTAAACAATTTCTTGTTAACACGATACAGTCTTCACTTTTGATTGTATCTCAACCAAACTTATACAGTAGTTAGATATCCATGAGAGCTCGGTTCCTTTCGAAAACCAGCCAGATCCGCCCATGCATGACTGGAAAATGGCCCTTGAAATGGTCAAAATTGCTATAAAAGAGCTTGTTAACACGATAGTCTTCACTTTTGATTGTATCTCAACCAAACTTATACAGTAGTTAGATATCCATGAGAGCTCGGTTCCTTTCGAAAACCAGCTAGATCCGCCCATGCATTACTGGATTATGGCCCTTGAAATGGTCAAAATTGCTATAAAAGAGCTTGTTAACACGATACAGTCTTCACTTTTGATTGTATCTCAACCAAACTTATACAGTACTAGTTAGATATCCATGAGAGCTCGGTTCCTTTCGAAAACCAGCCAGATCCGCCCATGCATGACTGGATTATGGCCCTTGAAATGGTCAAAATTGCTATAAAAGAGCTTGTTAACACGATACAGTCTTCACTTTTGATTGTATCTCAACCAAACTTATACAGTAGTTAGATATCCATGAGAGCTCGGTTCCTTTCGAAAACCAGCTAGATCCGCCCATGCATGACTGGATTATGGCCCTTGAAATGGTCAAAATTGCTATAAAAGAGCTTGTTAACACGATACAGTCTTCACTTTTGATTGTATCTCAACCAAACTTATACAGTAGTTAGATATCCATGAGAGCTCGGTTCCTTTCAAAAACCAGCTAGATCCGCCCATGCATGACTGGATTATGGCCCTTGAAATGGTCAAAATTGCTATAAAAGAGCTTGTTAACACGATACAGTCTTCACTTTTGATTGTATCTCAACCAAACTTATACAGTAGTTAGATATCCTTGAGAGCTCAGTTCCTTTTGTAAACCAGCCAGATCCGCCCATGCAAGACTGGATTATGGCCCTTGAAATTGTCCAAATTGCTATAATTGAGCATGTGAACACAATAGAGGCTCCATTTACTATCTGATCTTCACCATACATACATGCTCTGGATTGAAAATGACCAAAGAACCATACCAGTAGAGCATAGGCCCTCATGGGCCTCTTGTTAAATTTATTTAGTCCTGGCAAAATTTAATGAGTCGAGAACTCGGGATACGCAGCAAAAGGAAACACTGTGACTTTGGTCATCTGACATGTAGATAACAAAGTATGAATGCGCGCAAAAATAATCTAAGAATGATTTTTAAAAATGACAGCTCATTATTATTTATTTTTTACATTTAGGGTGTGGCAAAAAGAACAGATTTGACAGTACGGGAAGTGGAGAGATGGTTGAGAGACAGACAAATTTTATCCAAACCAACTGATATACAGCGGTTTAATGAGTGCTGGTAAAAACTATTGTAGAATATTAACCTTATATTGGCCTTTGTGCAAACATATACCATGGGTTGCATCAGGCATTTGAGTATTATCTGATTTTATTGCATCTGCAAATATTGAAAACTTAGATGAGTCTGTGCATATGTGCAGTTTCACCAGAGCCTTAACTGTTCACCTGTATGTTTTAAAGACCTAAATGTATCATATGACAAGACACTTGAAGTGTAATCCAACTAGATGTATTCTAATGTATGTTTTATGATATAGTAACGGGCTGTCTGTTAGTTTGTGCGTCCGTCCGTCCGTAACAAACTTGTGACCACTCTACACTGAACATCCTTTGACCGATCTTAACCAAACTTGGTATACAGTTAGTATATGGCAGGGTCTAGAAGCCTATTTATTTTCAAGGTCATAGGGTCAAGGTCAAAATTTTACTTGGACTATTTTCCCATATAACAACCTTGTGACCACTCTACACTGAACATCCTTTGACTGATCTTAACCAAACTTGATATACAGTTAGTATATACAGTCAAACTTGCGATCAGCAGCCACCCAAGGGACATGATGAAACTGGCTGCTTAAGACAGGTGGTTGCTTATCACAAGTTTCATGACTTGGTCGGATTTGTTCAAGTCAGTTGACATAATATTACATATGTAACTGTTAGGAATAGTCATTACATTACAAATAGTAAATTGTCTTTATAAACTTGTATTTAAACATTGTTATGAAGATTTGTAGCTTTTTTCTATCAAATATTTCATTGTGCTATCTATTATTTAGTTTAAACCGACGTTTACAACTAACGTGACTATCAAATATTTTTTTACTTCACTTTGAAATTCACCGAATAACATATCCGGAAAAAATAGCGTCCGAATCTACGTCTACTTCTTGCAGAAAGTTTTACTTGATAATCTTTAGATTTAAAATGGAAATGGCAATATAAATTGACTTGGGGCTTCAAGTGTACATTAACTTTTGTTTTAACATATAAATGTACTGTCTTTCGGTCTAAATCGCTCATAAATGTCTTTTTCAATTTATCAATTTTGCCCGACATCGTAAACAGAAAATAAACCAAAATCGCAACTTCTTGTTGATGAATCATACAACTATCATTCGGCATACGTCGGCTGTTTTCGGTAACCTAGATCTAACATGTAAACATATTACGCGTATGAAAAAAATGATAATGTGATTGTCACAGTATGCTTTATTACCTGTATGTATTAAACACCGATCATTTAACACCTTGCAAATCCAAGTCATGTGTTGATTGACCGTTGAACACAATAAGATTACAGTTAATCTCGACCAATTAGTGTGGCCGCTGGCCGCGTTTCAAAGGGGACCGCTGATCAAGGCAGTTTATAGAGTATAATTGGTTGGGAGGGATTTAAAGTGACCGTTTAACGCCGGTGACCGCTGATCGCATGTGACCGCTCACACAAGTTTGACTGTATATGGCAAGACCTAGAAGCCTATTTATTTTCAATGTCATAGGGTCAAGGTCAAAATTTGACTTGGACTATTTTCCCATATAACAACCTTGTGACCACTCTACATTGGACATCCTTTGACTGATTTTCAAGGTTATAGGGTCAAGGTCAAAATTGGACTTTGACTATTTTCCCATATAACAACCTTGTGACCACTCTACATTGGACATCCTTTGACTGATCTTAACCAAACTTGGTATACAGTTAGTATATGGCAAGGTCTAGAAGCCTATTTATTTTCAGTGTCATAGGGTCAAGGTCAAAATTTGACTTGGACTATTTTCCCATATAACAACCTTGTGACCACTCTACACTGAACATCCTTTGACTGATCTTAACCAAACTTGCCATACAGTTAGTATATGGCAAGGTCTAGAAGCCTATTGATTGTAAATGGGCAAAGGCGGGGTCATTTGGCAAAGGCCAAATGCGGAGACGAGGACAAATTACACTTAGTTCTCTGATACATAACATTAATAACAATTTGATAAACATTAATATCCAGGTAATTGGCCATATTTTTAAATTTAATGCCGAGGGGATGCATCTGCTTTGCGGTGCCCTTGTTTAAGTTTTAAGTCGCATCTGGCATTTGAGTATTATCTGATAATATTGCATCTGCAAATATTTAAGACTCAAAAGAGCCTGTGCATATGCGCAGTCTCATTTGAGTTTTAACTGTTTGCCTTTATGTTTGTAGACCTAGATGTATCATATGACAAGACACTTGTAGTATAACCCAACTAGAAGTATGCTAATGTAACTTTTATTGAAGTCAACCCTTTCTCACATACAGCAAATCTGCAGCGGAGGACTTTGAAAATGTTTACTAAAAAATATTGAAAGTCTTTATAATTGTAGGTTTAATTACTGAAATAAATAGAAAACATTGTAGTAAAACCCAACTAGATGTATGCTAAGCTAACTTTTATTGATGTCTAAAAATGGAGAGGGAACCTTGTGTGCTCATTATCCTATATATATTTTTTCGTAAAAAAGTACTTTGGTATATGAACATATACATATAAGAATAATCAAGACATTTTGAATTTTATTGAAATACATCACTTTTGACCCCACTGATAACAAAATTGTGTATCATCTAACAATATTTTAAGCAAACAATTTGATTGGCTGACATAAAAGGTCAATCTTTAATGACATGATCGAGGTTGTCAACAGATTTATACGGATGTGTGCTTCTGCAGGGAAGTTTCAGGAGTGGTTTTCCCGGTAGCTCAGTCGGTAACGACGCGGGCTGTCAATCCAGGGGTTGTGAGTTCGTATCCCGGCTCGGCCAACTTTCTTTCCGACGTTTGACAAATGACATGCGTCATTCATCTTCCACCAATGGGCAAAGTCTATGTGGAAACGCAGCCAGTTGCTTGGGAAGATTGTTGTGTGGAGTACTGGTGTGAGAAAACCAGGAAACACATGAGTAGGTGAACTGGCCGCCGTGATATGACTGAGAAATTGTTAAAAACGGTGTTAAACCCCAATCAATCAATCAGGAGTGGTTTTGATGAGATGACATCAAGGGTCTATTAGGACACAACACAATCTCATCAAAACCACCAAATTTCCGTGCAGTAGCACACATCCGTATATATCTGTTGACAACCTCTAACAGGTTGTTTCAGTTTGCAAAAGGACCACCAAAGTATCATTCTGTCGAGGCTCGTTTAGTTGCCTAAATAGTACTGGTTTGTTGCACAGGGATCTTGATTAAGTGTTTCGTCAATGCATAGTTAACATTACTGAAATAATGTTAAAAACAAAATAAAACCCCAAAATATGAACAATGATTTAACCCTTTCCTTCATATAGACGCTTTCTGACGCCTCTGCAGCAGACGGCTTTTTGAAAACATAGTGACAAAAGAAGAAATTGCACAAAACGTGCAATTTCTCCTTTTGCCACAATGTTTTCCACTTTTTGTCATAGGTTATCCATTCAATTATGGAGATTTTCTATGTTTTGACAAAATACGTTCAAAGTCGCCTGCTGCAGAATTGACGTATCAAGGAAAGGGTTAAAACCTTAGACTTTATTGGAATAGTAGGAAAGGGAAATATAAAGGTTAACGTCACAATAGCCATGTCTATACGAAGTCACATAATAATTATTCATCAATGCCACTTTTTTGACAGACAAGTGTTGAACTATAGAATTGCATATGTTACGGATTTGAAATTTTATAGAAGAGTTTGTTATGAAGATGTAACATACAGTTTTGTATTTGAAAAAAAAAAGTGTATCTTCATAGTTATGCCCTTGTTTTGAACAATATTGTTATGAGATATATTTTCTATGGACAAGCAAGCATACAGTTTACAAACATTTTTCTGGTTCTCTACCATTCCTCTATGTTTTTTTCAGCTGGCATTTTGCATTCTACTCCTTTGCTTTCACCTTTGGACTTGTTACACTTTGGGATGTAAGTTCATTTTGTATTATCTAACATTTATGTTAACTAAAAATTGTATTATATTATTGTATTAACTTAAAATTTTATCTTACATTTGTATTATTCAACATTTTTGATAGTATTATCTAATACTTGTATTATTATGCCCCTTCGAAGAAGAGGGGTATATTGTTTTGCACATGTCGGTCGATAGGTCGGTCGGAAGACCAAAACTTGTCTGAGTGATTACTCAACAATGCCTTTACCTATGTTGCTCAAGCTTGACTTGGATGTTGGGCCTGACCAATAGATGACGGTGACCGCCGTCTGATGACCCCTATTGATTTTGAAGGCATCAGGTCAAGGTCACAGTGACCTTGAACGCAAAAAGCTTGTCTGAGTGATAACTCAACATTGCCTGCACCCATGGCCCTTAAACTTGATATGTAGGTTGGGAGTGACCAGTAGATGGCCTCGATTGATTTTGAGGTCATCGGGTGAAAGGTCATGGTCAATTCGATTAAATTCAATAGTTTATTGTATTATAAGGCCACCCCTCACAGTGACCTTGATCGTGAAAAGCTTGGCCGAATGATAACTAGACAATGCTTAGACCTATAGGCCTCAAACTTTACATGAAGGTTTGGCTTGGCTAGTAGATGACCACTTTTGATTTTGGGGTCTTCAGGTCCAAAGGTCGGGGTCACGAGATCACTGACCTTGAACTTGAAATCTTGTCTGAGTAATAACTTGACATTGCCTGTACCCATGGCCCTTGAACTTAACATGGAGGCTGGGGGTGACCAGTAGATGACCCCTATTGACTTTGATGTCATCAGGTGAAAGGTCAAGGTCACAGTGACCTTGAACGCGAAAAGCTTGTCCGAATGATAACTAGAGATTGCCTAGTAAATTCAAATTTACGTCATATATACTTATTCCCTGCTGCAAGGAGGATACATGTTTATCTGCAAATATCAGCTAAATTTGAATTGTACCTACCATCCTCAAACTTTGAAAGAACATTGGTCATAATCTTAAAACTGACTCATAGACATCCGATGTGAAATGACAAATCAGCTGGCATTTCGGTCCATGCATATTTGATTCAATTGTCAAATATTCCTGACAATATGGCGCTCAGGGGGGCATAATAACAACTCTTGTTATTTGTTACTTTTAATGTCCTACACTGATACACTGATGTGCTGTTTTGATTTTGGTACCAATTCCTTGCAGTTTCTTTTGCACTGTAGATCAAATTTTCTCTGATATTAGAAATTACACATTTGCTTAACTTATTAAGCCATTCAAGTTCTATTTTTCTCTGGTGCCCTGTGGCTGGGGAAAATGAGAATGGCAACCAAAGTCTGACACTTACTTGGACCGTAAGAGCCAGCTAAATAGGCGTGAATGATTGGAGTTAATACAACTATTTGAGCTCCAGCAGGTGTTGTGGTATTGGTTTCATGACTTTTTTTATCTCAATGCAATATAATGTGGGACTAATACTATCTGTCCTGTCTGAAGCAATATGACCTAAGCTGTTGTAAGCAGCATCAAACCAAAAACAAACAAAATGATTTTTCGCTAGAGCCAAATTCATATATTGCATTTCCTTTATTTAAGAAACCTTGGTTATGGGAGACACAGCGTTGTTGGACTAACTGGCCCTACTTGGTAAGTAGATTTATTGTTTACCTTAAGTGGGAAAAAATTCTAAAATCATCGGCAGGGCTCTGGAAATTTTGGAATCTCAATCTGTCCAGTGAAATATTTACCCTCTCCCCCTGTTTAAAAAAAAGATGACATTTTTTTAAAAATTTCATGTTTAATGCAGTTTACCATGCATAGATTGTTGCATAACAGTGTCTCAATGTAGAAGTACTTTACAAATCATAATTTTTCAAAATTGGCAGACGAACATATAACCATACATGTTTACATTGCTTGTTCGCACTTACTAGAAAATGATTTGTGGCACACAGAAGAGACATTTTTCTTATATGTATGGTAAACATTGTTCTGCAGCAGACGACTTTGAACATATTTTGTCAAAAGATAGAAAATCTCTATAATTGAATGGATAACCTATTACTTAAAGTGGAAAACATTGTGTCAAAAGGAGAAATTGCTCATTTTGAGCAATTTCTTCTTTTGTCACTATGTTTTCAAAAAGCCGTCTGCTGCAGAGGCGTCGGTCATCTGATTCAGATTTATCTTTGTAGACAAACACAAATGAATGATAAGAGCAACATTTTGGACTAAAGACAAGGCCTTAGAAACTAGAAGACGTTCTCTGTGCTCAGAAATGATTTTTTTATGCTCCAAATAAGTCTTCTAGATTTGTCAAATTCGAGAATGCATTTGCTTTTGACCAATTCAATTCTTAACCCTTTGCCCCATACGACAATTCTGCTGTAGATTTTGAACATATTTTGTAAAAAAAAGAAAATCTCTATAATTGAACGGATAACCTATGACTAAAAGTGGTAAATATTGTGGCAAAAGGAGAAATTGCTTGTTTTGAGCAATTTCTTCTTTTGTCACTATGTTTTCAAAAAGCCGTCTGCTGTAGAGGCCTCAGAAAGCGTCCACATGAGGGAAAGGGTTAAACACAAAGTCTGATTATAGAGTAAACTTTGGTAGTTTTGGTGATTTTACCCTTTCCCACATACAGCTAATCTGCAGCAGACGACTTTGAAAAAAAATAAAATTGCACAAATGTGTAAAACCTCTATAAATAATAATACAAGAGAAACGCAATGATGCAACGCATCAATGTCGCCGGAAATCCATACTGCAATTATGCATAACACTAACATTATAGTAGTTGAATAAACAGTTATCAACTGAGGGGCATATTGGAACATCAGGGGTGGGGTCAAGTGAAAATGTTTCATAACTTGCATTGTTTGATCAACGAAGTGAATGATAATTGAAGCCTTTCATTGTTTATGATCAATCTCCATTCCAAAGTAGGTTGACCATACACACAACCAACTAATTATTGATCATAAACAGTACTAGAAATGAGTAATCTTGCCAATCATTAGTCTTAGTATCTTTCATTAAGGAATAATTTATAAGATTTGTGAATTCCACATACACTTTTCAAGATTTTTGTCAGAATATTTGAATTTTATTATTTTTCAATAAAACCACAAAACAGACAATTTAGGATTTGCATGCAATAGCACGTCATTTTACCTTTCCTCTATTAAAGTCAGCAGAGGACACCTTTGCAGCAATCTACTTTTAAAATAATGAGATAAGGGTTAAATCGCTGAAGATATGAGTTTTCTCTTTTTCTCAAAATGATGTTAGCTTGGCATCCTAATTATATCATACTTTAACAAATGTTGAAATGTAGTCCAATATTTATGAATAAGACCACCTTCGAAATATGATATCAGCTAAACAGTTAAATCTCAATGAAATTGTTGTATAATTTAAACTTAATTTCAAACATAAACTGAGCCCTACAACATGTCAATTTATTTTAATTCTTTCTTTCCTTTTTTATAATGAAAATGACAAACTACTCATGTTTTACAATTATATTATGATGAGCGTCCTTGTGTCAATGATGCATAACAATATGCAGATCGGAAGCAATATGCCTTTAGGGAATTAAATGACACATTTAAAATTCTCAAGGACGAAATAATTTTGTACGAAAGACGATTCTTTCTTATTCGCAGAGGTGTCGTTCTTGAAACTCTCTTTATAGGCAGAGAATGTTCGTTCAAAGTATTTTTTCTATTAAAACCAGATTTATCTCGGTTTGTTCTTTTCTTCATTTGTTTCGAACCAAATAAACATTTTAAATCACCTATGATTTACTATTTGTAAGTGAGTGTAAAGAGCGGTTCTCTGCAAAGGAGATTGATCTACGCAGTTGGTATGTAAACCAAATTAGACTGTGCGACGTAAAGGTTTGTAGTTATTGCCTTTGGTTACATGTAGTATATAGTGTAAAATAAAGTATTTCAGTCTAGCTAATAGGGACTGTTTTTTCTTCGTAAATAAAACAAAAAAACATAAATGCGAGTCAAAATAAAGAAACTGAAAATACCTAAAACATCGGAATAATTATTTCATTTTAGATGTGTCATTACTTAGTGTTTTTAAACAAACACAATTGTAATATGTTCAAGACATCTTAATGTGTTTCTTTCTAATAATAATCCCCCCTCCCATGTCATTTCCGAAAACCTATTAAAAATAGAAGTCGCGGGCTTCTGCCCTGCGACTAATAATAATTGAATATAGTTGAAAACACTTTGGCAAATGGATAAATTGCTTGTTTTGAGCAATTTCTCCTTTTGCCACAGTGTTTTCAAAAGTTGTCTGTTGCAGAGGCATCAGAAAGCGTCTATATGTGGGAAAGGGTTAGATAGTCTGGTATGCGGTGTACTATAGTAAGTACCTAAGTAGTTGTCAGGCAAAAACAAAGAATGGCGACTTGCAGTGTAGTCTTGTTCCCTGCATACTATATTACATCAGACATTAATTAGCCTTTTTTACCTAAGATACTATAGTAAGCTAGTAAGTATTCAATTAATTTTTGTAAACTCTACAGCGGACCAATTAAACTTTGCTTGCCCCACCACGCTATATCACATTTGGCATTAGCCTTTTTTATCTAACATACTAAAGTAAGATAGTAAAATATTCATTTGATTTTTGTACTCTCTACAGCAGACAAATAAAAACCAAACTATTAACAAACAGTGTAAGGTTTTGTAAACACTGGAAAGAGTTGTGGCAGTCTTGAAAGTGTTTTGCTTGCCCCACCGTGTCCAAGGGTCTCGCCCTTATTGGTGAAGGCCTGATCCAATTATGTAATGGTAGGGGCAGGTAACTCCAGAAGACTAGCAATTTACTCCCTCTAAACCATTTCCGACGTACAACAATTCTGAAGCAGATGACTTAAATAATAAATTTAGACAAAAATATGGATGAAACTCTATAAATGAAAGTCCATGTATAACTATTGAATAGAGTTGAAAACATTGTGGAGAAATTGCTCATTAGGTTTTCAAAAGTCATCTCCTTCAGTGGCATCAGAAAGTGTCTGTATATGGGAAAGGAATAACTAATTGTCTGTGTTTATGCTGTTTTTCAAACATGGCTGACCTTGATATATTTATTATACCTCACATGACTTTGTAATGTTAAATTCTCATATACTCATCATGGGCAATTTCTTACTGTCTCATGCTAACAGTATGTTTTTGACCGGTTAACCCTTTCCCTCATACGACAATTCTGCAGCAGACGACTTTGAACGTATTTTGTCTAAACATAGAAAATCTCCATAACTGAATGGATAACCTATGACAAAAAGAAGAAAACATTGTGGCAAAAGGAGAAATTGCACGTTTTGTGCAATTTCTTCTTTTGTCACTATGTTTTCAAAAAGCCGTCTGCTGCAGAGGCGTCAGAAAGCGTCTATATGAGGGAAAGGGTTAACAGTATACTGTTACATGGCACGTGCGTTAAAATGTTGATTATGCATGTGCATGATGTCATTTCAAACAATAACGTCATCTTTTAGATGCTCATGCCATATATTCATATGTGTGTGTTACATTGTAGTAGATCTACCCATGTTCACCTCCCATACAAAGGTACAGAATAAATTGAATAAACGTGTAATTTTGTTCGGTATAATATTTGCCTTGGCTTAAAGTTCTTTCCTCATGTTGACAATATGTACTGTCACACTGTAAGCCATGCAATATTTATATAGTGTTTATGCTGTATTTCAGGATGTGAGTCCCGATATGTACTGGTATTATATGATTGAACTCTCATTCTACTGGTGCCTGGTCTACACAATGTTATCAGATCACAAGAGAAAGGTAATAAACAGTTTATACATTTATCTTTTTTACCTGATTTGATATTTTAGGCATCTTTTTAGCTTGTCTGTTTTTTGTAGACGAAAAAGTCCGGTTATTGTGATCAGAGTTCCAGATAAGAAGGAGTATACAGCTCTTTTTCCTATAATATCTCTCTTATTATCTAACCAAACCCTATGATGTGGGTACTCAAAAGAATCGTCTCATTGAGACGATTCTTTTGAGTACCCACAACATAGGGTTAGAGGGTCACATAAGAATTTTAGAACATGCAAAACACGCCTCATCTAGAGCCCTGTGTGATACCCTTGGCAACGTCGTTACAAAACTTTAACCTTACCTCAAATGAAACATTTTCAAATAAAACTTGGTACACATGTCACTAGGAACAATACGCATATTTATACCAAGTCACATAATTCTGGCTTTAATAACTATTCAGTAATGCTCCTTTTTCAACTTTCGAAAAAAGCAGGGGTGAATTGAAGTTAACTTGCGACGCTCTTGTTTAAAGACTTCCAATGCAGATTAACCCATTTTCACGTGTTTGCAGCAGAAGACATATTAGGGAAAAGTGACATCAATTGGTCATTATGAGTAATTTCTCCTTTTCCCGCAATGTCTTCTACTTTTTTCTAAAGTTGTATTTTCATTGACTCTTTCTCACATACAACAAATCTGCAGTAGACATCTTTGAAAATATCTAGTCTAAGATATGGAAATTCTCTTTAAATATGAGAACAATTATTGAGTAATGTTAAAATAATCATGAGCAATTTCACCTTTTGCCACAATGTTTTTAAAAGTTGTCTGCTGCAGAGTTGTCAGAAAGCGTTTTTCTCTCTCCATGTATTTCAGCCAGTCGAGCTTATGTCATGGTGAATTGGTCGTCGTGCGTGCATCCATGCGTCCACTTTTTGCTTCAAACAACTTCTCCCTAACCACTTGGCCAATTGGGATGAAACTTCATGGGAAGCATCTTCTCAATGTCCTCTCCTAAATTCCTTCAATTTCTTTGTATCCGTGCACAATTCTGGTTTCCATGGCAACCCAAAGAAAAAACTTTGTTGACTCTCCATCAGATTCCTTTAAGTCATGTTGATTGGTTGAAAAATATGGCTGCCAGGGGTGGGATAATTTTGCCTTATATGGCTTTAGTGAAAGCTTTTAAAAAATCTTCTCCTCCGAAAGTGAAGGCTGATTTCAAATAATATTGTAGGAATGTTCCGTGGGTGACCCTCTATCAGATTCCTTCAAGCCATGTTGATTGGTCTCCTCTGAAAGTGTCTGGCTGATTTTCAAATAATTTTGTAGAAATGTTCCTTTGATTCCTTTGATTCCTTCAAGCTATGTTGTTTGGTTAAAAAAACATGGACGCAAGGGGGCAGGGCTGTTTTGCCTTATATGGCTATAGTGAACACTTAAAAAATCTTCCCTGATGAAAGTATCTGGCTGATTTTCAAAGAAAATTGTAGAAATGTTGCTCGGGTGTCTCTCTATCAGATTCCACCAAGCCCTGTTGATTGGTCTTAAAACATGGCTGCCAAGGGGGTAGGGCTGTAAGCCTTATATTGGCTTGAGTTAAAACTTTAAAAATCTTTTCCCAGACTATTTTGCTGATTTCAAATAATGTTGCAGAAATGTTCCTTGGGTGACACTCTAAGAGATTCCTTCAAACCATGTTGATTGGTCAAAAAACATGGCCAACAGGTGGCAGGGCTGTTTGGCGATTTAATTTTTGACAAGTGCCAGTGGAGCGATACTGGCCCTCTAGGGCCTCTTGTTCATAAAACAAATCACACATTGATGAAAATACACCAATATCATAATACATGTAGTATACAAATCTTTAAATAAGGGTCCGAATCAGTTCACCATTGTCAATTTATACAGACCTGGAAAACATCCTGGGAAAAGATGAATTAACTCATTGTTCTACTTAATAGTTTTTATCTTTGCTGTCTTGCTGTCAGAGTGATATGCCTGGGGTTTTCTGATCTTTGACTATTATTTTTGTACTTACTCTCGTTTACAGGACTTCTACCAGATGATCGTACATCATATAGCTACGATACTTCTCATCTATTTCTCTTGGGCCGTTAACTTTGTAAGAGTAGGCTCTCTGGTGATCATTGCCCATGATATTGCAGACATTCCGATGGCCGTAAGTCCAGCTTTAATCCTTTACCCCTTACAGATGCCTTTTGAAAGCATGGTGGCAAAAGGAGAAATTGCTTTTATTAACAATTTGTTCTATTGTCAGTATGTTTGTTTTAACTCTATTCATTATGTATACATGTACCAATACTTTCATTTATAAAGTATTTTAAAAGTTTTGCTAACTTGTTTTCAATATCATCTGCTGCAGGTTTGTTGTATGTGGGAAAGAACTAATCTATCTAATTAACCCTTTACCCCATACAGACACCTTTTGTCACGTCTGCACCAGACAAGAAGCAGTTTGTCCTTTTTTCTCAGTTTTTGGAAACCTTTAACCCTTTCCCTTATACGACAATTCTGCAGCAGACGACTTTGAACATATTTTGTCAAAAAATAGAATATCTCTATAATTGAATGGATAACCGATGACTAAAAGTGGAAAACATTGTGGCAAAAGGAGAAATTGCTTGTTTTGAGCAATTTCTTCTTTTGTCACTTTGTTTTCAAAAAGCCGTCTGCTGCAGAGGCATCAGAAAGCGTCTATATGAGGTAAAGGGTTAAAAGGTTTAAATGTTTTATTTACCCTTTACTCGCCCTCTTTGTCGCTCAGGGTTGCGGGGATAGCATTACGACTGACTAGCTGGTTTCGGGATAAATGGACGGGTAGTTCTGGTAACATACCCAAGAAATGCCAAGATATAACTGTAAAATTGTTGAAAAAACACTATGTTTTCAAAAAGCCGTCTGCTGCAGTGGCATCAGAAAGCGTCTATAAGAGAGAAAGGGTTAACCATAAATTTGATGCTGATGGCATTTCACACAACTGCATCGGATGACGTAAAAGTAACCTTATTGCCCAAAACAGACAAGCTCTAATATTCCAACTTTTCAACATTTCGTTCACCCTATAACTGAAACAGATGAAATTTGACACATCTGTACAACTTTTGAATACTTTGTGGGAAAAGGGTAGAAATTGCTAAAAAAAGGAGAAATTTTTCAGTTTCCAACTTAAAGTTTCAACTCGATATTAACTGTCAGTACAGTTTTATTTTTTTAACCTGATATTGTTTTTGATGTCCCTTGTTTTGAAAGTGTCCGAAAAAATATTATAACATCTGACAATTTGGAGCTCTATTTTATATGCAGATGTGAAAACATTGTAGGAAAAAGATTTATGGCTAGTTAGTCAACTGCGTAGGCGTCAAATATGCTATCTGGTTAATAAAAGATTTTATAGCAGATGACTTATTTCATCCTAGCTAGTTTCTCTTTTTCAATTATGTTTTATTCTCATATTCAAAATTATAGTATAATGTTACTATAATTTTTTCCCAGATTTACATGCAAATGAGTTATAATTGTTTCCCGGTTTAATATGTAAATAAAGGTGTTTCTTCTTTACAATAATTATACCCCCTTCGAAGAAGAGGGGGTATATAGGAGTCACTGTGTCGGGCTGTCGGTCGATCGGTCGGAAGCCATATTTTGTCCAGCCTATTTCTTACAAACCACTGGGTTTCAATAAAATTTTGCATGAAGCTTCTATACCAAGAGGAGATGTGCATATCCTAAAGGTCTTACAATTGCATGTTATTAGCTCGACTTTTGAAAAAAAACAGAGCTATTGTCATGACCCTGGCGTTGGCGGCAGCGTGGGCGTCCGGTTAAGGTTTTTTGTTTAGCTCATTTTTTTAAAAAAAAATTCTCCCTATCAGTCGAGCGTCTGTGCCGTACGCGGTGCTCTTGTTTTACAGAGTTATGGCCCTTTTACTTATTAAGTTATGGTGTAGGTCAAGGTGCTGTTTTGGGGGTATTTGTCATCTTCAGTCATAGTTCTAGTCATCTGCTGTTGAATCAACTTCAACTTGATGCGTCATATTGGATAATTTAATCTGATTATTTTTGTTTCAGTTTGCCAAGATGCTGAAATATTGTGGTAACAAAACTTTACCTGAAATTTTCTTCGTAGTGTTCATAGTGTCGTGGATCGTTTCCAGATTGGGCTATTTACCATTTGTGTAAGTCAAATTTTAACCCTTTCCCTCATACGGCAATTCTGCAGCAGACGACTTTAAACGTATTTTGTCAAAACATAGAAAATCTCCATAATTGAATGGATAACCTATGACAAAAAGTGGAAAACATTGTGGCAAAAGGAGAAATTGCACGTTTTGTGCAATTTCTTCTTTTGCCACTTTGTTTTCGAAAAGCCATCTGCTCCAGAGGCGTCAGAAAGCGTCTATATGAGGGAAAGGGTTAATAACATTTAACCTTTTCCAACATACAGCAAATCTGCAGTATCAACTTAAAAACAAAATACGGAACATTTCTATTAGTTAATGGATCATTATTAAATAGTGTTGAAAACATCATGCCAAAAGAAAAAAATGTTCATTATGAGTAACTCCTGCTTTTGTCACAATGTTTTCAAAAGTTGTCTGCTGTAGGTGCTTCAACATGCATCTATATGTGTGAAAAGGTTGATTGCAAAAAGTATTTATTTTTTTAACTCTTATCCTAATAACTCAACCTTTCAATCAACAACTTTGAACATATTTTGTCAAAAAATAGAAAATCTCTAAAATTGAATGGATAACATATGACTAGGAGTGAAAAACATTGTGGCAAAAGGAGAAATTGCTCGTTTTGACCAATTCTTCTTTTGTCACTTATTTTCAAAAAGCCGTCTGCTGCATAGGCGTTAGAAAGCGTCTATTTGGTGGAAAGGGTTAAACAATATTTTCTTATGCTGCATTGTATGACTCTATAACCATATTTGCAATCAATGAAGATACAATCAAACTTCATATTCATGAAGACTAGTGCTAGTCTTCATTGCCTCAAACACATTTGTCACTTTTTAGTAAACTACTGCGAAACACTTTGGATTCGCAAGGTCAAAATTTCATGATTTGTGTCCAAAATCAGCTTATTTTTAGCTCAACTATTCCAAGAGTGAGAGCTATACTACTCACCCTGGCGTCGGCGTCTGCGTCACACCTTGGTTAAGGTTTTGCATGCAAGTATTTAAATACTACATGTATTGCATTAAAACTTTCTATAACCCTACCCAACTATCACACCTATGTAGATTATCAAGTTAGATAACTCTATCCTGCATTTTATGCAAGTTATGGCCCTTTTTATGCCCCCGGAATCACCGATTTGGTGGGCATCTAGTTTTTGGACTGTCTGTCTGTCTGTCAAAAAAAACTTTAACCTTGACCACTACTTTTGAACCATAACAGGTACAGCTACCATATTTCACATGCGTATTCCTTGTGACATGACCTTTCTGTTAGTACCAACATTTTTGACCTTGCGACCTTGACCTTTGACCTAGATGTTGCCATTCGGGGGCATCAGTGTTTCACAAACACATCTTGTTACTTTGAAATTCTGGTTAAAGTTTTGCATGCAACTAAATTAAGAGTCCATATCTCAGTATTTACTTGATGCATTGCATTGAAACTTAATAAAACCCTACCCAGCTATCACACCTATGTAGATTATCAAGTAAGATAACTCTATCCTGCATTTTATGCAAGTAAGGGAACTTTTTTTACTTAGAAACTCTGGTTAAAGTTTTGCGTGCAACTACATTAAAAGACCATCTCTTAGTAACTACTTGATGCATTGAAACTTTATACAACCCTTCCCAACCATCACACCTATGTAAACAATCAAGTATGATAACTCTATCCAGTATAATTTGCAATTTATTGCCCTTTTTTGTGTCACCTCCGTCACACTTTTTCGTCACGTTTTCAAATAACTTTTTTTTCTACTCAAAGGATTACATTGAAACTTCTGACAAATGTTTATATCAATGTGTGTGATTGGTTCGCAAAAGGAGGATAATCCAAATATTTTTATATCAGAGTTATTGCCCCTTTTCTGTCAAACATTAAAATTTTCTGACAAGGCCCCGGCAGGTGACACACGTGCTCCGGGGAGCACTCCATTCTAGTTTAACTAGAAATTTGGTTAAAGTTTTGCATGCAAAATGCTATATACATTAACAGTCGATATCCTAGTATTTACTTGATGCATTGCTTTGAAACTTTATACAACCCTTCCCAACTATCACACCTATGTTGAATTACTCTATCCTGCATTTTATGCAAGCTATGGCCCTTTTTGGACTTATGAATTCTGGTTAAAGTTTTGCATGCAACTACATTAAGAGACCATATCTTAGTAATTACTTGATGCATTGCATTGAAACTTTCTACAATGCTTCCCAACTACCACAGTGGATTAAAGCTCCATGCAAACAAACAAAACACTCACAATGCTGGCCCCTTGGTTACCCAAACAGAACGTGTGGCGACTGAGTGAGGAAAGTGTTAACCCTTTCCCTCATATAGACGCTTTCTGATGCCTCTGCAACAGAGAGCTTTTTGAACACATAGCAACAGAAGAAGAAATTGCTCAAAATGAGCAATTTCTCTTTTTGTCACCATGTTTTCAACTCGATACAATTGTTATTCTTTCATTTAAAGGGATTTTAAGTGCTTTTGCCTAGACATTTTCAAAGTCGTCTGCTGCAGATTTGGTGTAATAGTATGTGGGAAAAGGTTAATTTCAGTTTAAATATACAGTCAAACCTGTGCTAAAGACCACCTTTGTTTAGCAATTCCCTGTCTATAGCAACCCAATTTGATTTCCCGATTGTTATTTTCTGTATAAATGACCCTGTAATAAATGAGCATCTGTGAACAAAGATCAGATTGTTTCCTCTTACCATTGGTGGACAGGGACTGTATGTGTAATTTTGTTTCTTTACAGAGCGATTTATTCAGCCATCTTTGAAATACAAAGTCTACCTCCATTCCCAGCATACTATTTTTTCAACGGGCTTTTAATTGTTCTTCAAATCCTACACCTTATTTGGACTTACATGATCGCAAGAGTTGCCGTAAGAACGATCATGAAAGGGGAGGTAAGTGAGAACATTTTTTATTGATAGGGTTTTTTAAAGGAACTATCTCACTAGGGATGTAGCCTGGTCAATATGGTTAGGTGTGGGATTGGGAGGCCCCTTCCTGCCGGTGGGGGTGAGAGGATATTGTTTTGAACGGGAACAACACATACATGTACAGCTTTGTTGGGCTTAAATAAGACTTCAAACATATTTTTAAACGAAATTTACAAGTAATAATGGCCAAACTCTCTGAAAACTAGGGAGCTTTTTGTGAAAAAGATAAATCATATTATGGTCGTCGCGGTTGCACACAACTTAACCCTTTCCCTCATATAGACGCTTTCTGATGCCCCTGCAGCAGACGGCTTTTTGAAAACATAGTGACAAAAGAAGAAATTGCTCAAAACAAGCAATTTCTCCTTTTCCACAATGTTTTCCACTTTTAGTCGTAGGTTATCCATTCAATTATAGAGATTTTCTATATTCTGACAAAATATGTTCAAAGTCGTCTGCTGAAGAAAGGGAAAGGGTTAAGCACATATTACTTCACGTTGTTGTACATTTAACGTACTGAAATTTGATTGTTAAAGTAGCTGTGAAAATAAATAAAGTTTCAGAATTTATGTACGGACGAACCCATATCCCCTTTGCATTGTTCTTAATGCATCTTTGGGAGTTTATCCTTTCCCAAATGTTGTCTGCATCAGAAAGCCTCCATATGTGGGAAAGGATCAAAGCATATTTACTTTTTATGCCCCCGGAATCACCGATTCGGTGGGCATCTAGTTTTTGGTCTGTCTGTCTGTCTCTTTGTCTGTCTGTCGAAAAAAACTTTAACCTTGACCACTCCTTTTGAACCATAACAGGTACGGCTACCATATTTCACATGTGTATTCCTTGTGACATGACCTTTCTGTCAGTACCAACATTTTTGACCTTGCGACCTTGACCTTTGACTTATATGTTGCCATCAGTGTTTCACAAACACATCTTGTTTGGCTTTTTTTTCCACAGTTTGACTTGGGCTGTCAATCAAGGGGTTGTGAGTTTGAACCCTAGCTCGGCCAGCATTCTTTCCGACGTTTGACAAAAGACACTGTGACAAGCATCATTCATCTTCCACCAAAGGGCTTACAGTCTATGTGGGAAAGAATGTTGTGTGGAGTACTGGTGTGAGAAAGCCAGGAAACAAATGAGTAGGTGAACTCGCTGCCATGATATTGTTAAAAATGGCATTAAACCTCAATCAATCAATTTCCCACAGTTAACTCAAGTGAGTACTTCAGTATGCCATGCTACACTCGCCTGTTCATGCCTTTAGGCGTCACACTTTTCAAACATTAAAACATATTTCCTTTATGTCCAAACCAAGCAAAGCAGTACCTTATTTGTCCTACGGTTATGGTGGAGTGCCCTTGGGCAAGGCACATTTTCTAGCCTAGTACTGGTTTGTTTACCCAGGGATCATGAATAAGTGAACTGTCGCCGTGATATAACTGAAATAATGTTGAAAGCGGCGTAAAACCCCAATAAAACAAAACAAGCATCTGCAGCAGAAGACTATTGAAAACATAATGAGAATTTGTTCCTGTTGCCATGTTGCCACTATGTTTCCAGCTGTATTAGATAATTACACTTTCATTTATGGAGAATTTCCTCATTTCCTCATTTTTTCCCCACATTTTTAGCTCACCTGTGCACGAAGTGCTCAAGGTGAGTTATTGTGATGGCCTTTTGTCTGTCGTCCGTAAACTTTTTCTCCTCAGTAACCAGTGGGTCATTTGGGATGAAACTTCACCCTCTATCAGATTCCTTCAAGCCATGTTGATTGGTCGAAAAACATGGCCGCCAGGGGGCGGGGCTATTTTGCCTTATATGGCTATAGTGAAAATCATCTCCTCAGAAAGTGTCGGGCCGATTTTCAAATAATTTTGTAGAAATGTTCCTTAGGTGACCCTCTATCAGATTCCTTAAAACCATGTTGATTGGTCGTAAACTATGGCTGCCAGGGGGCGGGCCTTATATAGCTAAAGTGAAAAAAACAAAAAAAATCAGGTGAGCAATTCCAGGGCCATCATGGCCCTCTTGTTTTAAAGAAGTCTGCTGCAGATCTCTTTGTTTGTGGGAAGGGTTAAAGTGTTGTACCATATATTTTCAGACTAAAGATATACGAAGTGACACAGAGAGCGAGGACTGAGGTTTCCGTACATCAGATTGATTTTATGACATGTCAAAAACAAGCAAACCGATGTTGTGCACAATCAAGTTGTAGAAGAGTTATCTTGGCTTTTCTTGTCGATTATCAGGATCATCAGGATCAATTCATTATTACGAACCTGTACAGACAACTTTTGATGCCTCTGCAGCAAACGACTTTTGATTATTTTTTTCAGTAATTAAACATTTATACATAGAGGTTTTGCCTAGAAGTTTTCAAAGTCGTCTGCTGCAGATTTTGCGTATGTGGGAAAGGGTTAATATTGCTGGATAAATATGCATTTTCCCATTTACAATTCCATGGTACAAAAAAACAAAACATGAAAAGTAGATGATTCTCAGTATGTAAAAATTCTCTTTTTTTTTTAAAACTCATCTGCTGCAAATCTAGATGCATTACTAATGTTGGATCACTGAGTTGAATATCACATTTTAACTGTTAAACTGATGTGGCATTTTGCTGTTAAAACATCTTCGGAAAAATAAATTATATCTAAAGGATTCTTCACCACTGATTGGATGACGGAATTACCCGAGATAATCCCATTGAATGCATGCAGTAATGGTTTCATGCATCTGATTGGCTGTTGGGTGTTTTAGGGAATTTCCATAGGTTCCGTGAAATGTTTCGTTCAAATAAATATGTCACTGTATATATATAAGGCAGAATTTTTAATTTCATTTCATTCAATTTGTCTTTCGATACATTGTTGAAAGGGCTCAAAGAAATTTACTTGCGTGTTCAAAAAGTAAAATGACCAGCTTGGCAAAGCGAATCATGTTGACAAAGAGAACCAGTTTGAACCGGTTCATAATTACTCAAATGGATAAATGTACTTACATAAAAAATTGGCTTTTTCTACTTATTTCAGTCATGGTAATTCCCCAAAAAAATCCGGACCAATTCAGATTTCAAAATTTCCCTTATTTATAGAGATTTTTCTATAATCTTCTTGTCTTAAAGTAGAAGACCCAGGCATTTGATATTTGGTATGTAGCTTCATCTAGTGGACCTCTACCAAGATTGTTCAAATTATAGCCCTGGGGTAAAAAATGACCCCTCCCCGGAGATCACTTGTTTTACATAGACTCATATGGGAAAAAACTAAAAGTAGAAGGCCAAGGCCTTTGATATTTGGTATGTAGCTTTATCTAGTGAACCTCTACCAAGATTGTTCAATTTATAGCCTTGGGGTCAAAAATTACTCCTCCCCGGGGGTCACTTGTTTTACATAGACGTTAAAAATCTTCTTGTCTAAAAGGAGAAGGCCCAGGCCTTTGATATTTGGTAGTAGCTTCATCTATTGGACCTCTACCAATCTTGTTCAAATTATAGCCCTGGGGTAAATAATGGCCCCACCCCAGGGGTCACTTGTTTTACGAAGCCTTGTATAGGAAAAAACTTCTTGTCTGAAGGTAGAATGTCCAGGCTTTTGATATTTGGTATGTAGCTTCATCTAGTTGACCTCTACCAAGATTGTTCAAATTATAGCCCTGGGGTAAGAAATGGCCCCATCCCGGCTCATTTGTTTTACATAATATTATACTTGTATAGGTAAAAACTTGTCCAAAAGTTGATATTTGAAATCTTACTTCATCAAGTGGACTCTACCAAGATTGGTTAAATTATAGTCCTGGTGACAAAAATGGCCCCACCCTGGGGATCACTTGTTTTACATAGACTTCTTTAGGTAAAAAATATTCAGGTAATCAATTTTTTGCCATCTTGGCCCTGTTGTTCACATTGATGTTTTCAAAGTTGTCTGCTGCAGATTTGTGTTTGTGGGAAAGGGTTAAATATCCTTTTGTATCGGGGAACATGTATTCACCAAATTGGAGATCTGAAATTATAGATGATTTTTAGCTCACCTATGCACGAAGTGCAAGGTGAGCTATTGGGATCACATTTTGTCCGGCGTCCGTCCGTCGTGCGTCGTCAACATTTGAGCTTGTTAACACTCTACAGGCTACATTTTGCATCCAATCTTCATGAAAGTTTATCAGAACGTTCATCTCCATAAAATCTTGGACAAGTTCGAAACTGGGCCATATGAGGTCAAAAACGAGGTCACTAGGTCAAATTGAAGCGAAATCTTGTTAACACTCTAGAGGCCACATTTTCAACTTGAGCATGTTTAAACTTTATCAGAATGTTTGTCTTAATGATATGTAGGTCAAGTTCGAACATGGGTCACGTCGGGTCAAGAAGTAGGTCACTAGGCCAAATTGAAGGAAAATCTTGTTAACACTCCAGAGGCCGCAATTTTTGCTTAAGCAGTTTGAAATTTTGTCAGAATGTTTGTCTTAAAAATATCTAGGTCAAGTTCGAATATGGGTTATGCCGGGTCAAAAACTAGGTCACTAGATCAAATTGAAGGAAAATCTTGTTAACACTTTGGATGCCGCATTTTTTGCTTCAGCAACTTGAAATTTGGTCAGAATGTTTGTCTTAAAGATATCTAGGTCAAGTTCAAATATGGGTCATATTGGGTCAGAAACTAGGTCACTAGGCCAAATTGAGGGAAAATCTTGTTAACTCTGTAGAAGCTGCATATTTTGCTTCAGCAACTTGAAATTTGTTCAGAATGTTGAGCTGAATGATATCTAGGCCAAGTTCGAATATGGGTCATGCCGGGTCAAAAACTAGATCACTAGGCCAAATTGAAGGAAAATCTTGTTAACACTTTGGATGCCTCATATTTTGCTTCAGGAGCTTGAAATTTTGTCAGAATGTTTGTCTTAAAGATATCTAGGTCAAGTTTAAATATGGGCCATATTGGATTAGAAACTAGGTCACAAGGCCAAATTAAATCTTGTTTAACTCTGTAGAAGCCGCATGTTTTGCTTCAGCGGCTTGAAATTTGTTCAGAATGTTGAGCTGAATGATATTTAGGCCAAGTTCGAATATGGGTCATGCCGGGTCAAAAACTAGGTCACTAGATCAAATTGAAGGAAAATCTTGTGAACACTTTGGATGCCACATTTTTTGCTTCAGCAGCTTGAAATTTGGTCAGAATGTTTGTCTGAATTATATCTAGGTCAAGTTCGAATATGGGTCATATTGGATCAGAAACTAGGTCAATAAAGGAAAATATTGTTCAAACTCCGGAGGCCGCATTTTTACTTTGAGCAAGTTGAAACTTTGTCAGTATGTTGTCTTAATGATATCTAGTCCATGTAGGAATATGGGTCATATCAGGTAAAAAAATATAGATCACTAGGCAAAATGAAGGAAAATATTGTTAACACTGTGGAGGATGCATTCAGAATAATTGTCTTGATGTGTTTTGCATTGCAGTACATTGTATAATTAAGGTGAGCGATCCAGGGCCATCATGGCCCTCTTGTTTAAAATTTTAACTGTAATTGACTGTCATAATCATTTTGTGTTAGTAGTTAGTAATTGCATTTAGAAGTCCATTCATTAATACATCATCAATTTTGCAATTTTTATGTTTTATACTTTTTCTGTTTTCATTAAAAAAAAAAGGAGGGGGGTGCCCATAAGGTGGATATTTGCCCCCTTACGAAAAGCAAAAGCCTTTATTTTCAACTAATGTGTTGCCTTGGGTGTCTGTTTTACTGATACCATGATGGTTAACCCTTTCCCACATACAACAAATCTGCAACAGACGACTTTGAAAACATCTAGGTAAAAATATGGTAAGGGAAACTTTAAACGTTGAATACAGTTGAAAACATTGTAACAAAAGGAGAAATAGCTCGTTTTGAGCCATTTCTTCTTTCGTCACAATGTTTTCAAAAGTCATCCGCTGCAGATGCGTCAAAATACGTCTATAGATGGGAAAGAGTTAAAGTCTAAAGCTCTTCTTATAATCAGTTTTTAACTAGGTCACATTCAAATTAGTCCAGTATCGTTAGTTACTATAACATCTTCTTCGACATTCAATATCATTTTTGACATTTTCCTTTCCCATTTACAGACTAATATTTATGAAACTGCAGCGAATGACTTTTGATCTCGATTCAATCATCATATTTTAACTGACAGGAAATGTTCATATTTTCACCAAGAAGATTTCAAATTCATCTGCAGGAGATTTATTGTGTGTTGGAAACTAGATAAGGGGCAGTTTTCATGTTCTAAAATCCTTATTTGACATTCAAACCCTATGTTGTTGGTACTCAAAAGAATCGTCTCAGTGAGACGATTCTTCTGAGTACCCACAACATAGGATTTGGTTGAGTAATAAGAGAAGTATTGTTGGGAAAAGACCTGTTCACTCCATCTTATCAAGTCCTCTGTTGGGAACGACTATTCGGAAACTATTATGCCTCAAGTGTCTCACACAGTAACTGTTATCCAAGATATTGATGTCTCACACAGTAACTGTTATCCAAGATATTGATTTTTGCTTTACACTTAGTGTAGGTTGTGATGATAGTATGAAGGCTTTGTTTTTCGCCAATGATTTTTTTTTTTAACCCTTTCCCTCATACGGCAATTCTGCAGCAGACGACTTTGAACGTATTTTGTCAAAAAATAGAAAATCTCCTTAATTGAATGGATAACCTATGACAAAAAGTGGAAAAACATTGTGGCAAAAGGAGAAATTGCACGTTTTGTGCAATTTCTTCTTTTGTCACTATGTTTTTAAAAAAGGTGTCTGCTGTAGAGGCGTCAGAAAGTGTTTATATGAGGGAAAGGGTTTATTAAATGTAATATGATTATTTTAGTAGAGCCATTGTATGTTTATCACACAATTATTTTAACTTTTTCCCACATACAACACTTCTGCAGCAGACATCATTAAAAACATCTTGACAAAATCAAAGAAAAACTTGAAAAGAGTTTATAGGAAAAGGAGAAATTGCTCTTTATGAGCAATTTCTTCTTTTGTCACTGTGTTTTCAGAAGTTGTTGTCTGCTGCAGGGATGTCAAAAAGAGCGTCTGTATGTAGGAAACGGTCAAAGTCAAAGTAGGCATTATTTTGTTTTAGTATATTTTGTATTTTTGATAATTTTTTAAATGTGTAATTGGATTTGATACTTGTGTGTGTGTGTGTGTGTTCTAGAACTTGTGTCAGATAGGAAGTAGACATGGATGATTGTTTTTACTTTTTCCCACATGCAGACTCATTTTAACCCTTTCCCGCATGCATAAGCATTCTGACGCATTTGCAGAAGACGACTTTTTAAAACATTGTGACAAAAGGAGAAATTGCTCATGGTGAGCAATTGCCCCTTTGCCACAATATTTTAAACTTTATTTAATAATTAATTAATTAATTTACAGAGGCCCACAGGGAAGACTGGGCATGCCCAACTGTGCAGCCTCTATAAATAAAGTCTTTATTATTATTATTATTATTATACCCCCTTCGAAGAAGAGGGGGTATATAGGTGTCAGGCTGTCAATATGTTTTCAAAGTCATCTGCTGCAGAATTGTCGTATGTGGGAATGTGTTAACATGTCTGTAGCAGATGATTTTTGAAAACTTCGTGTCAATAAGAGAAATTGCTCATAAATGATCAATTTCTCCTTATGCTGCAATGTTTTATGTTATATTCAATATTTAACGCTTTCCATCATGACAATTCTGCAGCAGACGACTTTGAACATATTTTGTCAACAAATAGAAAATCTCTATAATTGAATGGATAACCTATGACTAAAAGTGGAAGACGTTTTGCTCGTTTTGAGCAATTTCTTCTTTTGTCACTATGTTTTCAAAAAGCCGTCTGCTGCAGAGGCGTCAGAAAGCGCCTATATTAGGGAAAGGGTTAAATAATTATACGTCCATTTATAGAGATTTTTCATATTTATGCCGAGATATTTCAAACTCGTCTGAAAGCAGACGAATCTAAATATATCAAGAAGTAGCATACATGGTCAACTTTTTTGCTTCAATATCTACCACATACTTACATTCGTTCCAAAATGTCATCATTATTTAACCCTTTCCCTATCTCTATAATTGAATGGATAACCTGTGACTAAAAGGGGTCTTTTCGGAAAGAGCTAGGGTATCGCACCCAGACTCCCTTGTATCTAACTTTGTCTGCTCGCCAAATAGTTCATTCTGCACGGCGAGGGTAAATAGAAACACACAATAAATTAATGACTAAAAGTGGAAAACATTGTGGTAAAAGGAGAAATTGCTTGTTTTGATAAAAAAATTATTTTGTCACTGTTTTCAAAAAGCTGTCTGCTGCAGGGTCGTCAGAAAGCGTCTATATGCGGGAAAGGGTTAAAACACATGCAAGTGAATTTGTTTACCGGTACATATTGTAATTTATCACATGACGTTGCTTGTATCCGATGTAATATACCCATTACGTATTTCTTTATATACAACATGTGTAATATAACATGACCTAATACTAGGAAAATGACGTCACGTCAGCGTTTTGACGTCATACGTTATTCACTTTGTCGCAAAAACCCGTAAATTTCATCTAGAAATATTGTAAACGTTAAGTACATTTTTATTGAAATACGCCTCATAAGTCACTTTATGTGATAGATATAATATCTCATGAGTGTTATTTATTATTACTTTTAATAAACTAAGCATAATATGACCTCGGGCATACTTATTTGTGGCATTGTTATACGGTTTACTGACGAAATTAAAATAGCTTTGGAAAACCCGATTTTCTTTGTTTGTTTTCGTCATGTGATAAAAAGAATCTGACATTCGTTGTCATTTCATAAAGTTTTATTAAACTCGTCCAAGAAACTTATTATTAAGCTCGCCAAAGGCTCGCTTAATAAAAAAATTCTTTAACTCGTTTAATAAAACTTTATATAAAATGACAACTCGTGTCAGATCCTATATTTATGGGTTAAATTTCCTTTTGTTTAGCTCAACGAGGTTGTGTTAGTTTTCTTTGAAAACTCATCAATTATTCATATGATTATACATACACATATATTTTTATTACCTTATTAGGTTATAAACTTGATACATGTATATGAGCTTGACTGTTAACACTATCCCACATACAACAAATCTGCAAACGACGTTGAAAACATTTAGAATGAAACTCCATGTACAGTTGAACCTGTGGTATAGCAGACGACATTGAAGACATCTATACAAAACTATGGAAAATCTCTTTAAATTACAGTATGATTACTGAAAAAAGTTGAAAACATTGTTGCAAAAGGAGAAATTACTTGTTTTGAGCAATTTCTCCTTTTGTCACAATGTTTTAAAAAGTCTTCTGCTGCTGAGGTGTCAGATACGTCTATACGTGGGAAAGAAGTAAATATTACATACTTATCGACAGTTGTTTTAACATTTTTTCAACTTGCAGATATATTATGACCCATGTGCAGCAAATGAATTTTGAAAACATTGTGACGAAAAGAGAAATTGCTCATAAGGGACAATTTCCCCCTTTGTCACGAAGTTTTCAACTTGATTCAATTCTTATTCTTTCTTTTTAAGAGATTTCTGCCTGGACAAAGTTATTTGCTACTGATTTTTTGTATGTGTGGGAAAGGGTTAAATATGATGCCAAATTTGAGTTTCCTAATTACCTGAATATCTCACAATTAGACAAATGTTAATACATACGCAAATACATATCGAGGGCTTGGCGTGAAATGGTTGTGACTAAAAACCTAATTTGAAAACCCTGGTTTAGGGGCAATTTTGACCCCTTTGTAAACAATGCAAATTTAGATGCCATTGCTCAGAACGATCAATGACACCTAAATTTCCATTGTTAACCAAGAAAAATGATTTAACGCTTTTAAAGACTTTATGGCGAGATGATTAACCTTAGTTAAAAATTCCAATTTTAATTACAACCGTTTCACGCCACGCCCTCGATATGCAACTGACAATAATTGAGTACAGAAGAGTACTACTGCTAATGATGTGCATTTTCTCTTTATCACATATACGTTTTTCTTTGCCATAAAATCTATCAAAATATTGTTTTCTTTTATAAGCTTTTTCTGTTATTTTCTCTACATTTTAAAATCAAAATGAACATGAGACATGTTAACCCTTTCCCTCATAGGACAATTCTGCAACAGACGACTTTAAACATATTTGGTCAAAAAATGACTAAAAGTAGAAAACATTGTGGCAAAAGGAGCAATTTCTTCTTTTGTCACTGTTTTCAAAAAGCCGTCTGCTGCAGAGGCGTCAGAAAGCGTCTATATGAGGGAAAGGGTTAAGCCCTTTCTTTTCCTAATTGTCATTGCATCTGCAGCAGATGGCATTTTGAAAATAGGGTGGAAAAAGTAGAAATTTCATGAAAAGCAATTTCTCATTTTGCCACATTATTTTCATTCGTATTAAAAAAAATGATTTATATCTTTATTTTGTTTTCATTTTGTTGCAAAGTGGTCATCTGCTGCAGATTCTTTTCATGTGGGAAAGGGGTGAAAGATCAAAAAGGTAATGTTACTCGCCTATATCTGGTTTGCATTGTCCTTCCAATTTTACTGCTATATACATATATCATATATTTATTTTCATTATCATTCCCTTTACCTTTTAAGATCACGCGAGCCAAAGGCTCAAGGTGATCTATTCTTATCACTCTCTGTCCGTCCGCCGTTAACTTTTAGCTTTAAACATCATATCCTCGTAAACCGCAGGAACAATTTTCACAAAACATCACAGGAATGTTCCTTTGGTGGTTCTCTTTCAAAATTGTTCAAAGACTTAAATTCCATTGAGACCTTTGGTTGCTGCGGCATCAGAAAGGGGGCAAAGTGTCTAAACTTTAAAAATCTGCTTCTCTGAATCTGCTTGTCAGATTCCAATATAATTTGGTAGAAATGTTCCTTGGGTGACACTACAAAAATTGTTCAAGCCATACTGATTGGCCGAAAAACATGGCAGGCAGGTTGCATCAGAAAAGGGGCAAAATTACAAAATTTGAAAATTCCATTGTTATGAAAGTGCTCGTCTAATGTTAAGAAAATGGAATAGGAATCTTACTTCAGTTATCCTCTACAAAATCAGAGCAACCAGGCGTCATATCAAAAGGGGTAAATTGAACTTTTAACTACAAATGACAACTTCCATTCCAATGGACCAATTTCAACTTGACTTCACGGAATGTTCCTTAGTTGGTCCTCTTTTAAAATTGTTCAACAACTTACATTCTGTGTAGAACTTTGGTTGCCGCAGCATCAGAAAGTGAAAAAAATACCCAAATTTTAAAAATCCTTTTCCTCCATAATCTGCTTGTGCGATTGCAAGATAATTTGGTAGAAATGTTCCTTGAGTGACCCTCTACAAAAACTGTTCAAGCCATATTGATTTCGTTGACAAACCGGGCAGCATCAGGAAAGTGGCAAAACTTTATCATTCAATTCTTATTAAAGTTGTTGTTAGATTTCAAGATACAAATGGCCTTTACTGATAAGCTATTTATTTAACAGTGTCCACTCCTTGCAGTTTCATTTGCACTCCTGATCAAATTTTCCCAGATATTTGCTACTAATTTACTATCATTTAGGTGATCGCTGAGCAATTTCTCCATTTGCCACAATGATTTCAACTATATTCAATAGTTATTCATTCATTTATAGAGTTTTTCCATAATTTTGCCTATATGCTTTCAAAGTCGTCTGCTGCAAAAAAAATTAAGGAGAAAGGGTTATACACTAACAAAGCTGATATCCAGGGCTTGGCGTGAAACGGTTGTAACTAAAAACCTATTTTGTAAACCCTTGTTTAGGGGCAATTTTGACCCCTTTGTAAACAATGAAAATTTAGGTGCCTAAATTTTCATTGTTTTTAAAGAAAAATGATTTAACGCTTGTAAAGACTTTATGGCGAGGTGATTAACCTTGGTAAAAAAATACAAATTTTAGTTACAACCGTTTCACGCCAAGCCATCGATATTGTGCTATGCTATTGATCTGATTCTGACATTTATGCTAAGCTATAAAATATCGGAATGTTCATGTATTTTCATCAAATTTGTGTTGTTTTATATAAAAAAAAAAATAAGGCAAAAATATATTGTGGGATGACTGCCTCAATGTTTGAAACTTGGGATGACTGCCTCAAAGTTTGAAACTTTTAGGAAAAAACAAGGTAAACAAAATGATAAGTTTGAGCTGGGACTACTAATACGGGGAAGAGAATCGAGTGTGATAAGCTATATAGCGCTATATAATATGCTTGTCGTTCTTATTGATCGATATTCCGCATTACCTGTACAAGGTGTATCTACCCGCTTATCGAGGTTTACGTACACAAACAGTTTTTTAAAGACGACAAGCAATCTGCGCTTATCGCACTCGTTTCTCTTCCCCGTATTAGTAGTCCCAGGTATAAGAATGAATACAGAAATTAGCATCATGATTAATTTCTCCTTTCCCAAAAGTCATCGCCTGCAGAGCCACCAAATGTTTTGTGTTTGAAGACGGAGGATTGAAATGGATGTCTGACGCCAATGCAGCAGATGGCTTTTTGAAAACATAGTTACAAAAGAAGAAATTGCTCAAAACGAGCAATTTCTCCTTTCGCCACAATGTTTTCCACTTTTAGTCATAGGTTACCCATTAAATTATACAGATTTTCTATTTTTTGACAAAATATGTTCAAAGTCGTATGAAAATACTTTGAAAAACACCGAGCTGACAAAAATATGGAAAATCCCTATAAATTGAAGTTTTTTTTGATAAGAGATAAATACATTGAGGCAAAAAGAAAAATTATTCATCATTAATTTATTTCTCCTTTTGACACAATGTTTTCAAGTCATCTGCTGCTTAAAAGTTGAAGACCTGTATGTTGTTTGTTGTTGTCCCTTGTACCCCCCAAAAAAATCATCTAGTAGTCAATAGAGAAATTCAGGCCCTCATGAAACTCCTAGTTTTTGTTCTTAACCCTTTCCCTCGTACGACAATTCTGCAGCAGCCGACTTTGTACATATTTTGTCAAAAAATAGAAAATCTCTTAAATTGAATAGATAACGTATGACTAAAAGTGGAAAACATTGTGGCAAAAGGAGAAATTGCTCGATTTGAGCAATTTCTTTTGTCACTATGTTTTCGAAAAACTGTTTGCTGCAGGTGTCAGAAAGCATCCATATGAGGGAAAGGGTTAATTTATAGAGGTTGCGTAAAAATTTGAATGTGAGTTGTTAAAGTGCTAATTATGTATCTGCTAAACATTTTACATGCCACGAATGTGCAGCAGATGATTGTTAAAAACATCCAAGGCAGCAGTATGAACAATATCTAGAAATGAAAGCAAATTTTTAATAGTATTCGAAACATTGTGACCAAAGGCGAAATTTCTTTTTATAAGCAATCTCTACCTTTGCCACAATGTTTTTTTTTAAGGCAGACCATCTGCTGTTGATGAATCTGCATGTTGGAAAGGGTTAACATTTTTATAACCTTAACCCCATTTCAGGCCATTTGTATTTTACAATAAAATGTTCTCTCATATGTCTTCTTTACATTTTAAATTCCACATACGACAACTCTGAAAAGATACATGTTTACTATTTGTATAGGCAAAAGTAATCGACATCTCAATGAATGAAAGAGTTTTTTATTTGATAAAAGATGAATAAAATATGTCAAAAGAAGAAACTGTCCATTATGAGCAAGATATTCTCTTTCCACAATTGTTTCAAGTCGTCTGCTGCAGATGCGTTGTAAGTCCGAATTGCTGTTAAAATTCTAAATACATGTCATTCAAGGGCAGATAACTCTGTAGAATAATCTGAGCTAAACCATTTAACCCTTTTTTCCCTCATACCACAATTCTGCAGCAGACGACTTTGAGCATATTTTGTCAAAACATAGAAAATCTCCATAATTGAATGGATAACCTATGACAAAAAGTGGAAAACATTGTGGCAAAAGGAGAAATTGCACGTTTTGTGCAATTTCTTCTTTTGTCACTATGTTTTCAAAAATCTGTCTGCTGCAGAGGCGTCAGAAAGCGTCTATATGAGGGAAAGGGTTAAGGTCTTGATAAATGACAATATATTTCCAATATGTACACAGAATGTGACTAAATTATATCACCTTTTGCATAAAGTTGGTCCATAAACAATTGACATTTTACATGATCCAATTGATTGACCATTTGTTCTGTTATGTTTATATAACATGAATAAACATAAAACATTATACAATTATCGCCTTTTAGTTTTGTCGACTTGATGAATATTGGACCCTTGTTCAAGTTTGATGAAGATCGGACCCTTGTTCAAGTTAAATGATGATTGGATCCTTATTCAAGTTTGATGAAGATTGTATCATTGTTCAAGTTTGATGAAGATTGGATCATTGTTCAAGTTTGATGAATATCGGATCATTGTTCAAGTTTGATGAAGATTGGATCCTTGTTATTTATACCACCCACAAACAAATTTTGGGGGGTATATAGGAATCAACCTGTCCATCTGTCTGTCCACGTCTTGTAAGCGTAACTCCTTAACGGCTGGACCGATTCTGATGAAACTTTACGCAGTTGCACACAACCTGAGGATGTGCATGAAGTAAGATTATCCCTGTCCGTCTATATTTGTAAGCGCAACTCCTTAACGGCTGGACCGATCCTGATGAAACTTTACACAGTTGCAGTACACAACCAGAGGATGTGCATGAAGTAAGATTATCCAGGTTGGAAATATATCCGCCTGTCTGTCCATATGTATTGTAAGTGCGGATGGGGGTATCCTTTTGCGAGTTCACTCACAGTTCTAGTTCAAGTTTGATGAAGATTGAATCCTTGTTCAAGTTTTATGAAGATAAGATCCTTGTTCAAGTTTGATGAAGATTGGTTCCTTGTTCAAGTTTGATGAAGATTGGATAATTGTTCAAGTTTGATGAAGATTGGATCATTGTTCAATTTTAATAGACATAATTGTGGATACCACTCACTTGTCATGGGTATTACATGTATTCACATAATATTCGCAAGTCCCATATTAACAGGGGTATCCCACTTTCTGACGCTTCTTTTTATTAAGTTGTCTGCTGCAGATTTTAGGTATGTGGGAAAGGGTTAAATGAAATAAGGAAATTGATTATCGTGGGCAATTTTGAATGTTCACGCAATGTATAAAATGTTGCAGACCTACATAAATAGAAGTCATCTTTTTTACAGTTTTCAGTTGGTGCTTTATGCTGCTTTCAACAATCTTTCAGTTATATCAATATGTTTCCTTGGCAAGTTATCAGTAAGTACTACTGGTCCATTTATCCTGACACCAGCCAGTCAGCCATAATGCTAACCCTGCAACCCTGAGCGCCAAGAAGGGCAGCCATTACTACCATTTTTAAAGTCTTTGATATGACCCGGCCGGGGGATAGAACCTACACTCGAGGCGGGCGCTTTACCACTAAATCACCGAGGCAGTCAAATATAAGAACAAACAAGAAAGTAAAAGCAAGCAGTTTATTTTTAAATCGCTCATTAATGAATTCATTTTACACTTAACAACTATTTTTTATCAATGAATAATTTTATTAATCCTTTCCCGCATACTTCAAATCAACCAGGCAAAAAGGTTGAACTCTATAAATTAAAGTAAAATTATTGAAAAGAGAATTTTCCTTTAGACTCAATGTTTTCAATAGGTGTCTGTTGCAGATGCATAAAATTGTGTTGGTTTGTTGGAACAGGTTAACCCTTTCCCACATACAGCAAATCTGCAGCATACAACTTTGAAAACGTCTACACAAAAGCACAGAAATTCCCTTTAAATGAAAGAACAATAATTGTATCAAGTTGAAAACATGGTGACAAAAGGAGAAATTGCTCGTTTTGAGCAATTTCTTCATTTGCCGCCGTGTTTTCAACAGGCGTCTGTATGTGGAAAGGGCTAATACAAGCAAGCGGGAAACCGACATAGCATAAACAGAAACCGATGCCATTATAGGTAACAATACATTGAGCTATCACTTTATGTGATGAATACCCCAACAGGTTGCTTTGTCACTGGACATGGGCCACATTTGACATGCATGGTCTTATCATCGGCACAAAAATGTTAAATAAAGTGCGTCATCACTCTGTTGAAATCCACCAAGGGGATGCATTCGCAGAAGTTGGTATGTAACAAATTGTATAACTAGAATGGAGTGCTCCGCGGAGTACGTGTGTCACCTGCACCTGCTCATTGAAAGTGTGATGGACAGACAGACTGACCGACGCCGGACAAAAAAAAAAAGTAATCCCTAAGTGCCTACCATGCTACGCAGGGAGACACAAAAATCAAGGGGTAACAAAATACATGATGGCTATGTAACGCTCACCAGAGTGCAATGGCTTTCTATGATTAAGTATTGATATGAAATGTTATATAAAGTGCCTCATCACTCTGTTGAAATCCAACAAGGGGATGCATACACAGAAGTTGGTATGTAACAAATTGTATAAAAATCAAGGGGCAACAAAATACATGATGGCAACGCTCACCAGAGTGCAATGGCTTTCTATGATTAAGTATTGATATGAAATGTTATATAAAGTGCCTCATCACTCTGTTGAAATCCAACAAGGGGATGCATACACAGAAGTTGGTATGTAACAAATTGTATAAAAATCAAGGGGCAACAAAATACATGATGGCAACGCTCACCAGAGTGCAATGGCTTTCTATGATTAAGTATTGATATGAAATGTTATATAAAGTGCCTCATCACTCTGTTGAAATCCACCAAGGGGATGCATACACAGAAGTTGGTATGTAACAAATTGTATAAAAATCAAGGGGCAACAAAATACATGATGGCAACGCTCACCAGAGTGCAATGGCTTTCTATGATTAAGTATTGATATGAAATGTTATATAAAGTGCCTCATCACTCTGTTGAAATCCACCAAGGGGATGCATACACAGAAGTTGGTATGTAACAAATTGTATAAAAATCAAGGGGTAACAAAATACATGATGGCTATGTAATGCTCACCAAAGTGCAATGGCTCTCTATGATTAAGTATTCATATGAAATGTTATATAAAGTGCGTCATCACTCTGTTGAAATCCACCAAGGGGATGCATACACAGAAGTTGGTATGTAACAAATTGTATAAAAATCAAGGGGCAACAACCCTGTGAAAAAAATACATTATGGCTCTCTATGATTAAGTATTCATATGAAAGATTGATTTGGGTTAAATGCCGTTTTCAACAATTTTTCAAGATTATTTTGAGCTAATGACCTAGTCATTGACTTAAAAAGTCCCATCCTTGCAATTTTCCTAAATTTAAGCATGCTGAAATGGATGGGACGGGATCTCTTGGATGTCCGCAAGACTTTTCTTAAATTTGACCTGGTGACCTTGTTTTTTCGAACTTCGCCTAGATATCATCAAGACTAATATTCTGATAAAGTCAGACGAAAACTATGGCCTCTAGACTGCTAATAACAAACTAACTGTTGGCGATAGGCAAAGGGTGATCTAAATAGGTCACTTTGAACATTTCATGCTCAGGTGAAATATAAAAGCTAAGTTATGAATTAAAGTGCAGAAGAGGCAATTATATCGTTAACTCCGATTAAACATATCAACAAACATGGTACATATTTAACCCTTTCCCACATACAAAAATCCTGAAGCAGACAACTTTGAAAACATATTGACAAAACAAATAAAAAATCTCCATGAATGAGTTCAAATATTAAATAAAGTTGGAAGCATTGTGGCAAAATGAGAAATTGCTCGCTTTGAGCAGTTTCTTCTTTTGAAACAATGTTTTTCTAAAGTTGTCTGCTGCAGATGCCTCTTCAAGTGGGAAAGGATTCAGCTTAAGCTAAACCTTAGCTCTTATACTATAAGAATTATCACATAATCCCAACATTTGACCTTCAACCTTCGTGGTCAGATTGCTTACTCATCTGTACTCCAAGCATAAAAATATTCACCGGTTGATATTCACAATATAAAAGATATTTCCTTAACAAATAGATCATTCTTGCGTAGAAAATGTTCTTTTGATCAGTCAATTTGATTCACAAAGTTTATATATGTTAATTTAAAAAAAAAAGAAGATTATTGCAGTGTGCTGGACTTCATGATCATACCTTGCTCCACCCACCAACAATCTCTCTCATCTGCTGGTTCCACGTAAACAACAATGTCCTCTTCACCAAGAGAGCTGTTTAAATCAACTAGGGTACCATCTTCCAACTTGAGACAGAATCTGTCTAGGCCAGCTGATAACTGAAAGTTTAAATCAACTTCGAAATTTTTAATCCTGGAAAACCATTTTAAGAAATTGGTCATCATAAGCAAGTATGTATGTGGTAAACTTAACATCAACTTAACCTATCAACCACATTTTGTCCAAAAAAAGCTTGTTACAAAAGAAAATTAGATTTTCATTGTTAGTTTTGTCTGTATATAAGTGTTTTAAAGTTTTGACATTTACCCATTTAAGATGCCATGTTTAACAACCTAAAATTTAGCTTCAAAAATAATTGTAGAGGGTCACCTAGGGTACATTTCTGCCAATTTATCTTGAAATCAGGGCAGTTATTTCAGAGTGAGTAAAGGTTCAAAAGCCAGCCTTCTGCTGCATATGCCTTAAAAAATGTGTCTGCATGTGGATAAAGGTTTTATACCTCATTTGTATGTCTACTCAGCTCCTCATCGATGATCAATTCCCAGGATGTACTTTGGCTACTCCTAGCAAAACTCATCTTGAAAGCTTCCTTTTCCATATCTCCCCTCCTCCTAAACGTCACCTGTATTCTTCGATCTGAAAAGAATATTTCTTAAAATCAGAGATCAATCAGAGTACAATCAAACCTGTGCTTAAGACCACCTTTGTTTAGCAATTCCCTGTCTAGAGCAATCACTTTTAATTTCCAAATTACTCATTTGCTGCATAAATAACTCTGTAATTAAAGACCACCTGTAAACAAAGACCAGATTGTTCTCTACCCATGGGTGGTCTTTTTAAACATAGAGTGGACTGTATTAAGCATTTCAAAACCTTTATTTGACCCTCAAAACCTATTTTGTAGGTACTAAAACTAAAATTCTCAGTGAGACGTTTCTTTGAGTACCGCAACATAGGCTTTGGTTGGCTAATACGAGATATAATTCCAGAAAATACCATTTTATTCCTTCTCTAACTAGACCTCTGCCAAGGGGTAAGGAGAGAAAACTGGTCTTTCAACCATATGATATCAGTCTTTATTACTCAATTAAACCCTTTAATTTGTTTGTTTGTTTGTTTGGAGTTTAACGCCGATTTCAACAGCTTTGGTCATATCACGGCGGTCAGTGCACCTACCCATGTTTTCCTGGCTTTCCCACACCAGTACTTACACAACATTCTTTCGAAGCCACTGACTACTTTCTCACATAGATCAGAGGTGAGAGGCAATGGAAAACATCGCCCGAAAGAATGTCGCCGCAACCGGGTATCGAACCCGTGACCTCCAGATCACGAGTCAGATACGCTACCATTTGAGCTACCCGGCCGGGTCTAAACCCTTTAATGTGGATACTCCAAAAAAAATGTCTAATTTTTTCTTTTGTGGCAATGTTTTTGAAAGTTGTTTGGGACAACAATATAGTTCTCCCTTATTGTACTTTGGTCACAAGCTGAAATAAGATAAATGTCTTGTCCCCTTTGTTATGTGTCATCCTATGAATTCGGTTATTTGCACAGCTTTCTTTATTTGAACGTGTTAAAGGTTTAAAGTTATCAATTAAATTTCTACTTTGTTTCCATGTAAATGAACAAGTTTCAACCCCTCAATTGTCACATCTTTTTCAATTGTTACAGGTAGTACACCCTATACCATTGATTAGAGTAACCTTTCAGCTATAAAACAATTTAAAACTAGAGATTGCTTTTTTGAAAAAGTTCTTGTCTCCCCATTTGTGTGGTCGTAGGGGAGGAAAAGAAATGATGGAGATGAATTTTGTAGTTTTGGACTGGAGATGAAGCAACAGTGACAATCCTCAGTTATTGAGCGGAAACCATTTTTCAGCTGAAGGTTACCATGACCTTGGCCTATGACCTAGTGACCTCAAAATCAATAGGGTCATTTGCTGGTGGTGACCAACCTGCACACCAAGTATGAAGTTCCTGGGCTTAAGCAAGCTTCAGTTATTGAGCGGAAACCATTTTTCAGCCCAAGGTCACCGGGACCTCGACCTTTGACCTACTGACATCAAAATCAATAGGGGTCATCTACAGGTTAGGACCAACCTGCACACCAAGTATGAAGTTCCTGGGCATAAGCGTTCTTTTCAGCTGAAGATTACCATGACCTTGACCTTTGAGCTAGTGACCTCAAAATCAATAGGGGTCATCTACTGGTGGTGACCAACCTGCACACCATGTATTAACTCCCATGGCCAAAGCATTCAACAGTTATTAAGCAAAATCATTTTTCAGCTCATTGTCACTGTGACCTTTCATTTCAGCTCATTGTCACTGTGACCTTTCATTTCAGCTCAAGGTCACTGTGACCTTGACTTTGACCTCAAAATCAAACAAAATCAATAGGGGTCTTCTACTGGGCATGGCCAACCTGCATACCAAGTATGGAGTTCCTCGGCCCAAGCGTTCTTCAGTTATTGAGCGGAAACCATTTTTTACCTCACAAGGTCACCATGATCTTGACCTTTGACCTTCTGACATCAAAATAAATAGGGGTCATCTACTGTTCTTGACCAACCTGCATACCAAGTATGAAGTTCCTACGCCCAAGCGTTCTTCATTTATTGAGCGGAAACAAGTGTGACGGACGTGACTTGACCACACCATGACCTTGACCTTTGACCTTCTGACATCAAAATCAATAGGGGTCATCTACTGGTCATGACCAGCCTGCATACCAAGTATGAAGTCCCTACGCCCAAGCGTTCTTCAGTTATTGAGCGGAAACAAGTGTGACGGACGTGACCACTGTACCTTGACCTTTGACCTAGTGACCTTAAAATTAATAGGGGTCATTTGCTTGTGGTGACCAACCTGCACACCAAGTATGAAGTTCCTTGGCCCAAGCAAAAACAATTTTTCAGCTCATTGTCACTGTGACCTTTCAGCTCAAGGTCACTGTGACCTTGACTTTAGACATAACAACCAAAATCAATAGGGGTCTTCTTCTGGGCATGGCCAACCTGCATACCAAGTATGGAGTTCCTCAGCCAAAGCGTTCTTCAGTTATTGAGCGGAAACAAGTGTGACAGACGGAAGAACGAAAGGACGGACGGAACGGGCAAAAACAATATGTCACCCCCATGTATGGGGGAGACATAACAAGAGGGCCATGATGGCCCGGCCCTAGTTCGCTTACCATGACCTTGACATATGACCTTCTGTTATCAAAATCAATAGGGGTCAGCTACTGGTCATGACCAACCTCCATACCAAGTATGAAGTTCCTACGCCCAAGCGTTCTTCAGTTATTGAGCGGAAACAAGTGTGACAGACGGAAGAACGAAAGGACGGACGGAACGGGCAAAAACAATATGTCACCCCCATGTATGGGGGAGACATAACAAGAGGGCCATGATGGCCCGGCCCTAGTTCGCTTACCTAAATTCTGCAATGTAATGCAATGCAAAACACATCAAGACAATTATTCAGAAAAGATTCAAAATGCAACCTCCAGTGTTAACAAGATTTTCCTTCATTTGGCCTAGTGATCTTTATTTGTTTACCTAATATGACCCATATTCCTACATGGACTATATATCATCAAGACAAACATTCTGACAAAGTTTCAACTTGCTCAAAGTAAAAATGCGGCTTCCGGAGTTTGAACAATATTTTCTTTTATTGACCTAGTTTCTGACCCAATATGACCCGTATTCGACTTCACCTAGATATAATTCAGACAAACATTCTGACAAAATTTCAAGCTGCTGAAGCCAAACATGCGGCCTCTAGAGTGTTAACAAGATTTTCCATCAATTTGGCCAAGTGACCTTCTTTCTGACTGGGCATAACCCGTATTCAAGCCTGGCCTAGATATCATTAAAATAAATATTCTGACCAAATTTGAAGCTGCTGAAGCAAAAAATGCGGCTTCTACATTGTTAACAAGATTTTCCTTCAATTTGGCCTAGTGACCTAGTTTTTGAACCAATATGACCCATATTCGAACTAGACCGAGATATCATTAAGACAAACATTCTGACTAAATTTCAAACTGCTGAATAAAAAAAACAAGAGGGCCATGATGGCCCTGGATCGCTCAACTTAATTATACAATGTACTACAATGCAAAATACATCAGGATAATTATTCTGAATGCAACCTCCACAGTGTTAACAAGATTTTCCTTCATTTGGCCTAGTGATCTATATTTATTTACCTGATATGACCCATATTCCAACATGGACTAGATATTATCAAGACAACATTCTGACAAATTTTCAACTTGCTCAAAGTAAAAATTCTCATAAAATGTCAAGCTGCTGTAGTAAAAAATGTGTCTTCTACAGAGTTAACAAGATGTTCCTTCAATTTGGCCTAGTGACCTAGTTTCTGATCCAATATGACCCATATTCGAACTTGACCTAGATATAATTCAGACAAACATTCTGAACAAATTTCAAGCTGCTGAAGCAAAAAATGTGGCATCCAAAGTGTTAACAAGATTTTCCTTCAATTTGGCCTAGTGACCTAGTTTTTGACCCTACATGATCCATATTCGAACTTGACCTACATATTCGAACTTGGCTTAGATATTATTTAGATAAACATTCTCATAAAATGTCAAGCTGCTGTAGCAAAAAATGCGTCTTCTACAGAGTTAACAAGATGTTCCTTCAATTTAGCCTAGTGACCTAGTTTCTGACCCAATATGACCCATATTCGAACTTTACCTAGATATCTTTAAGACAAACATTCTGACAAAATTTCAAACTGCTGAAGCAAAAATTGCGGCCTCTAGAGTGTTAACAAGATTTTCCTTCAATTTGACCTAGTGACCTATTTTTTGACCCGACATGACCCATGTTCGAACTTGACCTACATATCATCTAGACAAACATTCTGATAAAGTTTCAACATGCTCAAGTCGAAAATGTGGCCTCCAGAATGTTAACAAGATTTCCCTTCAATTTGACCTAGTGACCTCGTTTTTGACCTCATATGGCCCAGTTTCGAACTTGTCCAAGATTTGATGGAGATGAATGTTCTGATACACTTTCATGAAGATTGGATGCAAAATGTAGCCTGTAGAGTGTTAACAAGCTGAAATGTTGACGACGTATGATATTCAAGTCAAATAATATGCGCATGTTCCATTTCTTAGTGTTTTCTCATATTGATCGCCGTTTCCTACCTGTCTCATTGTCCTCCAGATAAGTGGCAATACTCTGCCAATCATGGGCAGATAGTTCTCCCGTTATATCGAGCTCACCAGCTACCTCTAACTGTAACAGAAATATCTATTTGTGTTTTTTATACCATTCCTAAAGCTGATTTTTAACCATTTTTTGTTATCATGTATGCAAAAAAACATGTAAATCCGACCTTTAGTATCATAATGTTTTGCATAGTTGACCTTTGTTTCTTAACTGTTCTCGATGGGTTTCCATAATGCTTGAATGACTATAGATGACAAACAGTGAAGATCCTGATCAGATTTCATGGTCGGGCAGATTAACTGTTGTTTCATTTATAGATTTTCCATTTTCACTAAATGTTCTCAGTCATCTGCTGCAGATTTGGTGTATGTGGGAAATGTTAACCCTTTCCCTCATACAGACGCTTTCTAATGCCTCTGCAGCAGACAGCTTTTTGAAAACATAGTGACAAAAGAAGATATTGCTCAAAACAAGCAATTTCTCCTTTTGCCACAATGTTTTCCACTTTTAGTCATAGGTTATCCATTCTATTATAGAGATTTTCCATTTTTTGACAAAATATGTTCGAAGTTGTCTGCTGCAGATTTGTCTTATGAGGGAAAGGGTTAATTAAAGAAGATTCTGGAAAGGAGTTAAACAGTAACAAGTTGATGCTTTGTAAAGACAATAATGGAGAAAAGTAGACAGATATTAGACTACACATTTACCCCTTGATCCTCCTCCTCCTCCAGCAAATCTACGTTAGATCCTTCATGCTGGGACAAGGCATCCTTGGCTGTGTCTTTAAGCTCCTCTGAAAGCACAAATATTAAAAGTTATCAAGAGCTCTAGATAATGTGTGTTTTACTTTGCATGTTCTAAAATCCTTATTCGAAACTTGTTGGTACTCAAAAGAATCGTCTCAATGAGATGATTCTTTTGAGTACCCACATCATAGGGTTTGGTTGGACTTTAACCCATTCCCTCATACGACAATTCTGCAGCAGACGACTTTGAACTAATTTTGTCAAAACATAGAAAATCTCCATAGTTGAATGGATAACCTATGACAAAAAGTGGAAAACATTGTGGCAAAATGAGAAATTTCACTTTTGAAAACATTGTGACAAAAGGAGAAATTGCTCAAAACATTTTTTCATCAATTAACTTCCTTTTATAGCGATGTTCCATATTTTCAGTCGTCTGCTGCAGATTTGCTGTACGTGGGAAAGGGTTAATAGCAACTTACCGAAAGCTCGCTCTTGCTCTTCAAGTTGTGATTTGGGGGTACTTCTAGACCCCGCGGACGCAGAGGACACAGAGTGCCGCGGCAGTTTAGTGGTAACACAAGATGTCGCCCTCTTGTACGGTGGACTAGTCAGCTTTGGCGACATAACGGGGGCTGTTTGGGCGTACTTTGAAGCAATTGGGATTCCTTGTTTAGCCTTTTCAACATCCAGTTGCAAGGTGTGTTTGGGAACTGCAAGAAATTACATTAGAATTTGTTTACCATTGAACCTTTGAAACGGGAATTTTATCCAGTGTTAACCTTTCCCTTATAAAACAAATTTGCAGCAGATGAATTTCAAAATATCTATGGAAATGCTTTTCATATGAAATTAAATAACTGTATTTAGTTGAAAACATTGTGGCAAAAGGAGAACTTGCTCATCTCGAGCAATTCCAGATGAGCAATTTCTACTTTTTCCACAATGCTTTCAAGGTGGTCAGCTAGCTGTATATGCGTCAGAATTCATTTTCAAGTGGGAAAGGGTTAACAAACCAATTTATATTAGGGAGTAAAATCACATAAATATTCTGGAATGAAATGTTTAATAGCAAAGGGGAGAAAGTGACAAAAACAGGGAATATGTTTCTCCTATTCCTACAATGTTTTTGATTTCTGTATTGAAATGAACTATACAGATGCTGCATTTCCTTCCTGAGATGTTTTCAAAGAAAACTATTGCAAATAAAATCTTTTACTTTTTTTACCTTGTCTTCGAGACCTTTTTATTTAGGCATGTGCCCCTTTTTGGTCCATTTCTTCAATTTGGCTTAATGAGCCCACTTCCGGTCCGTCATAATTAGGTACAAATTTAAAAGGTACATTGTACCACAACTCATTTAACGCTTTCCTTCATATAGACGCTTTCTGACGCCTCTGCAGCAGATGGCTTTTTGAAAACATAGTGACAAAAGAAGAAATTGCACAAAACGTGCAATTTCTCCTTTTGCCACAATGTTTTCCACTTTTCGTCATAGGTTATCCATTCAATTATGGAGATTTTCTATGTTTTGACAAAATACGTTCAAAGTCGTCTGCTGCAGAATTGTCGTATAAGGGTTAAGAGATTTTTAAAACTATTAACATCTTTTGCTTCAACAACATATTCTGGCAGTTTGTTCCATTAATGTATCATTCTTTGAAAGAAAAAATACTTCCCAATTTTTAAGCGACAGTGATCTTGTTTCTGATAAACAATTATTCGCTTACTTGATATACTTTTTGTGTTGTATGCTTGCATAATAATATTTTTGTTATCAAAATCAGGCTGAATAGAACATTGTTATAAAATGAGTTATTAATAAGAGCAATTTTCTCACAATGTTTTCAGAACACTCCACCTCAGAGTAAATAATGTTGTCTATAACAGTTAAAGAATGATGTATAAATAAACAAGAATTAATTGTAATTATATGTCTCACTGCCCCACGCAAATGTAAAAGACAAAGACAAAATGTGTGTGCAGAATTAGAAGTCAACCTAATTCTCACAATTTATGTTTTATTTCACCCAAAAATTGGTGATACTCAGCAATTATACCCAAAAATGTAATGAAGGGTAGAAGTTGTAACTATGATCTAAGTTTGAAAGGCCTAGAATTTTGAGAAAAATGTAAATGCACAAAACTTAAATGTTTGCTAACATTTGCCACCGACAGAAAAGCAACACCTTAGTCTCGCTTTTGCTACTTTGTTGTGGCGAGACAAAATCCTACCTGATTGATTAGGTGATTGCACTATAATCATCTCTTGTGGAACATACATCCTTCTCTCGTCATTGGGATCATTCTGTATAGGCTGATGACTTGCAAAATAATAGTTGTTGGGAACATTTGGATTAAACCTCGAAGGGGCACTGGATGGGTTGCCAGCTCTATGTTGATGTTGACCGTGATAGCCTACATAGCTATGGGGTTGGGCTGCTGAGCTGGTCCCCGTTCTCTGCTGGTGGGCCCTGTGAGATTGAAAGTCACTGGTACCCATTCCCGATCTGTGAGGATCTTCAACTGGGGACTGGCGTGGCTGGTATGCACCATCTTCGGTTGCATACTGGTGGTTGTCCCTGGCCCATTGTGTATAATGATTCATTGGGCCCTGTTTATATTGACTAAAATCCATATCTGAAGCACCACCTAATCTATACTCTGGGGTGTTCAACAGTGGATTATTTGGTGAACATTTAACAGGTCTATACTGACCATCCTGTGGAGAGGAGCTTGGTGTTCTGTACTGGACAGGGCTTATGATGTGATTATACTGGCCAGGGATTCCAGATGGAATTTGCTGGACAGGGTTTCTAGAGGGATTATATTGACCAGGGATTCCAGTTGGATTACGGTAGGTGTATGGCACACTCTGTGGTTGACTGAGCTGGTTTGGACTCGAACTGAGCAGATGTCCTCTATTCCCATGATGTAATTCAGGATTTTGATTTCCATATTGCATACTCTGTGCTTGCCTTACATGGTTTGGACTTATTCCTCCATGTTGTAGTTCGGGGTTGACATTTTCTTGGGGATTTTGTATCATGACTATTTGTCCTGGATTTTCTGGTAACCAAATATATTGGGTTGATGAAGACATACCTGGAATCTGTACTTGTCTAGATGGCTGTTGTTCACCTTGATATTTTGCATTTGTGTTCAAGGTCTGATCGAAGCGAGCCTCCGTCACACTTTCTTGGGTGTTTGATAAGCGTGCGGCGCCTTGGTTATAAGACAGAGCAACGCCACTGGATGATGTCTGTGAAGCATTGTCCTGGGATTTTGGGTCAAACCTCCCAGATCCAAACAGATCATCTTCATTATTTACACTGTCCAAATGTAAAGATTGAAGTTCATGATGCTCTTGTTTGTCCTCCTCCGATTTAGGTGTATATTTGGAAGCACTGATGCCTTTGGCCTCTTTTTTCTCCATAATATCCGACTTCACAGAATTCCTCTCACCTTGACTTGTTTCATCTTCTTTGCTGATATTTAATTCTTTTAAGGCTTTATTCAGTTCAAAACCTTTGAAAAAGTCATCCTCTTCTTCTTCTTCATCAGAATCCACATGATAATATCCTTCATCCATGATATTTGAGCCCAAAATCTCGTCAAAATGAGGTAACACACAATCTAAGGCTTCATCAGAGATTATGCTTGGAATTTGATTCTCTTCATGTTGTTGATGTAAGTTTCCTGCATGCATTGTTGTCAGGTCTGGATTATATACAACAAGGTTATTACCTGGTATATCTGGAATTCCAGGAGTCGATGTGTCATTCAGGTAGTTCTTCAAATGTTGCGTGGGATCGATATTTCTACTTGGATCACTTGGAGAGAGTCTGCTTCCCTGTCCAGTACGTCCCCCTGGATTTGAGACCCCTCCTACTGCCCCACTTTCTTGATCATAAGCTCCTCCTACTGCTCCCATCTGATTAGCAGTTTGATTTGTAACTTCTCCTACTGCCCCAATTTGATTATCAGCACCATTTTTCTCAATCAGTGCTGTATAAACCTGCACAGTTGTACTTGGTTGTACAAAAGGACCATCTTTTCTGTCTGGGGATGTACCTCCAAGGTTTCTGTAAATTTCTCTTAAATCTTTACTTAAGTCATCTTCAATACAAGCCATGGATTGAAGTCCTGGACCTAACATTGAGTATATTTCATTACCAGGACTGTTAACTGCAATAGAATAAGATAAAAACATAAACCTTTTTTCCATAAGCACCAAAATAGATTTTTTTTGATCGAAATGAATCTTTTAATGAACCCCGTTGATTCGACGAACAAGAGCCCCAAAAGGGCCAGTATTGTACCAATGCATTCGGCAAAAATTTAGTCACTATAGCCATATAAGGCAAAGCAGCCTCTTCCCTAAGGGGCCATGTTTTTCGACCAATCAACATGGCTTTTAGAAATCTGATAAGGGTCAACCGAGAAACATTTCTACAAAATTATTTGCAAATCAGCAAGATACTTTTGGAGAAGAATTTTAAAGTTTTCACTACAGCCATAAAAGGCAAAACAGCCCCACCGCATGGCGGCCATATTTTGTTCAACCAATCATCATTGGATGAAGGAATCTGTTAAAGAGGAACGAACCCAAGGAACATTCCTAAAAAATTATTTGTAAATTGGCCAACTGGTTTTGGAGAAGAAGAATTTTTTTCACTATAGCCATATAAGACAAAACGGCCCCAACCCCTGGCAGACATGTTTTTTGAACAATCAACATGGCTCGAAGGAATCTGATAGAAGGTTATCCAAAATTATTGAAAATTGGCTAACTAGTTTGGGAGGAGAACGTTTTTAAATATTTTCTTTTGGTTGCCATTGAGAGGATGCTAGATGTAAAGTTTCATGCCAATTCGCCAAGTGGTTACCGAGGAGAAGTCGTTTAAAGCAACATGTTGAAGCACACGCATGGACAATTCGCCATGACATAAGCTTGAATGGCTTTCAGCCAGTGGAAATAAAAATCAGGCTTCTATTGGGTTTTTCTTAAATTTGACCTTATGACCTAGTTCTGTTCCCAATGTAAGATGGGACTCCCTATTATCGGTGTACTTACGTTTTTTTAAAAAAAATAAAATAAAGCAAACTTAACTGTAAATTATATCCCATGTTACTCACTTTCTGATGCCTCTGCAGCAGGCAGCTTTTTGAAAACATAGTGACAAAAGAAGAAATTGCTCAGAACGAGCAATTTCTCCTTTTGCCACAATGTTTTCCACTTTTAGTCATGTTTTGACAAAATATGTTCAAAATCGTATGCTGCAGATTTTTCGTATGAGGGAAAGGGTTAAGTATAATGGATCATAACTTCTTAGAGGAAGGTTTAATAAGTAACCTTGTCAAAGGTCAGATGTCTGAAGGTCTATTTTACAATGTCAAGGTCCCAATAACATTTATGTAGGTGAAATTAGATACGACTGAGCAGATACACAGGCTGAGCTGAAATGATTCTGAACCAACGCATATTTCCATATGCCACCTTGTATCTTTTTGTATTGATGGGCTCATGTAAGGTGTTTTTGAAATGTCTTATATATAAGCAACTGGACTAGTAATGGTCTCCTCAGATGATTGAACCCTTTCCCACATATAGATGCTTTCTGAATTTGAAAACATTGTAGCATATTGTGAAATTTTAGTATGTATGTATGTTTTCAAATTCGTCTGCAGCTGATTTGTTGTATGTTGGAAAGGGTTTAGGCATGTTTTGAATGTAAAGTCCCAAATAACATTGACCAAGGTCAAATTATATAACAGAAAATTCAAAATGCTTTGTTTATTAGCAACTGGAATAGCATGTCTCACCAGATGCCTACTGGTCTTTATTTTTCTTTTTCAATGTCAATCGTTTTTTCTCTGCTTTTTTTTTCAATGTCAAGGTCTTTTTCTTTTCAATGTCAAGGTCTTTTTTTTTCAACGTCAAGGTTGTTTCTTTTCAAAGTCAAGGCCAAACAAGATGTGTTTGTGAAACACTGATGCCCCCCCGAATGGCAACATCTAGGTCAAAGGTCAAGGTCGCAAGGTCAAACATTTTGGTACTGACAGAAAGGTCATGTCACAAGGAATACACATGTGAAATATGGTAGCTGTACCTGTTATGGTTCAAAAGTAGTGGTCAAGGTTAAAGTTTTTTTCGACAGACAGCAACATCTAGGTCAAAGGTCAAGGTCGCAAGGTCAAACATTTTGGTACTGACAGAAAGGTCATGTCACAAGGAATACACATGTGAAATATGGTAGCCGTACCTGTTATGGTTCAAAAGAAGTGGTCAAGGTTATTTTTTTTTTCGACAGACAGCAACATCTAGGTCAAAGGTCAAGGTCGCAAGGTCAAAAATGTTGGTACTGACAGAAAGGTCATGTCACAAGGAATACACATGTGAAATATGGTAGCCGTACCTGTTATGGTTCAAAAGTAGTGGTCAAGGTTAAAGTTTTTTTCGACAGACAGAAAGGCCAAAAACTAGATGCCCACCAAATCGGTGATTCCGGGGGCATAAAAAACAATGAGCTGGTTTAAAGTATATTAGCAACTGGTATTGCATAAGTCCATAAGATGTATTAAGGTAAATTTCTTTTCATTTTTAAGGTCAAGGCAAAAATAACAATAAGATTGTTCAAAGTATATTACCAAGTGTTCGAAAAGCGTCATGTAATAGCATCTGCTGTGGCAATGGTCTCATCCCAGGGCACACTGTAAAGCCTCTCTCTATCAGATCTCTCAATGAGTCAGAAATATTTCTAGGGATATCTTCCAAGGGTGGGGAATGATCTACAATCTGAAATAACATTCATGTTTCTTATAATCTACAAGTTAAAAACATTTTGATTTGTTTGATGTCAGTTAAACCCTTTCCCACATACAACAAATCTGCAGTAGACGACTTTGCAAACGTAGTGACAAAAACCTGAAAAACCTCCATAAAAAATAGCTTAATTGTTAAATAAAGTTGAAAACATTGTGGGCAAAGGGGAAACTGCTCATCATGAGCAATTTCACCTTTGGTCACAATGTTTTCAAAAGTTGTCTGCTGCTATTGCTTCAAAATGCTTCTTCAGGTGGGAAAGGGTTAACACTTTTTCAACAGTATTCAGTTATACCATGGAACAAGTTAACATAACAATGTGTTTCCTGGCTCCCTTATACCAGTACTCCATACAACTTTCTTCAATTTATTTATTGGGGTTTTACGCCGCATTCAACATGATTTCAGTTATATCACGGCGACAGTTCACTTATTCATGATCCCTGGGTAAACAAACCAGTACTAGGCTAGAAAATGTGCCTTGCTCAAGGGCACTCCACCCCGGGACACCCCACCCGGTTTCGAAATTTCGAAGCTAACCACTTGACCACAGCGGATTCCTTACTTTCTTCAAAAGCAATGGGCTACTATCCCTGTTTAGATAATTAGTGGAAGATGACTGAAACTAGTCACAATGATCTTTTTTAACCCTTTCCCTCATATAGACGCTTTCTGACGCCTCTGCAGCAGACGGCTTTTTGAAAACATAGTGACAAAAGAAGAAATTGCACAAAACGTGCAATTTCTCCTTTTGCCACAATGTTTTCCACTTTTTGTCATAGGTTATCCATTCAATTATGGAGATTTTCTATGTGTTGACAAAATACGTTCAAAGTCGTCTGCTGCAGAATTGTCGTATGAGGGAAAGGGTTAATCATCGGAAAAAAATTAATTTAATTCAGGGCTCAAACTCTTAGCCTCTGGACCAGCAAGCTTAGTTGTTACGGACTGAGCCATCGTGATGCGAATCAAAGCATTTTGGGAAAAACTGCACTGATTTCTTTGTACAAGACTGTTTACATTACATATTAGTCATCTGTATTAAAAACATTCAAGAGGAATATACTAACATCTAGAATTAAAAACCCGAAATATATTGGGACAAAGTTTGTTCTATACCGCACCTGGAGTAGCCTGTGTAAGATATAGAGGATATTTGTTTGTTTTGAGTGGATACAGAATATATCTCATCAAGAAGTGATTCAATTTTAATATTTTCACGAGCGCATAGGCTATATATCAACACAGCGGCCTCCCTTTAAAAGTAGTTCCGGCATACCTGTATCACTCACAGTGTGGGTGATATCAGTGACTGATATGGATTTTATTTCACGGATAGAACACAGTATCTCATCATATAGCATAAAATAAAATTGAATTTGTACAGATATTCAATTCATTTTCTTTTACTCCTTTCCTCTTACAATGTGTGGGTTTAATACAGAACAGTTGTATCTACATCTTATTGCAATATGTAGTTAGACTTGTTTTGCGAGAAGCCGTCAAATAGTTCCATGTCAAATTATAAGGACAAGGCACTTATCTGACCCATTCCAACACAGCCACACATTTTGCCATGTTTGCAGCCGTTATAAAACATATTGTGGTTATAGGATGAATTGCAAATATTAGGCAATTTCTCGTTTTTCTTCACAATGTTCTCAAAAGTCATCTGCTGCATACGGCATCAGAAATTGTCTGTATTTGCTAAAGGGTCCGGCAACTTTACAACAACATCACTCAAAAGTAACTGGCAGGCATTTGAATTAAAAGAAAGAGTGTTTGAAGGGACTATAGAACAATATACAATCAACCCTTTTCCACATAAAGATGCATCTTGTCTGCAGCAGACAACTTAAGCAAAAGAAAAGATCAATTTATCTTTTTCTCATTTTTATCTACTCTACTCAATAATTATATGTTATTTATAGCGATTTTCCATAAATTTGCCAAAGCTTTGTTCGAAGTCGCCTGTTGCTGATGTACTGTATGTGGGAAAGGGATAACGCTTGATAGACAAATTGACAGATGAAAGAAAAGCAATTTCTTCGGAAGCCACAATGTTTTCAAAAGTCCATTAATGCCGACCCTGCATAAGATGACTTTTCAAAACAATAGGGCAAAAGTGATTTTAACTTTATTCAATAATTGTTATTTCAATATTTTTTCAAATGTTTTCAAAGTCGTCTGCTACGGATTTAAGGTTAATCTGAATTTCGGAAAGGGTTAAATGAGAAATCAGGAAGATATTAACCTTTTTTTTTTAACCCTTTCCCTCATATAAAAGCTTTCTGACGCCTCTGCAGCAGACAGCTTTTTCAAAACATAGTGACAAAAGAAGAAATTGCTCAAAACGAGCAATTCCTCCTTTTGCCACCAGATTTTTCGACTTTTAGTCATAGGTCATCCATTCAATTAAGGAGGTTTTCTTTTTTGATAAAACATGTTCGAAGTCGTCTACTGCAGACTTGTTGTAAGAGAGAAAGGGTTAAATGAGAAATCAGGAAGATATTAGCATTCTTTTTTTAAATCTTGCTTTCCTCGGAACCTGAGCAAAGCAGTCAAATTAGTTCTCTTTTAACCCTTTCCCTCATACGACAATTCTGCAGCAGACGACTTTGAACATATTTTGTCGAAATATAGAAAATCTCTTAATTGAATGGATAACCTATGATGAAAAGTGGAAAACATTGTGTCAAAAGGAGAAATTGCTGGTTTTGAGCATTTTCATCCTTTGTCACTATGTTTTCAAAAAGCTGTTTGCTACAGAGGCGTCAGAAAGCATCTATATGAGGGAAAGGGTTAAGTATGCTGATTTTGATTCTTCCAAATCGAAAACAGCTCAAAGAATTTGGGGAAAATACAAACAGGTGAAAGTTTGATTATAAGAAGGCATAGAACACATCGCAAGTCATTGCTCCTTGATTTCTCATACTTTCACAACATTGAACATTACATTTATGTAAAGAAAACAAAGGGTAGACAAGACATGGAAATTCCATTAAACCAGGTTTTCTATAATGGAAGGTGTTTGATTAAGAATTAACAGATCTGTCAAATCTTTCTGTTAATAGTTAATCAAAGCTAGTAATTCAAGTAACAGGGAATATTTCTACTGATGAGAAATCATAATTACTTTGTCAATTAAATATATCACAATTTTATCTAACAAATATCAGTTCAATTTAGTCAATCGTGTGTTGATGGCCTCATTTATTAAGAACATATAATAGATAACAGATATTAAGCAACCTTTTGTTGTAAGCAGCCACATTTTAGGATCCCTAATGCCAGGTTGATAATCAGTGATCTGCCTTAACCCTTTACTTGATAGTAACGTGTTTATGCCTTTGCAAACAGACTATCTAGATCCAGGGCCCGAGGTTATGAAACTTACTCATATCTATGCTATATTCTTTTAAATTGCCAAGTTATTTAATATGAAGCATATTTGCGCGAAGTTATTTGAAAATATCTATATGCATGGTAAAGTTATGGTCTGAACCAAAAAAAGTTCAAGTAAAGTATATTTTATGTCACTGTGACCTTGACCTGGAAGCTAAACACATAAATTGTGCATATGACACAGCATCTTGATATGGTGTATATCTGTTCCAAGCTATTTGAAAATATCTCTATGGATGAAAAAGTTATTGTCCGGACAAGAAAAGTTCAACTGATGTCTATTTGTTGTCACTGTGACCTTGACCTTGAAGCTACAGACAAAAGTTTTGCATGTGACATATCATATTGATATAGTTCATATTTGTGCCAAGTTATTTGAAAATATCTCTATGCATGACACAGTTATGGTCCGGACAATTTTTTTTAAATCAAAGTCTATTTCTTATCCCTGTGACCTTGACCTTGAATCTACAGAATTTTCTTTTGCATTTGGCACATCGTTTTGATATGTTGCATGTTTGTGCCAAGTTATTTGAAAATATCTCTATGCATGACAAAGTTATGGTCCGGACAAGAAAAGTTCAATTTAAGTCTATTTCTTGTCACTGTGACCTTGACCTTGAATCTACAGATTTTTTTTTTGCATTTGGCACATCGTCTTGATATGGTGCATGTTTGTGCCAAGTTATTTGAAAATATCTATGCATGGCAAAGTTATGGTCCGGTCAAGGAAAGTTGACGCCCGCCCGCCCGCCGACTTCGCCAAACTAATAACTAGATATTTCCTTCGGAAAACCTGGTTAAAAAGCAGTATAGTCACAAAACCAGGTGTTCAACATTGACCATAACACAGGCAATATATTTTTAGTAACAGCCTCCTTAACCCTTTCCCACATATAGACGCTTTCTGACACCTCTGTTGCAAGATGACCTTTGAAAACATTGTAGCCAATGGAGAAATTGCTCAAAACAAGCAATTTCTCCTTTTGCCACAATATTTTCCACTTTTTTCCAGTAATCAGAACTTTATTTAAAGAGATTTTCCGTGTTTTTGAAGTCGTCTGCTGCAGATATGTTGTATGCGGGAAAAGGGTTAACCTTAATTCATAAGACCCAAACCACATTCCAAGGTTTCTTTTCCATTTATTGAGTTTGAATCGAACATGCCGTATAAAAGTTATTGAAAACAAAAAAAGTTAAACCCTTGTTCAAATAACATCATCCCCATTCTTATAACACCAATTTCAACTTTGTTTGAAGTCCAGGTTAACAATAATCATAACAAAGATTAATAGAGTTAGTTAATTAATTAAGTCAAGACTAACAAACTTTTTTTGGGGAAAAAAAAAAAATTGACACTTGCCCAAACAACAATATCACCATTCAAAGAACCCAATTTCAATTCTGTTGAAAATCAGGTTAAAAAACACACACAACAAAGGTAAACAGACAGACAATTACCACAAGAATCAAGGTTTTAACGGTTCCAAAACGACGAATCCACGGGGGGGAGCCACTTAACATGTGAACAAGGACACATACTGCAGCCCAAAGTTCTGCAGGGAAACTGTAGCTGGTTGCCTCTGCCTTCTCCGGGCTCCACTGGGTCTCTGTTCCTGTGGGTTTTGTCCCCTTCCTGCCCTGCCCATGACATATGCGGGACGCCCCAAAATCCGTGACCTTGATACTGACATTGTTACCAACTCTGTGCAGTAAAATGTTGTCTCCTGTTTGTGGGGAAAAAAAGAAGGTTGTGAGAAGCTCAGGGTTGCGGAAAACCAATGTCTGAATTGTCTGACATGGGTTATTTTATGGTCGGGCAAATAGATTTTCATTGTCCAGTTGTCCGCGGGCAAGTTGAAATAAAAAGAAATGCTCCACTACATATATCCATAAGTCAGATTGAACTCTGAATATGTAGCACAGATATATCAACATAGTAATAACTTGAAAAATCTAATAAATACAACACATTGTATGTACTTTCATTTTTACCTTTGCGAAAGTAAACAAAGAATTTTAAAGTTTGGACGTATTGCTCCCTTTCTGATGCCGCAGCAACCAAGTTCTACATGGAATTTAAATCTTTGAACAATTTTGAAAGAGGACCACCAAAGGAACATTCCTGTGAAGTTTGGTTGAAATTGGTCTGATGGATTAGGAATGAATGAATGAATGTATATTGTTTTATGGCGCATCGACAGCTAAGGTCATTTAGCGCGCAATTAAATTGAATTATTCATGATCCCTGGGTAAACAAACCAGTACTAGGCTAGAAAATGTGCCTTGCCCAAGGGCACTCCACCATGACCGTAGTGCCGCGACTGGGGATCGAACCCGATGGATTAGGAGGAGATGTTGTTTAAAACTAAAAGTTAACGACAGACGACGGACAGAGAGTGATCAGAATAGATCACCTTAAGCCTTTTGCTCAGGTGATCTAAAAAGAAGGTTGTGAAAAGCTTAGACTGAAATTGTTGTAATATCAAGTTTTTGATATTTACCCTTTCCCTGAACAACATGAATTTTGAATGTTTATTCGAGTTTACTGTAGCAGACGACTTTCAAAACATCAAGGAATAGGATCAATTGCTTGAAAAGTTGAAAAGAGCAAATTCAACTTGTGTTGACTCTGCAAACATTTCCAATAGATCCTAGTGGTTCAGGTAAATTAAGTCACTTTCCCTCATACGACAATTCTGCAGCAGACGACTTTGAACGTATTTTGTCAAAACATAGAAAATCTCCATAATTGAATGGATAACCTATGACAAAAAGTGGAAAACATTGTGGCAAAAGGAGAAATTGCACGTTTTGCTGCAGAGGCGTCAGAAAGCGTCTATATGAGGGAAAGGGTTAAGTCACTTTTATGTTATATAAACCCTATCCCAGAGGCTGATGCATTTTGACGTATCAAGAAATAATGAGCAACTCCTACTTTTGCAACAATGTTTTCTGCTCTTAACAAAAAATTCACATTCCTTTTACAGGAGTTTTTCAATACTTTTAGAACCAAGTTTGATTGATTGGGGTTTAACGCCGTTTTTTTTACAATTTCTCAGTTATATCACAAGGGCCAGTTCACCTTCTCATGTGGTTCCTGGTTTTCTTTAGAACTGAGTCTAGAATAATTACTTCCAAGAGTACATACCTTTCAAATCTTCATGAAGTATGTTTTTAGTCTTCAAGTAGACCAGAACTTCCAGCAGTTGTTGAAAGTACTTTAAAGCTGTGGCCTGACTGAGTCTCTGACCCAGCTCCCTCTGATGGTTAATGGCCTCTGTCAGACACCCACCTGCAGTTATTTTTAGTAACAATTAAATCCTACTAACAACTTACACATTAAAAGCTATTTTTAGTAATAACTTTTAACCTAACATGATTTTACTAATTGATGGATTGAAATTTAATGCTGCTTTCAACCATTTTTCAGTCATATCAAAGCTACTCAGATCCTTATTTGACCCTCTAACCCTATGTTGTGGGTACTCAAAAGAATCGTTTCGGTGAGACGATTCTTTTGAGTACCCACAGCATAGGGTTTGCTTTAATAATATGAGAGAAACTGTGGATAAAACAGCTGAATACCCCTCCTTATTTGGACCATTGGCTACTAGTTCACCTACCCATGCGTTTCCTGACTTTCTCACTTCAGTTCCCAACACAACAGTCTTTCATAGCAACTGGCTACTTTACAATTTGACTGTTACTCACTGTTAGCCAATTGATGGAAGATAAACGACGCTTGGCGCAATGACTTTTGTCAGCCGTCTGAAAGAATGTTGGCCGACCTAGGTTTCCAACTTACAACCCTTGGATTGACAGCCTGAAACCATACCAACTGAGCTACCAGGGCTGGGCAGATCAGAAGCTTCTCATAAAGATTCAATTTAATGCCAGCCAGCAGTAGCCAAGAAAAAGCACTAACATAGAAATGATTAAAGAAGTTGTCAATCTAAACAAGCTGATTATATGACCATCTCAACTTGCTTTTCAAGCTAATTATCAGAAAATAGCAAAGATCGGCATGCACAGACATGTCCATTATTGTTGCCCAGAAATTTCCATCTGCATGCATTCCAAGGAAAATGCACAGAAAAACAAATATGATGGTTTGATGGAATGAATGAATGAATGTATATTGTTTTACGGCGCATCGACAGCTAAGGTCATTTAGCGCGCAATTAAATTTAATTATTCATGTTCCCTTGGTAAACAAACCAGTACTAGGCTAGAAAATGTGCCTTGCCCAAGGGCACTCCATGACCGTAGTGCCGCGACTGGGGATCAAGCCCGGGACACCCGGTTTCGAAATCCCCGACGCTAACCACTCGACCACAGCTGATGTGGGTGGGTAAAACATCCCAATACCAAATTTAACCTACCAGCTATATATTCCATGAAGATGAAGACTCGTTCTCCCAAGCGAATAGCTCCATACAATTGGACGATATAGGGAAGATCTAAATCAGTCCACAAAGCTACCTCATCCATTTCATAGCTCGCAATATGGATCTGTAAAAAAAAATATATAATTTCCAGGGTGAAATATTTTTCTGAAATGAGTATTATCTATTGCCATGTGCCGTATTTACTTTTGTCGAACGTTGGAAAAAATGTTGGGCAAGCTGGGGTTCAACCTCACAACCCCTAGATTAACAAGTGAGATGTAAAGAACTGCTTATTTTAATCCCAATAACCAGGGAATATTTTACTAATATGGATATTTTTTGATGCGTTTACAGCAGACATACTGTTTGAAAATATTGCGGGAAAAGAAGACGAAAATTATTGTTAATCACCGTTTTCAACAATGTCTTAAATAATGTACAATTGCTCAAATTTCTAATTTTCATGTTCTTTTTTCCTCGAGTGTTTTCATAGTTGATAACATATCAAAATGCTTTTTAGACTAAACTTTGAATAATTTAACCCTTTCAAACATCTGCCACAGATGACTGTACTCCTTTTATTTATAGAGATTTTCCATGTTTGCCAGAATGTTTTTAAACATATATCTGCTTTAAATTCGATGAATGTGAGAAAAGGACAAATTTCAATACAAGTGTGTTTCAGCCATACCTCTTTTACACAAAATTTGGCATCTGAATTGAAGTCTGTTGCTAGGGAACATTTCCCTGACATTCCGTTTCCAAGTGCACTGTCTTTAATCCACTGAAAATCCTTTTGGTACCTCACCTCTCCTATCACCAACATATCCTACAATGAGAGTTTAGTTGACCTGATTGACCTGACATAACAAACAATTTGAGATGTGATGTAAGCAGATGTCTTTTAACCCTTTCCAACCTGCAGACACATTTTGATGCAATAGCAGCAGACGACTTTTGAAAACATTGTTTTCAACTTTATTTAACAATTTTAAAAGCTATCTTTTATGGGAATTTTTCAGACTTTTGTCACTTTGCTTTTTAAAGTTGTCTGCTGCAGATTTAATGTATGTGGGAAAAATTTAAAATCATAAGGGAGCAAAGGAGATAATGCTTTTATTTCAAAGAAGATAGTGCTTGTATTTAACCCTTTCCCTCTTACGACAAATCTGCAGCAGACGTCTCTGAAAACATTTAGGCAGAAACACAAAAAATCTGTTTAAATGAGGGTATAGTTAATGAAACAAGTTAAGAAAAAACATTGTGGCAAAAGGAGAAATTGCTCATCTTGAGAAATTTTCTCCTTTTGTCACAGTGTTTTAAAAAGTCGTCTGCAGCAGCGGCATCAGAAAGCGTCTATATGTGGGAAAGGGTTTAAAAACAGGCGTTTTTAGTCACTGTATTACTTCGTCAATGTTTTAACCCTTTCTGGTTTTGTTCAGATTTGTTGTATGTGGGAATGGGTTACATAAAACAAGTAAATGTGAAATTGCATGTTATATCATCTTTAGAAACGATTCTTGTCCAATAAACCTTCAAACACCATATCAATTTTTACAAGATTTTATATAAAAAATAAAATAAATCCTCAGTTTCAATTAAACTCATTGAGTTTTGTACCTCGCAGGTAAAGGTTCTATTGCATTCATTTTATAAAACAAGAGCTGTCGGAGGACAGGGCGCTTGACTATTTCAGCGCTTATTTAAGTTACTGAGATAATGGACTCTAATGTAGTTGCATGCAAAACATTAACCACAATTTCTTAAAGGGTGGTAATTTGCATTATATGCAGGATAGAGTTATTTAACTTGATTATTTTAATAGGTGTAATGGTTGGGAAGGGTTCTATAACGTTTCAATGGAATGCATCAAGTAGTTACTAAGATATCGACTCTTAATGTAGTTGCATGCAAACCATTAACCTTAATTTCTAAGTAAAAACAGGGCAACAATTTGCACCGTATGCAGGATAGAGTTAACTTAATTGGTTGTGTATATAGTTGTGAAATTGGGAAAGGTTGTATAAAGTTTCAATACAATGTTTCAAGTTGTAACTGAGATTACACTCTAAATGTAGTTGCAAAACTTTAACCAGAATTTTTAAGTCCAAAAAGGGCCATAACTTGCATAAAATGCTGGATAGAGTTATCATACTTGATTGTTTATATAAGTGTGATGTTTGGGAAGGGCTGTATAAAGTTTCAATGCAATGCATCAAGTAATTACTAAGATATGGTCTCTTAATGTAGTTGCATGCAAAACTTTAACCAGAGTTTATAAGTCCAAAAAGGCCCATAACTTACATAAAATGCAAAATAGAGTTATTTAACTTGAAAATCAACATAGGTGTGATAGTTGGGAAGGGTTGTATAAAGTTTCAAAGCAATGCATCAAGAAAATACTAGGATATCGACTCTTAATGTAGTTGCATGCAAAACTTTAAACAAATTTCTAGTTAAAGAAAAGGCCATAAATTGCAAATTATACTGGATAGAGTGATTGTTAACATAGGTGTGATGGTTGGGAAGGGTTGTATAAAGTTTCAATGGGATGCATCACATAGTTACTAAGAGATGGTCTCTTAATGTAGTTGCACGCAAAACTTTAACCAGAATTTTTAAGTAGAAAAAGGGCCATAACTTGCATAAAATGCAGGATAGAGTTATCTAACTCGATAATCTACACAGATGTGATAGTTGTATAGGGTTGTATAACGTTTCAATGCAATACATCAAGTTAATACTGAGATATGGACTCTTAATTTAGTTGCACGCAAAACTTTAACCAGAATTTCTAAGTAACAAAAGGGCCATAACTTGCATAAAATGCAGGATAGAGTTATCTAACTTTGATAATCTACACAGGTGTGATAGTTGGGTAGGGTTGTATAAAGTTTCAATGCAATGCATCAAGTTAATAATTTAGTTGCATGCAAAACTTTTTTAAACCAGAATTTCTAAGTAACAAAAGGGCTATAACTTCCATAAAATGCAGGATAGAGTTATCTAACTTGATAAGATACATAGGTTGGATAGATGGGTAGGGTTGTAGAAAGTTTCAATGCAATGCATCATGTAAATACTGAGATATGGACTCTTAATTTAGTTGCACGCAAAACTTTAACCAGAATTTCTAAGTAAAAAAAGGGCCATAACTTGCATAAAATGCAGGATAGAGTTATCTAACTTGATAATATACATAGGTTGGATAGTTGGGTAGGGTTGTAGAAAGTTTCAATGCAATACATGTAGTATTTAAGTACTTGCATGCAAGCTCTCATATTCTTCGAATAGTCAAGCTAAAAATAAACAAACGGTCTTAATAGTGACTTGGATTCATTAGTAGACCAAGACACATTATTTTAGCTCTGAAAACTTGGACCTGATTTTATGGAATGTAGACATTTTACTGACAAACCAGATAAAAAATAAAACATGTTAGCTTAACATGTTCTCACATACAACACACCTGCAGCCGACAACTTTGAAAACATGGATACAAAAACCTGATAAATCTCCATAAAAGATAGCTTAATTGTTAAATAAAGTTGAAAACATTGTGGCCAAAGGAGAAATTGCTCATCATGAGCAATTTCACCTTTGGTCACAATGTTTTCAAAAGTTGTCTGCTGCTATTGCGTCAAAATGTGTCTGCAGGTGGGAGAGAGTTAACATGACCTCACATACAGCAAATCTGCAGCAGACGTCTTTGATTGTTTGAATGGTGTTCTATGCCACTTTCATCAGTATTTTCAAGACCTTATAATTTTTTCTTTACAGAAGCTGTAAGAGTATCCAGACACCAGCACATGCATTGTAAAGCTATCACCATAAGTGCCAAAGATGGAGGCAACTTATTATTTTCAAAGTCTCCAGCAGACCAGGCTGAGGATCAAACTCTTCAGCAGGTGGTAAAATGTTAACACTTTCCATCAACACTTAACATCTTGTCCCAAGTATATAATTTCCGATGCCTTTGCAGTATACAGATTTAGAAAAAAAAATGTGAAAAATGGCTCAAAATATTCTTTCGCTTTAACCCTTTCCCACATATAGACGCCTCTGCAGCAGACAGATTTGAAAACATTGTGACAAAAAAAGAAATTGCTCATAACGAGCAATTTCTCCTTTTGTCACAATGATTTTAAGTTTTTTCAATAACAAAACTTAAATTTATAGAGATTATCCATAGTTTTGCTTAGATGTTTTTCAAAGACGTCTGCTGCAGATTTGTAGTATGTGGGAAAGGGTTAAATGACCCAAAGTTTTGATCAAGGTAAAAGTCTTACTTTAAATTGTTCAAGAATGACCCCTTCTTCCCTATACTGTACGCGCAGTTTTCCAGTATCTTGATACTCCTTCTTTTTCTTGTCCCAATACTGGGCCACTTTGATTAGCTGATTCTTGCTTCCGTACACAACCTCCCCTGCAAATGGAACAAGTTAACAGAGTATTGCAAGCAATACAAAAGTCCCCTAACAGACAAAAATTTATATGTTGAAGTCAGCACAATTTTCAATCAAAACTTTAGAGTTATGCCCCTTGACATACATGGTCTTCTAATGGTCCTGATTAAATGTGTAAAGTCCTAGAGATGTAAACATGAAAATGTTGATAATTTTTAAGTTATGAGGTAAGGTTAAAGTTTTGTGACGATGCAGACGACGAAGCTAAGAGTATCACAATACCCTGACTTTCTTTCTTTGAAAAACATACCCTTGGCTAAAAATTGGAAATGGTGATCCTTTTGTCACACTGTTTTCAACTATTTTCAAAATCATACTTTCACTTATACAGATGTGAAAAGGTTAAAGCATGGACCTTAAGTACATACCAGATATGGTATTTTTAAAATAACACGCTTTATAAAATATCTGAGTAAAACTAGTAAACCCTAGAACATTAGAGATTTGAAACAGGCTTTACCCTTTCCACTTTATCAGTAGGAGGCGACTAAAAAACCATCTCGGCAAAAATATGGAAAATCTCTTTAAATGAAAGAACTAATATTGAATGAAGTTAAAAACCTTGTGGCAAAAGGACTACCATTTTTTTGGAAATCTTGGAAATTACCTGACCTCAAAAGGCAGTTGCTCTAACAACTACACCACCAAGTCTCTTCTTTTCCTACAATGTTTTCAAATGTTTGAAAACATTGTGGAACAGAGGAAAAATTGCTCAGTAAATTACTGTTCTTTCACTTCTTATTTTTGCCTTGATGTTTTCAAAGTCGTCTCCTGCAGATCAATTGTATGTGTGACAGGGTTAAATTCACTTACCTATGCCTTTAATCCCAACAGGTCGATCCTCAAAACTCCTAAACTGACGTTCAAAATCAAGTGGTGGACCCATAGGTAGACTGGTAAATGTTTCCCGCCTAACATTTCCTTGGGTTGACAACGGTACAGCGTCAGAGACTACATCGTTCAATTCTCCTTCAAACGATTTACGTCTACCATCTAGAACACTTTTGTTGCCATCCGTTTTTTCTTCCACGACTATATTGAGATTTGACATTTTTCGAGCCAAAACTCGAGAGCCAGGTCTTGAGTTTGGAGTGTAAGATGGTACCCCATTTTCCGGAATACTTACTAGATGCGGATTACCCGAATGTTTTCTTGTGACGGGTTTTTTCTCAATTACTGCTTCCACATCCCCAATAACGCGGGAAAGCTTTTTCCTGATATTGAACCACAACATCATCAGGTGACTGGAAATATCTGATCCAGTCAGAGTAATACGAATTTTGAAACATAGAGGAATCGTACAGGAAACGGTGCTGCAGTTAAAGTTTGCGCTCCTGTTTGTACATTCCTTTACATGACAGCAGAGAAGTGAGAATATCTGTGTACAAATATCGCACCCTATGTAAGCTGATGTGCAGTTGGAGTAATGCTTTAGTAAGGAGTTGGTTGTCAAGCAGACAACACACTCCAACATGTCGTCTGAAAGGTCTTCTGTCTGCTCCATACACAATGCCAGGCAGGTTGCCACTGGATTGGGGTAAAGATCCCAGCAAGGACTACCTTTCTCCTAGAAAAGAGAAAACATAGCCAAAATCATCGGATGCTCATCTCAATCAATTAATCCCTTTTCCCTGCTACAGAGAACTTCATATTCCTCTTCAGATGCCGAATTTAGAAAACATTGTAGGAAAAGAAGAACTTGGTCAAAATGACTGTGTTCTCTTTATCCACATTGTTCTCAACTCTGTATCAAAAGAAAACTATCAATTTTCAAGACCTTATAATTTTTCTTCAGATATTTCTAAATCAGACGACTTTTGAATATACCTAATGTCAAAAAAAGAAATTGTTCATTTTGAGACAATGTCGGACAGATAAAGGAAAATTGCTCCAAACAAGCATTTCTTTTACTTTTTCCCAAAATGCTTTCTTCTTTGTATCATAATATTAAATATACGTTCAATAAGCCAGTTAACAATATTTGCCACAAATGCTTTCAAGGCAGACAATTCAACCCTTTCCTTCTTGCAGACGAATCTACAGCAGACAACTTATGAAAACAGGAGAAATGTTCTCATAACGAGCAACTTCTACTTAAAATTTAAAAGTCGGCATACCTTTGATTTCTCTTTCAAATATCCCAGGAATTTTTCCCAATGCTCTTCGGATATGTCACTGTGTTTCCTGCGGTATCTCTTATAATCCTGCTCTGGTACTTTCGCACCATCAGTGCTGGTTCTCCTTTGTTGATTAAGAGTAGGATCAGGGGATCCAGCCCTTCCAGGTCTTTCTCCATCATTTGGATCCCTTCCATTTTTTCTGTTATCACTGTTATTCCCTTTGTCTGAATGGTTGTTGTTTTGATCTTCATTTTTGTTTCCCTTTATAAATTAAAAAACAAAATTGATTGGAATTTAATGCCATTTTCAAGGGTATTTCAGTTATATCACAGAGGCCAGTTCACCTAACGTGTTTTTCCTGGCTTTCTTGTACTAATACAACAAACATTTTTCCACCCAAACAACTGATAACCTTCCCACATAGAGTATTAAGATCATTGATTGAAGATTTCTGACCCTGGTGAAATATGACTTTTGCCAATCAAATAAGCATCAAAGTTATAAGCAAAACTTATTACACACTTTAGTGGCCATGTTCTTTCACCAATCAAAATGGCTTGAACAATCTTCGTAGAGGGTCATCAAAGTATCATTTCTGTTAACCCTTTCCCTCATACGACAATTCTGCAGCAGAAGACTTTGAACATAATTTGTCAAGAAAATCTCTATAATTGATTGGATAACCTATGACTTAAAGTGGAAAACATTGTGGCAAAAGGAGAAATTACTTGTATTGAGCAATTTCTTTTTTTGTCTATTTTTTCAAAAAAAATGCTGCAGAGGCGTCAGAAAGCGTCTATATGAGGGGAAGGGTTAATATGATTTTGAAATTAGACACATAGTCTTTGAGAAGAAGATTTTTAAGGGTTTTACTATGGTTACTAAGCCACATCCACTTGTTACCATTTTTGTTAACAATTTCTGTGAAATTTTGCAGAAATCAGATAAACCCAAGTTTTTCAGAAGACAAAAGATTGCATACTACGTTTATAAGAGAAAAAGCTTAAATCTCATGAAGGCCATGTTTTTTTACCAAATCAAGATGGCTTGGAATATGATTTCAAAGGAATATTTCTTCCAAATTTGTTCGAAATTGGACCAAGCGATTAAGAGGAGACGATTCCGAGGGCTTGGCGTGAAACGGTTGTAACTTAAATTGGTATTTTTTTTACCAAGGTTAATCACCTCGCCATAAAGTCTTTATAAGCGATAAATCATTTTACTTGGTAAACAGTGGAAATTTAGGTACCATTGCTCGTTCTGAAAAATGGCACCTAAATTTGCATTGTTTACAAAGGGGTCAAAATTGAACCCTAAACCAGGGTTTTCAAAATAGGTTTTTAGTTACAACCGTTTCATGCCAAGCCCTCGATTTGCTCTAAAGGCATATATTTAAAGAAAAACTGTTCCCACCACATACGCACACTGTTCTTGACCAATCAACCCTTTCCCTCATACGACAATTCTGCAGCAGACGACTTTGAACATATTTTGTCAGATGGATAACCTATGACTAAAAGTGGAAAACATTGTGACAAAAGGAGAAATTGCACGTTCTGTGCAATTTCTTCTTTTGTCACTATGTTTTCAAAACGCCGTCTGCTTTAACCATTTCCCTCATACGACAATTCTGCAGCAGACGACTTTGAACATATTTTGTCAAATAATGGAAAATCTCTTTAATTGAATGGATAACCTATGACTAAAAAGTGGAAAACATTGTGACAAAAGGAGAAATTGCACGTTTTGTGCAATTTCTTCTTTTGTTACTATGTTTTCAAAAAGCAGTCTGCTGCAGAGGCGTCAGAAAGCGTCTATATGAGGGAAAGGGTTAAAATGTATTGAACAATTGGAGGTGAGGGTCACCAAAGGAACATTTGTGTAAATCCTAATGGATGATGGGACGGACGGTGTGATGGAAAAATAGGGGCCACTCTACTTCTCCTTATCTAGCTTTTGCGATTAATGACACTACCACAGTTATAGGTTTAACACGGATATTTTAATAATTTTACCTGTCGACTTGAACCTTTTCCAGAGTCATTGGTTTCTTTCAGAGATCCACCCGAATCAGAACTTGTGTCAGAAAACGTTCTGCCGTTCCCTCCATATCGCAGTATTCTTAAGCATCTTTGGCCTCTTCTAGTCTTCGGTAAAACTACAAAAATATCATTAACTAGTGAACTGACTAGCTTCTAATTTACTCTTTCCTACATGCAGATGCAGTTTGATGCATCTGTAGCAGACAGTTTTTGAAAACATTGTTACAAAAGGAGAATTGCTGACAATGTTTTCAACTCTTTTCATTAATTTAACTTAAATCAATACAGCTTTTCCATATTTTTGCCTTGATGCTTTTGAAGTTGTATTGCATGGGAGAAAAGGTTTATCAATGAATCATTGACATGTAAGGTAGAAAATATCAATAATCTGACCCGAATTTGGGTTTTGGCGGAGTTTTATTTCAGCTTTATTAGACCAAACTCTCTTGACACTGAACTTGTGTGAAGTATGAAGGAATTCCGTTGTAGTACTGGGGCCTAAAAGGATAACATCCGTCCACAAATGAAGGTGTTAGAACGATGACCTCATTTCGTAAAGACATATTATAGTCACCGTGACGATAGAGTGATGATGTCATTACGAAGATAGGAGGCCCATGATGGGCCTGGATTGTTCACCTGAGTTATGCAAAATGATTTGTAATCCGGTCAGGTAAGCTAATATAAGAGGCCCAATGTCAAGTATAGCTCCACTTACCACAAGGCAAAATAACCCAACTAATGCTGAATAGTGTACGTATAACATCGTGTATATAATGTATTGCTTGCTCTGAGGCCCATTTGGAAGATTGGGACAACCCAAATGTGTAGCCTTTTTTTTTTGTCAAATTAATATGACATGAGGAAGCTAAAAGGTCTGATCCAGATAGGAAGATTTTCAACGTTTTTCCAATATCTCTCTATCTAAAACAGGTCACCCCAGGGGCAGGGCCAATTTTGACCGGGCATATTTGAACAATCTTGGAAGAGAGAGGACCACTAGACGATGCTACATACCAAATATCTAAGCATTATACCATTTGGTTTCAGAAAAGAAGATTGTCAAAGTTCACTATATAAATATAGGAACAAGAGGCCCAAGAGGGCCAGTATCGCTCCACGGCCATAAGGCAAAAATAAAATCTCCAAACAGCCCTGCCCCCTGGTGGCTATTTTTTTTACCAACCACCATGGCTTAAAGGAATCTTGTAGGGTGTCACCCAAGGAATGTTTCTGCAAAATTATTTGAAAATCGGCCTGACACTTTCAGGAGAGGATATTTTAAGTTTTCACTATAGCCATATAAGGCAAAATAGCCCCGCCCCCCTGGCGGCCATGTTTTTCGACCAATCAACATGGCTTGAAGGAATCTCATAGAGGGTCATCCAAGGAACATTTCTACAAAATTATTTGAAAATCTGCCAACCAGTTTGGGAGAAGAAGAATTTTGATTTTTTTTTTTTCATTTCGTTGCCATGGAAACCAGAATTCTGCATGGATCCCAAAGATTTGAAGGAAATCTGGTGAGGTCATTGAGGGGATGCTTTCTATGAAGTTTCATCCCAATTGACCCACTGGTTACTGAGAAGAAGAAGTTGACGCACACCGGACGCCGGACAAAAGGCGATCACAATAACTCACCTTGAGCAAAGCTCAGGCGAGCTAAAAAGCTCACCATTAGCTTCTTGGACAGGTGAGCTAAAAATTAGCCACCACAAATTTGAATCTTCAGAGTACTTACACATTTCACAGTCCATTTCTTTTGATTTCTGTATCAGACTGAGAGGTCTGTTAGTATTATTTTCTTTGATGTGTGAATTTGATTTACAGGACAGGCTTCCTTTGGCATAGCTTTTCAGAGCTTCTCTAAAACCTGAAACAGGAAGTAAAAGAGTTGGTGAAATAAGAGTCTGACGCCTCTGCAGCAGACGGCTTTTTGAAAACATAGTGACAAAAGACTTTTAGTCATAGGTTATCGGTTCAATTATAGAGACTTTCTATTTTTTGACAAAATATGTTCAAAGTCGTCTGCTGCAGAATTGTCTTATGAGGGAAAGGGTTAACCCTTTCCAATGTACCACAAATCTGCAGCAGACATCTTTGAAAACATCTTGGTAAAAATATGGGAGATCCCTTTAAATCAAAGGTGATTATTTAAAAGAGTTGAAAACACTGTGGCTTTAACCCTTTCCCTCACACAGACTCTTTTTGACACCTATGCAGCAGACCACTTTTGAAAACATTTCAAAGTCATACCGCTATTTAACAGATGATACAACAAAAAACTCAAAAGATGAAATTGCTCATAATGAGTTTTCAAATTCCAACTGTATATGTTACAAAAGAATGATAATATTAAGAAATAAACTATCAACAACCGTGGGTTATTGGCGAATAACCAATGGTTTGGAGTTCTGATGCGCAGGAATTAACCACGAAGGCCTACGGCCTGAGTGGTTAATTACAACGCATCAGAACGACAAACCATTGGTTATTCGTCAATAAACCAAGGTTTTTGATAGTTTCATTTCGATTCTAACATGATCCGACACCTTAACAAAGGGAAATAAATGCACTATTTAGCAAACCAGTTTACCCACCAGTTTTCTGTTCCATCAATTGTGACTACCCACTGCATTATACGCATAACTGCAGAAAAAAACGACAAAGAGGGGTAGACTCAGTAACAAGACAATGTAATTTTATTTAATTAATTATTTAGTTTTCATTGTACTATACAAGTTAACAATATGTATAGAATGAGTGGAGCAGAATTATTCTATTCTGTTCTACGGAACAAATGTCTACAGGGCTATTGTGTCACAATGTGTCCGAAAATTCAGCGATTTGAGGACAAAGAAATTTTGCTGAAATTCCCCACACTTATAGAACTCAATGTGATCTAGGTCTGGGCGTGTTCGTTATATCTGGGAAAAATCTAGTTTCAGAGATTTTTGAGGTTAAAACCTGAAAAATCGACATTTTCACAACATATTTCTGTAGATCTCGCACCAGCAAATAACGGAATCAGCTAGAAACCTGAAATTCAACCTAAAACTTGTCCGAGATCCAGTGCAAACAACGGTGTGTTTAGATTTCTCATACACTTATTTTGGATTCTTGGAGAAAGCTTTTAATAGGGGTTCTTAACTTAAATTTTTACTGTGGGCGTGACTAGGAAAGTGACGTCACGTGAGCGGTTTGACGTCATAACGTTACAGTGGTGCAGAGGTAGAGCGTCGGCCTCTCGTATCAAAGGTCCCTGGTTCGCGTCCCGTGATGAGCGGGTCCTGTCTTTGAGATTTTTCCACACAAAACGGCACGAGTACTGGTTAAGTCTCCAGGAAGCAGACATCGAGCATGATTAATCCAAGCTGAAAGCTTGTTTCGCAATCGATGTAAAATAAATATAAATAAAATAAATAAAATATCGAGTCAGCCATTGCAGACGACGTAGTATACACATGTATGTTTCTTTACATCACGTGACGCTGAATGACAGGCTTATACGCGGGGGGATAACTGGAATAGCCAATGTGAAAAGTAGTGCATTTCCATTGGTTATTGACGAATAATCAACGGTTATTTTCTTCGCTCTCTATAGGCAAGGAAAACAACGTCATGTTAGAATGGTTGTTAACACACATTATGATACCCTTTGACAGTCACCTAGGGTGACCCATACTCAATAAATCAGTCCAATCAACTGTATCCAGTTAACTGTCAGTCTATGTAACAATCTGTTGGTAATTGGTGACCTTCTCTCATTAACTGAAAAGCATATTAACACTATAAGTTTTTGGAACCGGTAAGCGGCAGTTCCGAAATACTTGCATAAATTACAGTGAGATATTCACAGGACCATTTGAGATTAAAACAAGAGCGCCACAGAGCAAACGCCAACATCCGCTTTTTTCTAAGTCGAAAAAGGGGCATTACTGAATTATTATTATAGCTAGAGTAATGTGACTTGGTATAGAGATGTGTATTGTTCCTGGGAACATGTGTACCAAGTTTCATTTGAAAATGATGAAATTGTTTTTGAGTTATGAGGTAAGGTTAAAGTTTTGTGATGATGACGTCATCGGGAAAATAGATGAGCTAAACATTCAGGAGCCTTGTCTCTATACTTATGTTAACAACAATGTTGACTAGCTTACCTTCAATACCATCTAGTTGTTTCTTCATCTCCAGCTCTACCTTCAGATTCTCAATATTCATGTGCTTCTTTCTGCTTCTCTTACTTTTCGTTCTCCTTTCTGTGCTTGGTTTGTCAGCAAATTCATCTAAACCATCTTTAAGTTCTGCTTTGCCAACTTCACAAACAGTAGCCCCATAACATTCATCAATCATATAAACATTCTCTTTGGTTTTGTTTGCAATATCTTTATTGACATTTTCTTCAGTATCAAAAGATTCATGAATCTTTGTATTGTCTATTTCCTCTTCAACACCAATACAAGAAAGGTCAGGTTTGCAGTTCATCTCATTTTCTAATTTTAAACCAATTTCTTTGACTTCATTAGAGAGCCTTTCAGTGCCCTTACCTTTAGTTTCGCTTTGAAAAACTTCTTCATCCAAGCTGACAACCTTTACTTGAAAAGGAGGTGTGCAGTCGTTATCAATCCGTTCTTTTTCAAGCATCTCACACACTTTCTCTTGTTCTTGTATTATCTCTTTCTCATTCTCTTTGGCATCTTCAAAAGAATTGAATGACTGTTTTTCTGGTTCATCCCCAATTTCCTGTTGTTCTTTAAACTTTCCTTCAAACTCTGTATCCTTTTCTTTTGCTTCATACAAATCTTTTTCAATCTCGGCTTCTTTTTCAAACAGGGTATCACCAGTTGTATCTTTTGATGGTTTGTTTAGTTTATCAGGGTGATGTCCCAATTTGGCGGATAACGCTTCTTGTATTTTCAAGCTAATGACTTGAATATCATATCCTCTTCCTGTAAGAGAAGAAGGATAATACGGCTGAAACAATATGTAATCATGAACATCAATGTTATATTTCTTCAGGATATAGAAGTATTTTGATTTTGTTTGTTTGGTGTTTTACCCTGCTTCCAACAATTCTTCAGGTTTTGTTTATCCCTTTCCCTCATATGACAATTCTGCAGCAGACGACTTTGAACGTATTTTGTCAAAACATAGAAAATCTCCATAATTGAATGGATAACCTATGACGAAACGTGGAAAACATTGTGGCAAAAGGAGAAATTGCACGTTTTGTGCAATTTCTTCTTTTGTCACTATGTTTTCAAAAAGCCGTCTGCTGCAGAGGCGTCAGAAAGCGTCTATATGAGGGAAAGGGTTAAACCCCTTGAGACAAAAAGGAGAGATTTCTAGTTATAAGCAATTTTCTTTTTTTGCCACAATGTTTTCAAAAGTTGCCTGCTACTGCAGATGACCTATATTCAAACTTGGCCTAGATATCATAACAAGAGGTCCATGAGGGCCTATGCTCTACTGGGATATGATTTCAAGGGCCATAATCCAGTCTTGCATTGGCGGATCTAGCTGGTTTGCGAAAGGAACCAAACTCTCATGGATACTTAACTACCGTGTAACTTTGGTGAAGATCAGATACTAAATTTCGACAATTCCAAGGGCCATAATCCAGTCTTGCATGGGCCGATCTGGCTGGTTTACGAAAGGAATCAAGCTCTCATGGATATCTAACTACTGTATAAGTTTGATTGAGATACAATCAAAACTGAAGACTTAATTGCGTTCACAAGCTCTATTATAGCAATTCTGACAATTTCAAGGGCCATAATCCAGTCTTGCATGGCCGGATCTGGCTGGTTTGCAAAAGGAACCAAGCTCTCATGGAAACCTAACTACTCTGTAAGTTTGGTGAAGATCAAATAGTAAATGGAGCCTCTATTGTGTTCTCAAGCTCTATTATAGCAATTTTGACAATTTCAAGGGCCAGTATCCAGTCTTGCATGGGCGGATCTGGCTAGTTTGCGAAAGGAACCGAGCTCTCATGGATATCTAACTACTGTATAAGTTTGATTGAGATACAATCAAAACTGAAGACTATTGCATTCACAAGCAATTGTTTACGGTCGGATGGACGGACGACGGACACCACGCCACAGCATAAGCTCTTCTGGTCTTTGGCCAGTAGAGCTAAAAACAAATGCTGTCGGATGACAGCTCGCTCGACTATTCCACCACTTATTAGTTACTGAGATATGGACTGTAATTTAGTTGCATGCAAAACATAAACCAGAATTTCTTAAAGGGTGATATTTTGCATTTTATGCAGGATAGAGTTATCTTACTTGAGTGTGCGCATAGGTATGATGGCTGGAAAGGGCTGTATAAAGTTTCAAAGCAATGCATCAAGTAAATACTGAGATATGGACTCTTACTTTAGTAGCATGCAAAACTTTAACCAAATTTCGGGCCATAATTTGCATAATATGCAGGAAAGAGTAATCTAACTTGACAATTTTACATAGGTGTGATGGTTGGAAAGGGATGAAGAAAGTTTCAAAGCAATACATGAAGTACGTAAGTACTTGCATGCAAACCTTAACCAAGGTGTGACACCGACGCCAGGGGGAGTAGTATAGCTCTCATATTTGTCGAATAGTCAAGCTAAAATTCATTCTGATAAAGTTTCAAGCTGCTGAAGCAAACTGTCTCTAGATTGTTGGCAAGTTTTTCATTCAATTTGGCCTAGTTACCTAGCTTTTGACTGAATATGACCTATATTTTAAAACAGCCTAGATATCATCAAGACAATTACCTGTCTATTGTTGTAATGTTGTAGCGTTATGCAAACAAGTGGATTAACGTGATTGCTCGGTAATGGAGATCTATTACTCGGATTGTATTTTGGTGTTTCAAACGTTAGGTTTTTGAAAATTTATAATTCTATTCTCAAATATTTCATGCACTAAAATTCAGGAGCCAAGTAAGACCAATGAATGAATGAATGTATATTGTTTTATGGCGCATCGACAGCTAAGGTCATTTAGCGCGCAATTAAATTTAATTATTCATCATCCCTGGGTAAACAAACCAGTACTAGGCTAGAAAATGTGCCTTGCCCAAGGACACTCCACCATGACCGTAGTGCCGCGACTGGTGATCGAACCCTGGACACCCGGTTTCAAAATCCCTGACGCTAACCACTCGACCACAGCGGATTCCTCCAAGTAAGAACAGCATTATATCAAAAACAGCAGTAAAACAGAGAGCTTTATAGAAGGTTGCCAGTGTATTCTGACATAATTTCTACATGTTCAAATTTAAAATGAAGCCTCCAGAGTGTTCACAATATTTTCCATCAATTTGACCTTGTATCCTAGTTACAAAGTCCAACAAGAGCACCGCGTACGGCACAGACGCTCGACTGATAGGGAGAAAAAAAAAATGAGCTAAACAAAAAACCTTAACCGGACGCCGACGACGCCAGGGTCATGACAATAGCTCTCGTTTTTTTCAAAAGTTGAGCTTAAAAGGGGCATAATTGTGTCAAAATCTAATATAGAGTTATGGGACTTGTCCTGCAAGGTCATTTGATGATGTCCAATAAGTTTGTGAAGTTTCAAAGCAATAGCATCTGTGGTTTGTGAGAAAAAACCTTGCATGCAAAACTTTAACCAAAATTTCTAAGTCCAAAAAGGGGCATTGATATGTCAAAATCTGATATAGAGTTATGGGACTTGGCCTGCAATAGCATGCAATCTGCGAAATAAATGGTAGCAGTGTCAGGATTCAATCTGATCAACTTTAAACCCTTTCCTTTAAACATCAAATTTGGAGCAAACAACTTAAAAAAAACTAGGAAAAAATATGGGAAACCTTCATAAATGAAAGTTTTTAAAATTATTGACTGGTTTAAAAAGTATTGTGGCAAAAGAAATAATTGCCCTGCTGCAGGTGCATCTAAGGGATTATATTGAATCTTAACAAGAGCACCGCGTACGGCACAGATGCTCGACTGATAGGGAGAAAACAGAAGAAAAAAAACAAGAGGGCCATGATGGCCCTGGATCGCTCACCTGATCTATAGGATTCATAGATTTGGCAATTTTCCCCTTTTCTGATGCCGCAGCAACCAAAGTTCTACTTGAAATTAAATTCTTTGAACAATTTTGAAAGGGGACCACCTAAAGACCATCCTGTGAAGTAATTTTGAAATCTGGCTAGTACTTTTGGACAAGAAGATTTTTAAAGTTTTAGCAATGTACATATAAGGAAAACAATTTTTAAATCGGGCCAGCACTTTTGGACAAGAAGTATTTTTAAGATTTGGCAATTTTCCCCTTTTCTAATGCCGCAGCAACCAAAGTTCTACTTGGAATTAAATTCTTTGAACAACATTGAAAGGGGACCACCTTAGGACCATTTCTGTGAAGTTATTTTGAAATCTGGCCAGTACTTTTGGACAAGAAGATTTTTAAAGTTTTAACAATGCACATATAAGGAAAACAAGCCCCACCCCCTTGCGGCCATGTTTTTCAACGGATCGGAAATATTTGAACAAGCTTGGTAGGGTGTGCCCCAAGGAACATTTGTGCAAAATAATTTTTAAATCGGGCCAACACCTATGAACAAGAAGATTTTTTAAGATTTGGCAATTTTCCCCTTTTTTGATGCTGCAGCAACCAAAATTCTACTTGGAATGAAATTCTTTGAACAACTTTGAAAGGGGACCACCTAAGGACCATTTCTGTAAAATTATTTTGAAATCTGGCCAGTACTTTTGAACAAGAAGATTTTTTAAAGTTTTAACAATGCACATATAAGGAAAACAAGCCCCGCCCCCTTGCAGCCATGTTTTTCAACGGATCGGAAATATTTGAACAATCTTGGTAGAGGGTGCCCTAAGGAACATTTGTGCAAAATAATTTTCAAATCGAGCCAGCACATTTGGACAAGAAGATTTTTTAAGATTTGCAATTTTCCACTTTTCTGACGCCGCAACAGCTTGGAATTAAATTCTTTGAACAACTTTGATAGGGGACCACCTAAGGACCATTCCTGTGAATATAATTTTGAAATCTGTCCATTGGTTTAGTAGAAGAAGTCATTTGTAGGAAATTGTTAACAGACGGACGGACAGACGACGACGACGGACATTCAGTGATCACAAAAGCTGAGCTGAACAAAAAACCTTAACCGGACGACGACGCCAGGGTCATGACAATAGCTCTCGTTTTTTCTAAAGTCGAGCTAAAAACTGTATTGGGAAAATAATTTTAATATAGAGTTGATCAGGAGTCTTCTTTATCAGGGAAAAGGGTAAACCAATAGTTGTCCTGACTGAACTGTTCTATCTTTTCATCTTCTTCTGTAAACCTACCTTTGAAAGTTGAATTCTCAAATTGTGCGGTTGGATCTTCTTTCATCTTTTCATCTTTCATCTTTCTCATAATGTACATTAGAAGATTTGAACAATCTTTTCTTTCAGTTAACCCATTAACCCTACAAAAATCATGCACTTTAAACTTTATTAACCCTTTCCCTCATATAGACGCTTTCTGAAGCCTCTGCAGCAGACGGCTTTTTGAAAACATAGTGACAAAAGAAGAAATTGCACAAAACGTGCAATTTCTCCTTTTGCCATAATGTTTTCCACTTTTAGTCATAGGTTATGCATTCAATTATAGAGATTTTCTATTATTTGTCAAAATATGTTCAAAGCCGTCTGCTGCAGAATTGTAATATGAGGGAAAGGGTTAATAGCAGTAGGTGAATTCCATAAAATATCTATTTATAGTAACATAAGGGCAATTCCTGGTCTAAAAATATAATTTTGGAATTTTGCTTAACATAGCAAACTTATTTATCATTGCTAAAAATAGCTCAAACAGCGCCAAGGAGGGCAGCCATTACTAACATTTCGGAAGTCTTTGGTATGACCCAGCCGGGGGTTGAACCCGCAACTTCCCGTACCCAAGGTGGAAGCTTTACCACTACACCACCGAGGGGTCCCTGACATTTGAAAAATGATGTATCTTTATTGCAATGTACATACCTTTAAATAAAACTTGTTATTTGTTTTATGCAAATAAATAATACAGATTTTAGACTTGATAAAAATATAGAAATTGATTTTAAGTGCAAGTATTATCAATTGTGTACAGGTTTTAAAAGTTTGGAGCAATTTCTTTTCCCCACAATTTTTTTATAAGTCTACTTTCCTCATGGACTATTTAGTTAATTTGTGAAAGATCTATGAAGAGTCACAATGACTTTTGTCAATCCTCAGAAAGAATGAATGGCCAAAACTTAGTTTTCACAGCACACAACAGAATTTGAAAAATTGCAAGGAAAAAAAAGAAAACATTTTGCGTTTTGCTAAAAGGTTTCATCAAGTTATCTGTACAAGTGAATTGAAGGATTGTTTAACCCTCTCCCACATGTAAATGCAGTTTGATGCTTTTGCAGCAGATGCCTTATTGTAGCAAATGTAGAATTTGCTTGTAAGTTCTCATTTGATGACTTACAAAATCTGGATTGATGTATTGTCTGGTGATATGAATATGCCACTTTCCACAATTTTTCAGTTATATCATGGCACTTCCTGGGTAAGTTGCTACCATTTTTAAAGCCTTTGGTATGACCCAGCAGGGTATCTAACCCACAACCTGCCACACCCGGAGCAGACGCTCTACCACTTAACCACTGTGGTAATTTACAGAATTTGGAAAATCTCTATACATGACAATATAATTATCAGATAGTTCAAACAATTAAAGTAAAGGGCTAAACATAGAATCTAGAAACAATGCTCACTGTTTATCAATCTTCATACTGTTTATGATAGTACATGTATTATGCAGGTTCGTCTCGCTCAATAAACTTTCTAAAGACTCTGGGTACCATGAATTCTCTGTTACATCTAAAGTCTCAAACTCCATAGAGTTCCAGGAATTCTCCATTATACTTCTATACCTTCCTGTTTCTTCTCTATCTATGGAAAAAGGGGCCTGAAATAAATGAAGTGACAATGAAGGATAACAGGGAACATTTTCATGCTGAATATCTGTAGAATTATAAAGTAAATTTTGTAGAATTATAAAGTTAATCTGTAGAATTATAAAGTAAATTTTGTTGTATGTGGAAAAGTGTTAAAATTGAGAATTGTTAGAAATGAAAGTATAATTTTTGGAAAAGAAATGTGGCAAAAGGTGAAATTGCTCATAATTGGAATTGCTCATTATGAGCAATTTCTACTTTTGCAACATTGTTTTCAAAAGTCGTCTGCTGGAGAAGCGTCAGAAAGAGTCTGTCTGTATGTGGGAAAGGGTTAAATGTTCTCACCTCATTATCTATTTTGTCAAATATATGTGGCCGTTGCTCTTCTTGTAACTTCTGATTCATGGGATCTGATTCACTTTTAATGCTCGTTTCTTCATCCTTGTTACCTCCTACCTCCCTGTACAATTAAAACAACAGAAATTATGAAAAGAAAATTCATGGGTCTCAAACCGTTATAAAATTTAACCCTTTCCACACATACAGACGTTTTCTGACGCCTCCGCAGCAGAAGACTTTTGAAAATACATATTTTATGGCAAAAGGTGAAATTACTCATCATGAGCAATTTTACCTTCTGCCACAATATTTTTCATTTTATTCAATAATTGTTTCATAACTTTTACTTAATTTTTTTTTACAAGCTGTCTTTTGCAGATTTGTTTTATGTGGCAAAGGGTTGAGTCTTCAGACTTTACACTCAAGAATCTGAATTATAAGAAGCTAATTATTCTTGAAATGATCAATCACAATTGTTTTAACCCTTTCCCTCATACGACAATTCTGCAGCAGACGACTTTGAACATATTTTGTCAAAAAATAGAAAATCTCTATAATTGAATGGATAACCTATGACAAAAAGTGGAAAACATTGTGGCAGAAGGAGAAATTGCTCGTTTTGAGCAATTGCTTCTTTTGTCACTGTGTTTTCAAAAAGCCGTCTGCTGCAGTCTCAGAGGCATCAGAAAGCGTCTATATGAGGGAAAGGGTTAAAAAGAGAACATACTCAGTATTTTACGGAATCAGTTCATAGGCCAGTTCAATTGGGTAATTCAACCCTTTCCCTCATGCAACAAAATGCAGCAGACTACTTTGAAAAAACATCAAGGTTAAAGAAAAATCAGATAAAGAGTGAAAACATAGTGGCAAAAGGAGAAATTGTTTTAAATAAGTAATTTCTCCTTTCGTCACAACTTTTTGAACTAGATGCCCACAGGCAACATGTCGAGCCCGGTCCAAAGGTTTTGTAACAGATGTAGTGTTCTTCCATGCAATTGCAACACAGACTGACAAAGAGTTGACCTGATAGCAGTTAAGGGCCTTCTGTGATACCAAAGTGGTTGTAAAATGTCAAAATGTATATCTAAAGTAGGATGTGGTTTCTGCATATTGGAAAAGGGGGTTTATTACGAACCCGCTCTCATGTTCCTCTCTTGTTCTGTTATCAATATCTTCGGAATCTTTGTTTTCTATATCTTGCTGCTTTTGTAACTGTGTTTCATAGACTTTTCCCCTGTTTGTCTCCTTTCGTTTATCAACAACTAAACCTATTATCTTCTCATACTTTGCTTTTTCATCATCAATAGTTCTGCTCTTTCCTTCAAAATCAGCTTTATTGGAATCCCTTTTCTCCTGAGCATCATTATGGGGTACATATTTTTCGCTTGCTTTCTCTTGCAAATTCTTTGACAGAAAACTGTCATGTTTACAAGATTGTAAATTTTGGTAGGTCTTCAATTTTTCTTTCTTATTTACATCCTCTTTCTGAGTTTTGCAACACATGTTCAAGCTATCAGATCTCTCCATTGAGTGCGCGCTTTGTTGCTTTTGACAATATTTTATCTCATCTGTTCTGTCACCATTAGACTTGTTAATATCATCAGTTATATGTCCTTTCTTGGTTTCTATCCCCCTAGTTTCAGACTGGCGGTTGCTATCATTTACAGATTTCTTTCCCTGTGTTTTACCATTAAAACTTTCTTCAGTATAGCTATTGCTAAAACTGCACATTCCTTGTTCATTTTGCGGCAGCTCAACTTCATCAAAATGGTTGTCATGAAAACTGTTCATGGTCATCTGTCTGAGTTGTGTAGAGGCATTTGCGTAAAAGCTGTCCTCATTATTTAAAACAAGGCTCGCAATCTCTGACCTCACAAAGGTGTTGCAGGGTGTAGCTGCAGTCTTTTTCTCCTTCATTTTCTTTATTTCCTCACATAATTGTCTATGAAAGTCTGAAAATATAGAAAAATAATCATATGAATTTTCCAAGAAATTTTACTTTTGCTACTTTTCTTACAACCTTTTCTTACAATCAATATAACTTCATGTAACAAGGTTTAGAAACATACTTTACCCAATATATCATCTCTAGGTTCTATCTAAGTGTGAACATTTTGTGAAAATTTAAATAATGAATAAATAGTAGAATTTAGAAAAACAGGCCTATTATCTTATGTCAAGATTAAGTTACAGCTTTTTGGAATTAATCCTTTTCCTAATATGATACTTTTAACCCTTTCCATCATATAAACGCTTTCTGACGTCTCTGCAGCAGACGGCTTTTTGAAAACATAGTGACAAATGAAGAAATTGCTAAAAACGAGCAATTTCTCCTTCTGCCACAATGTTTTCCACTTTTAGTCATAGGTTATCCATTCAAATATAGAGATTTTCTATTTGGTGACAAAATATGTTCGAAGTCGTCTGCTGCAGAATTGTCGTATGAGGGAAAGGGTTAAGGTCATCTGCTTTGAAAGTGTTTAAGAAACAAGTTGTAATAATCATCTTAAAATTTGTTGGATCATTTGCAAAACATTGTGGGGAAAGGAAAGTAGTAATTCCTCGTTTTGATAAATTTCTCTTTTTTTCCACAATGTTGAAATAGTCATATTGCAAAACAAAACTGTCAAAAAGTGGTCGATATTATCATAAGAGTTAACCCTTTCCCTCATATAGACGCTTTCTGACGCCTCTGCAGCAGACGACCTTTTGAAAACATAGTGACAAAAGAAGAAATTGCACAAAACGTGCAATTTCTCCTTTTGCCACAATGTTTTCCACTTTTTGTCATAGGTTATCCATTCAATTATGGAGATTTTCTATGTTGTGACAAAATACGTTCAAAGTCGTCTGCTGCAGAATTGTCGTATGAGGGAAAGGGTTAACATAATTAAGGTTGTTTTTTTTTCTTTTGTAATATTAGTGAAATTGTCTTCCGTAAATCAGGGCTGAGTTTTCTGTGTGTTGGTCCACTTACAGAGCCAAGTCTCTAATACTTTGTCTTAAATGTTCTAAACATCAACAATATAAAGCTATTTACTCCTCTTGAGGTCAATAGTGAAAAACTATCCTTCCAAGTCAATAGTCATTTGCGAGGAAGAATAGTTTTTCACCATTGAACTCAAAGGGAGTAAATAGCTGTTTTATTATATATCTTCATGAAAAACGCAGAATTTAACTAGTTTATTTATAACATTGCTGTCATCATTTTAATTGGGTAAATGTATGTAACATAAATGTAGATTCTAACATAAACACAGGATTATTATTGTAAATGCAGCAAGAATGCAGTATACTGTTACACGCGCGTTAAAATGTTGGTTATGCACGTGCATGACGTCATTTCAAACAATAACGTCATAACAGATGAACTATTGACTCGAAAATGGACTATTGGACCTGAATTTTAGAATAAAAGCGAAAAGGAGTCAAATAGTCATTTTTTATTGAATCACACGTGACTGCTTCTCCTCCAATCAAATACTTTAATTCATAGTAGGTATATTATAATATACAGCTATTTACTCCTCTTGAGGTCAATAGTGAAAAACTATTCTTCCAAGTGAATGACTATTGACCCGAAATAGAGAACTATTGACCGAGACGAAGTCGAGGTCAATAGTTCTCTATTTCGGGTCAATAGTCATTTGCGAGGAAGAATAGTTTTTCACCATTGAACTCAAAGGGAGTAAATAGCTGTTTTATTATATATCTTCATGAAAAACGCATAATTTAACTAGTTTATTTATAAAATTATAACGCGCGTTAAAATGTTGGTTATGCACGTGCATGACGTCATTTCAAACAATAACGTCATAACAGATGAACTATTGACTCGAAAATGGACTATTGGACCTGAATTTTAGAATAAAAGCGAAAAGGAGTCAAATAGTCATTTTTTATTGAATCACACGTGACTGCTTCTCGTCCAATCAAATACTTTGATTCATAGTAGGTATATAATAATTTAAACTATTCAACCTTTAACCCTGCATGCAATTTTCATATTTTTCCTGAACAACAAAGTAATTATGACTAGCGTCATCAGAGCTCTAGATAAGGGGCATTTTCCATGTTCTAAAATCCTTATTGTTGTGGGTATTCAAAAGAATCGTCTCAGTGAGACAATTCTCTTGAGTACACACAACTTAGGTTTTTGTTGAGTAATAAGAGAAATATTGTGGGAAAAAGACCTGTTCACTCCCTCTTATCTAGTCCTCTGCGTCATTTGTCTTCCACCAATGGGCTAAATAGTCTATGGCAGAATGTAGCCTGAGTTACCTGGGAAGAATGTTGTGTAGAGTACAAAACTTATGCAAGAAAGCAATGTATATTCGGTCAACCGGATGACATAAAATATCCGAAATATCAACCAATCAAATTCCTTCCAAAAACACTTTTTCATATACAACAAATCTGCAGAAGAGGACAAGTGGAAAATGTCCATAAATGACAATGTAGTTACTGAACAGAGTTGAAAACAATGTAGCGAACAGTGAAGTGATGAGCAATTTCTCCTTTTCTCACAATGATTTCAAAAACTCATCAGCTAAAGATGCATCCAATTAAGTCTGCATGCAGGAAAGGGTTAGCTTTAAGATCAATATCATTATTTTATAAAATTATAAAACACATAAAAATATACTTGCTGTCAAATAACTATCCTATAATTATTACAATGGACTTTGGATCATATGAAACAAGTTCTTAAAATCCTTCAATCTGAACCCTTTCCCCAAAACAGACACATTCATTTCAACCCATGTGCAGTAGAAAACTTTTCAAAAACATTATGAGCAATTTCTCCTCTTGCCATAATATTTTCAACTCTATATTCAACTCAATATTCAATAATAATATATATATAATTTCATAAATTTATAAATACAGATCAACAATTATCTATGTATATATGTTTTCAAAGTGCGTCTCAGATGCTGATCTGTTGTATGTGGGAAAGGGGTAATTACCATATCCTACATGTCTGGGCAGAGCAACAACTACGTGCAAAACAGTAGTACCTACATAGTGTTGCAAGATGTAGTTACACCTATTTGACATAAGCTGTACATTATATGTCCCAACTATCTGATGATTGACTTCCTCCCTAACTCTTTCCCACATACAACAAATCTGCAGCAGACGACTTTAACCCTTTCCCTCATACGACAATTCTGCAGCAGACGACTTTAACCTTTTCCCTCATACGACAATTCTGCAGCAGACGACTTTAACCCTTTCCCTCATACGACAATTCTGCAGCAGACGAATTTAACCATTTTCCTCATACGACAATTCTGCAACAGACTTTAACCATTTTCCTCATACGACAATTCTGCAGCAGACGACTTTGACCCTTTCCATCATACGACAATTCTGCAGCAACGACTTTAACCCTTTCCCTCATACGACAAATCTGCAGCAGACGACTTTAACCCTTTCCCGCATACAACAATTCTGCAGCAGATGACTTCAAACATGAAGTTTTTTTAAGTAAAACATATTTTTATTAGAAAATACTTACCAGTCATTTAATACCTGATATATCATCTCTATACACCTTAATTATCCAAAAAAAACGCCCACGCTAGCATATCCCTCACGTATCCGTGACATACACGGCCGCCCGGAAGTACAGGCGCGCACGTGAGCGGGTAGTCACTTTTCATTCACCGTTAAGTATTGGTGACGACGCGGGGTTGGGAGGTGGGACTCTATAAATGACTGGTAAGTATTTTCTAATAAAAATATGTTTTACTTAAAAAAACTTCATTTTTATATCAAAAATACATTACCAGTCATTTAATACCTGATGACTTCGTAGCATAGGACGGGAGGTTCGACCAATACTTACTGTCGTTCCAGGTACGTTGTAGTATATTATTCCATATTTTTTAAGAACAAACATACTTGATTCCAACAGATGTATAAAGGGAAAGAGGGGATTGAATACAGGTTCAATCGGTATTCACTTTATTTATGTGTTGGATTATGTGAATTAGCAAACCACTCGCTGTGAAGCCACAAGGGGACCTAGGCAGGACCGACTGCAACTGGTTCTTAGACAGGAACCCTTGTTGACACAGTAGAGTAAGGAGCCATCAGATTCATTGAATCTGATCTGCCCGGTTTCTACAGAGACGATCTGTAGTTAAAGCTAATAAAAAGACGGTTTTATAAGTAAAAAACTTTAAAGACGTCGATTCAAGAGTTCGTATGGAGCTCTTGTAAGCGACCAAAGGACGCAAGACAAATCCTATTTTGGAGTTAACTCCTACAATTGGGTTTTTCTAATTCTAACCATCAGTCTGTGAAACTTAATGTAATTCGTTTCTACTGAAAGCAAAGAACTCACTTCCCTGTTAGTGTTCGCCAAGCAATACGAATTTATAATTCTCAGTAGAACTTAAGAAGCGGTAGCCGTCGACAAACGTTCAGAGAGATTGACCTACCTTATTAACATCAATCGGTAAGAACTGTCTATATCTAAGGAAGATGTAACGGTTATGTCGATAGGCAGGCCAGAAGGACGTATAACCACGGTCTCTGGGCCAGAGGAGTGTTTCTGTCATCATCTTCCCTTACAGAAGTGAAACCGGAAGTTGACGAACTGGTTCTAGCCTCATTATGAACTCGGGGAGTAATTATTATTATTCCTTTGCGAATTCTGAACGTCCACTGCCGAATGAGTGGAATATAGTTGTCTATTCTGTATTAGTGAATCGACTCTGTCCGAAGGTACTCGAATTACCGCTAAGTCGGTGAGAAACGTCATACCCACGAACGTGAACCTCTTTGACGGAATTAATTCCGACTTCTGCGTGTTGGGTATTAAACCCAACCGCAGAGTGGTCCGCCAGGCTAGGGATAGATCGTGAATTAGAAGTACACGATCCGTCCTGTGGGGAAGCCAATCGTCGACGTATTGAAGAAGTTGGGGTCCTTTCATACGAAGAAAGGCTCCCATGCCCTGATATCTTCGTAAGCACTCGAGGGGCGGACTTGAGGCCGAAGGGAAGAGTCCTGGAATTGGAGCACTTCTCCCTCTATCACAAACCGACGGTATTTCTTCGAGGAGGAAGCGATCTGGATGTGATAAAAAGGCGTATGTTAGGTCTAGAGAGACCGCCCAGTCGCCTTTCCGAATTGCAACTCGGATGGAGCGGGTCGACTCCATTTGAATTTATCGACTGGAATCAATAGATTTAGCTCAGATAAATCTATAACCGGTCTCCACTTGCCGTCTTTCTTCGGAACAAGGAAAAGACGGCTGTAGAAACCCCGAAAATTGAGGTTGAGAACGCTGTCTATGGCATTCTTTTTCAGAAGCGATGAAATCACCTCTGACATGGCCGGATGACGTGACGAAATGTCGATCGGCACGCCTGTCAGAGGAGGGGGGGAAATGAAGGGAATCAGATACCCTTCCTGTATCACAGACTAAATCCAACGATCCTATGTGACACTTTCCCACTCCTCCGTGATAAATGACAGGCGGCCCCCGACTGCAATCTCCGACCTTGGGATTGTCATAGAGAGGAGCGAATCCCTAGGGCTGCGGCTTCGGATTCGTGTTAACTCTAGCAGGCTGCCGATGTTAGTACCTGAAAGGGGCGCTTCGGTTTAGCCGATTTCTGACCCGTGGAAGGGGTTTGTTTAGGCTGAAACGCCTTCACATACCGTTTTGGCTTCTTTGCTGGGTTGGGTTTCTTAGAACTACCCACATTCGCAGAATACGTTGAACGTTTCTGGCCCTGCGCAAAAGCCTTAGCTGCGTTCGCCGAAAGGCGTCGACTGTTCTGAAGCATCAGAAGCTGTCACCGCAGCAATCCTTCCATCAAAGAGTTGTTTCGACTCCAATGGTGCGGCTTTCAGGCTGTCCTTGCTAGCACGTAGCAATGAGTTAGGAGCAACTATAACTGCGTCCCTCCTCATGGACAGTATCTCTGTGATGGTCTGAAGATTCAGTGCCATGAGATGCCTGTTGCCTGTGTCGAAAGCTTCGAGAATTCTGTTAGCCCCTAGGCTAGAGATATTCTCCTCTTTCAACAACAAAGACAGAGCGACTGCGAAATGGTTGTCATGAGATGACACCAATACACCCAGTCTTGCTCTGGCCTCCCACTTCTCTAGTATCTTAAAAGAGACCTGGACAGAAGCGGGTGCAGTTAACCCCAGTGTAGCTGCATCCCCGTCTAAAGCTGGCACTTTGACCGGGAAGAACTCCTTAGACGTAGAATACGCCTTAGAGTTGACCCATTTCCTAGAAATGGGTCCTGGGACCGACCAGCCTGGAGGTATAGCCTCTAGAGACCTGGTCGACTGCAATTGGTCTAACAACCTGCCCAAGTTGTTAGTTTGAGGAAGCAAGTGCACTGGCGAAAAGCTTGTACATTAAGTTCCTCTAGGCTCGAAAGGTTTTGCGACGTGGGGAGCGTCAACCTTAGGGCATGAAGTATTCGGCACCACCCGAAATACTTCGTCAATAGCCTGCTGAAGAGACCAACGCTCTACAGCTGGCTCCTCATCGGAAGTTGACCTATTTCCCTCATTATCGTCAGACGAAGATGTAGGGTTGTAGGTACTCCTCTGAGGTTGTCTACTCGGTATTCCAACCGGTAGATCTATGTCCGACTCAGACAGGGATAAATCAGGAAATCCATGTTCTGCCGAAGATTTTGCGAAGCAGGCCCCCTCTCCGCAGCAGAGGACGGCCATGCAAAAACTTCTGCCGGGGCCGAACTGACCGTATTGGACGGTTTCGACCTCTCTTTCACGGAATGACGCAATGTATTCTGATCCCGAGGTTGCCTATAACCGGACTGCCTATCAAATAGGTGTCCCCCCGAGAGCAGTGAATCCCCATGAGATGGGTAATGCTGATCCCGGTAGGCCGTTGAACCCTGTCTAACACCTAACGGTTCCATAGTAAGGACCGGTGGTTGGTATTGAGGAGCAGCGTATTCTCTAGCGACATACACTGTCCCCCCAGGGGAGGAAAAAGATTTTCCGTAACCCCCATACCCGATGGAAGACAGAGGAATAATAGAACCCGGTGCGATACCTGCGTTATAATTATTCTGATTCTGTAGTGGAGCAGAGATCGACTGATAATTTGAATCAATACGGTCTATCACTACAGAACCCGTGCCTGGACGCGCCATGTTTACATAGTCGTCTGGCAGTGTAGACGAGGCATTGAAAAAATGCCTGACTACTCGGTTGCACTGTGTTTACACAAGACACTGGTGTTTGTGTCGTGTTCACAAGCGTGACCGATTGGCTCGTAGCACCATAATGAAATGGGCTACTGACCTGATGCGGCATGGCTACATGCGCGCGAGTTTGGCCAGTCGTCGAATCATTTAAGAAAGTCTGACTGCCAGGATGAATCGTTGCTAAATGATCAACCTTTTGCCTGGCTGGGTCCTTGCAATAAGACCTTTGCCCTGTCGCCTCACGGCTAAGTGAGCGACTACCTGGTCTAGTCATGGCAACGTGACTGACTGGCCCGGTCGTGTCCAAAAAGGACTGACTGGTGACAGGTCGAGTCATTGACAAATGACTCCTCTCCGGTTGCCCGGTGACCTGACGTGCCTCGGCATTTGGGTTTTGTTGTGCAGCCCAAACAAAACCCGGTTGACTATGCATAGGCAGGAGTGAAGCTGCACTATACCAAGTCTCCGGAGAACTACGTCCGCCGACGTAGGTAACCGGTACTCTGCAGCTGTCCGAAGACCACTGTAGCTCGGAGTATGGTGTCGGATTGGTACAATTCCTGCGGTTTCCCGGAAAGCTACCAAAGGCATCTCCTTCTCTCGAAGGCCCAGCCACGACACCAGGCGACAGATGGTGAGGTTCAGCGGTTGAACGTTCCAGCTGAACATTTTCCCCGCTGTTTCCGTACGGTGTCTGACGTTTCCCGACGGAGCAACTCTCACCCAAAGCTACCATCCCGAGGTTGCCTATAACCGGACTGCCTATCAAATAGGTGTCCCCCCGAGAGCAGTGAATCCCCATGAGATGGGTAATGCTGATCCCGGTAGGCCTGTCTAACACCTAACGGTTCCATAGTATGGACCGGTGGCTGGTATTGAGGAGCAGCATATTGTCTTGCGACATACACTGTCCCCCCAGGGGAAGAAAAAGATTTTTCGTAACCCCCATACCCGATGGAAGACAGAGGAATAATCGAACCCGGTGCAACACCAGGCTTTAAATTATTCTGATTCTGTAGTGGAGCAGAGATCGATCGATAATTAGAATCAATTCGGTCTATCACCACAGAACCCGTGCCTAGACGCGCCATGTTTACATAGTCGTCTGGCAGTGTAGACGAGGCATTGAAAAATGCCCTACTACTCGGTTGGCCTGTGTTTACATAAGACACTGGTGTTTGTGTCGTATTCACAGGCGTGACCGATTGGCCCGTAGCACCATAACGAAATGGGCTACTGACCTGATGCGGCATGTCTCCATGCGCGCGATTTTGGCTAGTCGTCGAATCAATTAAGATAGTCTGACTGCCAGGATGAATCGGTGCTAAACGATCAACCTTTTGCCTGGCTGGGTCCTTGCAATCGGACCTTTGCCCTGTCGCATCACAGATACGTGAGCGACTACCTGGTCTAGTCATGGCAACGTGACTGACTGGCCCAGTCCAGTCCAACCCGGACTGACTGGTGACAGGTCGCGTCATTAACGAATGACTCCTCTCCGGTTGCCCGGTGACCTGACGTGCCTCGGTATTTGGGTTTTGTTGCTCAGCCCAACAAAACCCAGGTTGACTATGCATAGGCAGGAGTGAAGCTGCACTATACAAAGTCTCCGGAACACTACGTCCCCCGACGTAGGTAACCGGTACTCTGCAGCTGTCCGAAGACCGCTGTAGCTCAGAGTATGGTGTCGGATTGGTACAACTCATGCGGTTATCCCGGAAAGCTACCAAAGGCACTCCTTCTTTCGAAGGCCCAGCCCTGACACCAGGCGACAGATGGTGAGGTTCAGCGGTTAAATGATCCAGCTGAGCATTTTCCCCGCTGTTTCCGTACGGTTTCTGAAGTTTCCCGACGGAGCAACTCTCACCCAAAGCTACCATCCGAATTTCCTCAGCGCGCGGAAAAACGGCTGTGTTGAGCGGAGAAGAAGGCTCAGCATTGCCCTTCGACTCGCTCAACACCGTTGCAGAGTCCGGTTGGGAGAACCCCTCGAACTCTGCCTCACTCGATGAAGATAAAGGCACCCTCTTAGGGGTCTTCTTTATCTTCCTGCTTTTACGAGTCTTACTCCGCACGACCTTTTTCCAAATGGAAATAGGCCATGTCGAGCAGTACTCGCAAGGTGAAGCCTGTGTGCATTTGGTGCACACAACGCAGGTCGGATGCGAATCCCATAGGTGCACAGCATGACCACATGGGCTCCGCATCCCTTCACCAGTAATTGACATTGACATAATTCAAAATACTCACCAAACAGTAAATAATCCGTATATAATCCGTTTATAATCCGTTTTTATATATCCACACCACGGGGACACCGGTAGCTTGGACACGTATATTGAAATAAATTTTGTTTCAAAATTTTTTCACAAATATTGAATAGAACAGTCAATAATTCATACAGCAATAGTTAATGTACTATCGCTAACAGGGTAGGGAAAAAGTATTGAAAACAGCAAGACTTCCGCACCCAAAGACGGTAACTGAAATTAGCGGGTGGGGTAATCCACGTGCTTCTCAGAGTATCGTCCGCTACAAAACAATAAATACAGCAATAAAGTAAATAATTTACGGCTGTGACGTTAATGCAGACAAAATATCTTTGGACAATTAAATGATTATATGGCAGGGCCTTATAAAACAAAAGAGTTAATTGGAAGAAGAAATAATAATATAAATTTTTCTTATCGACTACTCCGGTGAATCCAAAAATGAAAAGTGACTACCCGCTCACGTGCGCGCCTGTACTTCCGGGCGGCCGTGTATGTCACGGATACGTGAGGGATATGCTAGCGTGGGCGTTTTTTTTGGATAATTAAGGTGTATAGAGATGATATATCAGGTATTAAATGACTGGTAATGTATTTTTGATATAAAAATATTTTGTCAAAAAATAGAAAATCTCTATAATTGAATGGATAAACTATGACTTAAAGTGGAAAACATTGTGGCAAAAGGAGAAATTGCTCGTTTTTCATCAGAAAGCCTCTATATGAGGCAAAGGGTTTGCAAAAAATATGAAAAATCTCTAGTTAATAAAGAATACTTATTGTCTGAGGTTGAAAAGATTGTGACAAAAGGAATAATTGCTCATTATGAGCAATTTCTCCTTTTGCCAAAAGTTTTTCAGACGTTTTCTGCTGCAAAAGCGTCAGAATGTTAAAAGGTTCACCCCTAGCATTTTAACATGTCTGAAGCAGCCGACATTTGATACCATAATGGCAAAAAAAGCCTTTACTTATAACTTAAATGAGGATAATCTCTCCTTTTTCCACAAAGATTTTCAGTTCTATCCAATTACAATAATCTCATTTATAGAGATATTCCATATACAAAAAGTCCCGCTTTTCTGATACAGACATATCTGCAGCAGACTACATTGGAAAAAAAAACGTGGCAAAAGGAGAAACTGCTCATAATGAGCAACAACTTTTTCCACACTGTTTTCAACTTTATTTGATAAGTATGTTTTCATTCATTGAGATTATCCATATTTACACATGAGCCGCCCCATGAGAAAACCAACATTGTGGATTTTGGGTAAAGTAACGATCGCGATTAGCCTAAGCAAGCCACGCAGGCTAACCCGGACAGAATGTTGTTCCCCCTCCTGTGGATTTTTCTGTTTCAGGAATCATTACTCTATACCTCTATCCCCATGAGAAGGAATGTGTCGGCCCCAGATTATAGCCCGCACGGACTGCTCAGGCTGATCCGGTTAGATACATTACGAGTCCATAAAGTTGGTTTTGTCATGGAAGGGCTTTCAATGTGGTCGGATGCATATTAATTGCATGTTGGAAAGGAAATAAGAGCAGACAGCTTTTGAAAATATTAGGGGGGGGGGGGGGGGGGGGAAGTAGAAGAAATGTTCAAAACAAGCAGTTATTCCTTTTCCACCATGCTTTCAAAATTATGTCAACTGCAGAGCTCTAGGTAAGGGGCGTTTTGCATGTTCTAAAATCATTTTTTGACCCTCTAACTCTATGTTGTGGGTACTCAAAAGAATCGTCTCAGTGAGACGATTCTTTTGAGTACCCACAACATAGGGTTTTCTTTAATAATAAGAGAGAAATTGTGGGGAAAAGAGCTGAATACCCCTAATTATTTAGACCTCTGCAACTGGATATCTTTTCTAAAGTCATTCACCTGACAGAGAAGGGGTAAATTATTTGAAGGAAATGGATACATTATATTTACAAATAGAGGACAACAAACACAATGGGATATAGCCAATCCCATGGAAGTCTAGGTCACCAAAACCTTGAACCACTTCCTTCCTTCCTTGTTATTACAAAACACTTATTTTTTACACCTCTGCTTTATAAACACCAAAATTCAAATGTTTTTCAAATGTTTCAAATAATGATACCTTTTTATTTGACCACTCAATACATTTTCATGTGTCTAGATCTACTGTAAAATACTTTTTTTTTTTAATTGATTGATTGATTTATTGGGGTTTAACGCCGTTTTTTAACAATTTCTCAGTTATGTCACGGGGGCCAGTTCACCTACTCATGAATTTACTGGTTTTCTCACACCAGTACTATACTTTTTTTTAAAGGTGAGAAATCAAAATAGAAATTGCCAAAAGATCAATGACTCCTTTTGTCAGTGTTTGACACTATGATACACAATTGACCTTCTTCTAAGCAGTTAGACATTTTCAAACTAGACAACTTTGAACTATAAATATTAAATCCGTGACAGGACATAATGTCCACGGAGAAAAATGCCACAATATGAAAAGAGGACAACATGCCACAGTTTATTTCGAAAACATTTTATTATGAATTATAATGTTAAAGCAGCACACCACAAGTGTTATGGGAAGCCAGGATGTTAAATGGGATGTGTGGATATCTTATAAAAGGGATAGAGCATGAACTGTTTCGCTCTAATACTGTTGCCACTTGTGGTGTGCTGATTTAACATAATAATTCAAAATAAACTGTTGCATTTTGTCCTCTTTTCATATTGTGGCATTTTGTCCGTGGACATTATGTCCTGTGGCATATTGTCCTTGGACATTATGTCACAGACTTCCCGAAACTCCGTCAGACCTTCAGACCAGACTGACAGATTCTTAAAAGGTCTGACTAAAATCCTTTTTAAAGTGTCTGACACATAAGATAAATTTGCAAAACAGCACTGGAAATTTCATTCATTTTTTTTTTAAAACACTGGTTTGTTAAAAGCCCTTTCCCACATACAAGAAATCTGCAGCAGACGACATTAAAAATGTCCACTAAAAAATGAATGGAAAATCTCTTTAATTGAAGGTATAATTACTGATAAAAGTTGATTGCTGTTAATAAATAGAAATGATGAAGAACTACTCTCTTCAAATCAAACTTCCAATGTTGCAAATTGTTTGGTCAGACAGTTGAGCATGAGGTCTGACAGAAATATTTGGTCTGACAGGAGTCTTACGAGTTTTGGGAAGTCTGATATTATGTCCGGATACCATATATATTACAGAGCTCTGCCTAGATAAGGGAAGTTTTTTATGTTCTTAAATCGTTATTTTACCCTCTTACCCTATGATGTGGGTACTCAAAAGAATAGTCTCAATGAGACGATTCTTTTGAGTACCCACATCATAGAATTTGGTTGAAGGATAAGAGAGATATTGTTGGGTCAAGAGCTGTATACTCCTCCTCATCTGGACAAATCTGCAGCAGATGACTTTGTAAACATATGGGCAAAGTACAAAATACATTTTGCATCCAGTAAATGGTATATAAATTATAGTGACTAATAACTGACTCCTAAATTAAAGTGCAAGTTTAGAAATTAGAACATTATAATCATATACGAAATTACAGATTCCCATAATTAAACTATTGCCAAAACTTTTTTAAACAGGGAAAAACCCCAGAAAATCCCTTGAAAATGTAGGTACATGATTGTATTAATACTGAAAAAAGTCGATAACATTGTGACAAAATAGGAAATTGCTTGATTTAAGCAATTTCTGCTTTTAATTGTCACAATGTTTTCAAAAGTCATGCTGCATATGCATCAGAATGCATCTACAAGTGGGTAAGGGCTATCTGTATAATATATATGTCAAAGGCAAGTTTAGAAATCCGAACTGTCACTGAACATTATAATGATCATGTTTCCATGCATAACTATATACTGCATGTTGCCAAAACTTTTTTTCTCATCTTAACCCTTTCCCTCATACGACAATTCTGCAGCAGACGACTTTGAACATATTTTATCAAAACATAGAATCTCCATAATTGAATGGATAACCTATGACAAAAAGTGGAAAACATTGTGTCAAATGGAGAAATTGAACGTCTTGTGCAATTTCTTCTTTTGTCACTATGTTTTCAAAAAGCCATCTGCTGCAGATGCGTCAGAAAGCGTCTATATGAGGGAAAGGGTTAAACACATCCTGGCAATACTATGTAAAATCTCTATAAATGAAAGTATGATTACTGTAAAAAGTTAAAAACAATGTGGCAAAAGGAGAAATTGCTGGTTTTGAGAAATTTCCCCTTTTGCCAGAATGTTTTTTAACAGTTGTCTGCTGCAATTGCGTTAATCTGCGTCTACAAGTGGGAAAGGGTTTTTATAAACATTTCAGAGATAGGACTAAAGCTACTTCATAAAATCAAAGCACTGATGGTATAGGGGCATATGTAGGTTGAAAATATATGGCATAGTTAATATGGACAAACATTGTTGAAACAATAAATCATCGACCTTTAAACAAACCAAATATATTTGAAACAAAACAGATTGCCTGCCAATAACCAATACCTCATTTATCAAAGTTTGACCCATATCTTGTATAAACAAAATAAATCACAAATGACAAAATATTGAACAAAAACTGAGCAGCGACCCTTAATTAAAATATTTCCAGTTCAGAAAGATCCACAATGTATATTGGAATCATGCTCATAAATGAAAAACAATCGAAAGCATGCTAGAGTTGTCTCTTGTGCACTGCACATCTGTACGTAGCTCATTAGTTTCCTATACACAAAGTATTATATTGATTCATTGAACATCTATTGAGACAATGACCGAAGAAATATATGTACAAAATGAGTTTATACCAAAAATAACATATCAGATTTGCGTTCAAAATATTGCATCGGTCACCTCATCCCCATGTATAAGTGTGACAACTCTGAAATGGATCTGCCAAACAGAAACAAAGTTTTGACCCATTAATGCAAACCGTAACGGACAAACGGACAGATGGATGAACAGACAGTCAGTCGCTCAGACAAAGTACAAAGCTTGGGGAAGCACTCATTAACGAACAAGAGCATTTCACAGAATGCATGTGTTGCACGCGAAAGTCATATAATAAGTGAGAACATGGAAAGAAAAAATATACACACTCCAAACACAGCATGCTCAAGTTTTGGTAATGCCATGCACTGCCCATCTGTTGGTTATAAGTTACCTACAAACCAAGTTTTAAATGGATACAATGGAAATTAATTGAGAAAATGTCTGAACTAAACTAGAAATACTGTGAGCAAAGCTCACTGAAGAATACCCCCCGCTCCCCTCCCAAAGCATCAGATACAATGGTAAAGTTTCTACTTTGCTTATCTTCCCTTGGAAGAATCTGAGGAGAAAAATCTTCCTTCATGCATATCTACATATAATGTGTAGCCTTCATATACAGTTTGAATCAAATCCATTGAGCCGTTTAGGAGGAGTAGTGCTTACAAGAAATGTGAATGGTATGTGCACAGGAGTCCCTCGCAGGTAACCTCTAAGTTGAATTATCTGCCCTTGGAAAAATCCGAGGCGTATGATCTTCCTTCATGCATATCTACATATGATGTGTAACCTTCATGTAAAGTTTGAACCAAATCCATGGAGCCGTTTAGGAGGAGTAGTGCTTACAAGAAATGTGGAGGTATGTGCACAAGAGTCCCTCGCAGGTAACCTCTAAGTTGAATTATCTGCCCTTGGAAGAATCCGAGGCGTATGATCTTCCTTCATGCATATCTACATATGATGTGTAACCTTCATGTAAAGTTTGAACCAAATCCATTGAGCCGTTTAGGAGGAGTAGTGCTTACAAGAAATGTGGAGGTATGTGCACAGGAGTCCCTCGCAGGTTACCTCTAAGTTGAATTATCTGCCCTTGGAAGAATCTGAGGTGTATGATCTTCCGTCATGCATATCTACATATGATGTGTAACCTTCATGTAAAATTTGAACCAAATCCATTGAGCCGTTTAGGAGGAGTAGTGCTTACAAGAAATGTGGAGGTATGTGCACAGGAGTCCCTCGCAGATAACCTCTAAGTTAAATTATCTCCCCTTGGAAGAGTCCGAGGCGTGTGATCTTCCTTCATGCATATCTACATATGATGTGTAACCTTCATGTAAAGTTTGAATCAAATCCATTGAGCCGTTTAGGAGGAGTAGTGCTTACAAGAAATGTGGAGGTATGTGCACAGGAGTCCCTCGCAGATAACCTCTAAGTTAAATTATCTCCCCTTGGAAGAGTCCGAGGCGTGTGATCTTCCTTCATGCATATCTACATATGATGTGTAACCTTCATGTAAAGTTTGAACCAAATCCATTGAGCCGTTTAGGAGGAGTAGTGCTTACAAGAAATGTGGACATACGGACAGACAGACAGACAGACGGACAGACGGACAGACAGGGTGATTCCTATATACCCCCCCAAACTTTGTTTGCCGGGGGGTATAATAAGGAAACATGGAGATTACTAAAATAAGCAGACCAGAGTTATGTACTTAGTATTTTGCCGTTCTCCTAATCACACGTTATAAGCGTGACCACTTTGAAATGAATCTGCCAAAAAGAAACAACATTTGACCAATAAATGCAAACCATGATGGACGGACGAATGCACATTCAGGCAGGCAGCCGGCCAGAGGCCGGATAATGCCTCCAAGCGCTACAGAAAGAGATTGATTGATTGATTTGGGTTTAACGCTGTTTTCAACAATGTTTCAGTCATATCACGGCGGCCAGTTCACCTATTCATATGGTTCCTGGTTTTCTCACACCAGTACTTCAAACAACATACTTTCCAAGCAACTGGCTGCTTTTCCATATAGACAGTAAGTCTTTCCCTCATATAGACGCTTTCTGACGCCTCTGCAGCAGACAGCTTTTTGAAAACATAGTGACAAAAGAAGAAATTGCCCAAAACGAGCAATTTCTCCTTTTGCCACAATGTTTTCCACTTTTAGTCATAGGTTATCCATTCAATTATAGAGATTTTCTATTTTATGACAAAATATGTTCAAAGTCGTCTGATGAAAAATTGTCATATGAGGGAAAGCATTACCCAAAAGAAGTACAAAGTGTAAAAAATAAACCCCACTAGTTTTATGCCCATATACCCTTAACTTGATGGCTTTATGCAAAACTGTTGTAACTATATCTTGTAACAAGATGTAGTTACAACAGTTTTACATGAAGCCCACACATTATGAAGAGTCCAGTCCATAAGACCCCAGAATCCCTTAACGCGGCTCATAATTATGTTTTCTTCACCTCAAGAATGTTGTTTATCTTCACAAATTTATTTCCAATTTACTTCCATCTCACCAATGTTCAGTAAACTGTTCTTTCTTTTTTAACCCTTTCCCTCATGTAGCATGATGTATGTGCAGCAGACGGCTTTTTGAGAACATAGTGACGAGCAATTTCTCCTTTTGCCAATGTTTTCCACTTTTAGTCATAGCTGGTTATCCATTAAATTATAGAGATTTTCCATTTTTTGACAAAATATGTTGAAAGTTGTCTGTGATTTGTTCTGAATGAGCAGATTTTTCTCTTCTTACATTTTTTCTCAAAAATATAAACCCTTTCCCAGATACATCTACTACAAATCTGTAGCATACTCCTGTACATCTAGAAAAGATATGGAAAACATATATAAATGAAAGTAGTACATATATAAATACTAATATTGAATAGAAATGAAAACATTGTGACAAAATAAGGAAATTTGATATAATAAAAGGGCTCACTTTTAACCTTATAAAATCATTTCAATATAAAAAGTGTGCATTTACTTACCATAAAGTATAGCATTTCATTGATAAATATCATTCAGTAATTAGTTTCGACTTATTCACTTCGTATGGAAATACAGTTATATAATCAACTCAGGTTTATCAATGAGATAAGAGATAAATTATATATATACACAAACTTCGATGTAAAGTTATACACACATTTTGTTGTCACAATATTTAACAAAAAAAACGTAACAAAAATATTGTTGTAATGAGTTTTTAAGTTCACCAAGTTACTGCAGCTGTATTCAGATGCCTAGATAAAGAAGAGTTAATCGGTTCCCCTTTTCTTCAACATGTGAGTACTGGTTACAAAATGATTTAGATGTGACATCATCTACAACCAATGAGATGAGAACATTTTGTCACATGACTTTCATAACCAATAAAAATGTTCAATGCTCTATTTCCAGGAAGGAAATGAGAGCTTCCTTGTATTCAAGGCTTTATAATTATTGTTAATATTTTGTTTAAAAAATGCTGTTAAAGCATTCTCTATTTAAAATCATGATCCATGTAGAAGGAAATAGTTTAACCCTTTCCCTCATACGACAATTCTGCAGCAGACGACTTTGAACGTATTTTGTCAAAACATAGAAAATCTTTATAATTCAAAGGTTTAAACCTATGACAAAAAAGTGGAAAACATTGTGGCAAAAGGAGAAATTGCACGTTTTGTGCAATTTCTTCTTTTGTCACTCACTATGTTTTCAAAAAGCAGTCTGCTGCAGAGGCATCAGAAAGCATCTATATGAAGGAAAGGGTATAAACCCTTTCCTGCATAAAGCAAATCTGCAGAAAGCATCTTTGGAAACATCTAAGTGAAAGATTAGAAAATCTCTATTAATGAAAGTGAGAATTGAGAAATTTCTCATTAATTATGAATTTCTCTTTTTGTCAGTGTTTTCAAAAAGTAGTCTGCTACAGAGGCGTAAATATGCACCTGTATGAGGAAAATTGTATTTTTTTTTATCCTGATACAAGAAAATATAAGAGCCTTTATTTATATGCTACTGAATGGGCAAACTTATCTTTCCCCTCACATATCTATACTTTGAGATTACACCAGAAGACCGTTGAAAACTTTTCTGGAAAGAGATTGATTGATTGATTGGGGTTTAACGCCGTTTTTAACATTTTCTCAGTCATATCATGGCGGCCAGTTCACCTACTCATGTATTTCCTGGTTTTCTCACACCAGTACGGGGCCTTTTTTCCAGAAATTGGGAAGAGGCCTTAGCCTTTCATTTTTGGAAATGTTAGTGCGATTTTCGCCCAAATTGGGAATAATTAGACATATATAACATATGGCTATATAAATAGTCCTTTTTACAATAACTTAAGACTTTTGCTTATATAATGCAATAAAACAATCATATTACCTTAAACAAGACAAATGATTATTCCAAATTTCCCTTCACTTAATTTTTTTTTTTTTTACAAATTGGGAAAAAAATTACGTTTTTTTCAATTGGGAAGACACCGAATATCGGCGTCACTTATATAAGGTAACAAGAGGGCCATGACTTTTTTTTTTTTTTACTTTAGCTTTATAAGCCCCGCCCCCTGGCGGCCATAGTTTCCAACCAATCAACTTGGCTTAAAGGAATCTGATAGAGGGTCACCCTAGAAACATTTCTACAAAATTATTTGAAAAGCGACCCGACACTTTCGGAGAAGAAGATTTTTTAATTTTTCACTATAGCCATATAAGGCAAAATAGCCCCGCCCCCATGGCGGCCATGTTTTTAAACCAATCAACTTGGCTTTAAGGAATCTGATAGAGGGTCATCCAAGGAACATTTCTACAAAATTATTTGAAAAAAGGCCTGACACTTTCGGAGGAGAAGATTCTTTAAGTTTTCACTATAGCCATATAAGGCAAAATAGCCCCGCCCCCCCCTGGCGGCCATGTTTTTCGACCAATTAACATGGCTTGAAGGAATCTGATAGAGGGTCGTCCAAGGAACAATTCTACAAAATTATTTTAAAATCTGACAACCAGTTTGGGAGAAGAAGAATTAAGAAGTTTTTTTCAATTCGTTGTCATGGAAACCAGAATTCTGCATGCATCCCAAAAATTTGAAGGAAATCCGGTGTGGTCATTGAGAGGATACTTTCTGTGAAGTTTCATCCCAATTGACCCACTGGTTACTGAGGAGAAAAAGTTGACGCACGACGGACGCCGGACAAAAGGCGATCACATTAACTCACCTTGAGCAAAGCTCAGGTGAGCTTAAAAGGCCCTGCAGTACTCCACACAACAATCTTCCCAAGCAACTGGCTGCTTTTCCACATAGGTAGCCCATTGGTGGAAGACGAATGACACAATCATGTCGCATTGACTTTTGTCAAAACGTCGGAAAGAAAGTTCTGGATAGAGAGAAATTATTTATATAATAAGTTATAATTCAAAGTCGTCTGCTGCAGATTCGTTCTTTTTTGCAAAGGGTTAAAGAGATTTTCCATATATTTGACTAGATATTGTCTAAATCAATTGCTGCAGATTTCATATCTTGTATGTCAGAAAAGGTTAAAATGTTTCAAATTTGAAAGTTGTTAGTATTTCCCTGATACTGATGATAAATGATAGCAAAGGATGTAACTTCCGAGTATATTGCGGAAAAAGATGAAATTGTTCATTTGAAGCAGATTCTCCTTTATCCACAATGTTTCATACAACTTGTAATCTTAATGAACTATGTTATACAAAAACTTTTTCAGAGGTCCAGATAAGGAGGGGTTTACGGCTCTTTTCCCCACAATATGTCTCTTATTATCAGACCAAACCCTATGTTGTAGGTACTCAAAAGAATCGTCTCAATGAGACGATTCTTTTGAGTACCAACAACATTGGGTTAGTGGATAAAATAAGGATTTTAAAGCAAGCAAAACGCTCCCTTATCTAGAGTTCTGGTTTTTGTGACAAGTCTAGAAAAGAAAGAAGTTCATAATTGCAGGATACAGATTTGCAGACAGATATGCTGACATCATGGGAAAGAGCAAATCTTTATACTCCAATATTTTAACCCTTCCCTCATACAGGAAGTCTGGAGCAGACAACTTTAAAAACACTTAGCCAAATATATGGGAAATCTCTAAGAAAGAAAGTACAAGAGAAAGTTAATGCAACGCATCAATGTCGCCGGAAATCCATACTGCAGTTATGCATAACACTAACATTATAGCAGTGCTTGCACTAACTTTTTGAAACAGGAAGTCCTGACTTCCTGGGTCTGAATTTTGGAAGTCCTGCTCTAATTCTTGGAAGTCCCAGGTGATACGCGCTGGCTTTTTTCGCATCTTGCACATTCTATTGTGTTTCCCTTTGTTTTATTTTTAAATACATTATTGGAAAAGAAGCTAATTAATACAGAAAGTGGATATTGCTCCTTTGTCAACAATGTTATTGTTGGTTCTATCATAACACTTTTAAACCAGTAGGTTTTTATGTGATATAGAATGCTTTTTTCCAGTCATGTGTCAAAAGCTATCCAGCATAAAATTCATCAAAAGATTGGCATGGCCATGATTCATTACATTCACATTAAACATGAATTATGTTCTTAAATCACATTCAGTATGGCAAAAGGAATGGATTTCTGTTAATGAGTTATTGATTTTATTTTATACACCAGTAAATAAAGTGTTCTGCAGTGAGACATATTACAAACACACTTTAAGGGCACTAAACTTTCATAATAGTCATTTTTAAAACAAATAAGAATGAGAGTAATACTTTCTTGAATGACATTTCCGATTTCCAAAATGCAGAAAATGCACGAAAACCCATTACAAAATTTACAATATGTATTTTCACCTCAAGACTTCAGTTTCTTTTATATTTTAAAAATATTATGAACTAAAATGGGCTTATATGCAATTTATTTCATAGGCAAGTCCTTTTTGACAGCTGGCTGTGATTTTGATAGATCTTCATGTCAACTTTGTTTTTAAAAAATCGGCAATTAAAAAGTGTTTCCTATGGATTCAGGCAAACAAAATAATAATCTTTAAACAGTTAAATTAATATAGGGACATTCTTTTATCATATCCTTGTATGTTTTTACATGGGTTATTGAAATTAATTACCCCTACGCTGTTTATAATGAACAAGAGGCCCAAGAGGGCCAGTATCGCTCCACGGCCATAAGGCAAAAATAAAATCTCCAAACAGCCCTGCCCCGTGGTGGCTATTTTTTTTACCAACCACCATGGCTTAAAAGAATCTTGTAGAGTGTCACCAAAGGAATGTTTCTGCAAAATTATTTGAAAATATGCCTGACACTTTCGGAGGAGAAGATTTTTTAAGTTTTCACTATGGTCATATAAGTCAAAATAGCCCCGCCCTCTGGCGGCCATGTCCAATCAACATGGCTTGAAGGAATCTGATAGAGGGTCACCCAATGAACATTTCTACAAAATTATTTGAAAATCGGCTGAACACTTTCGGAGAAGAAGATGTTTTAAGTTTTCACTATAGCTATATAACGCAAAAAAGCCCCGCCCCCTGGCGGCCATGTTTTTCGCCCAATCAACATTTCTTGAAGGAATCTAATTAAGGTTCACACAAGGAACATTTCTACAAAATTATTTGAAAATCGGCCTGACACTTTTGGAGGAGAAGATTTTTTAAGTTTGCTCTTTAGCCATATAGGCAAAATAGCCCCGCCCTGTGACGGCCATGTTTTTTTACCAATCAACATGGCTTGAAGGAATCTGATAGAGGGTCACCCACGGAACATTTCTACATAATTATTTGAAAATCTGCTGAACACTTTTTGAGAAGAAGATTATTTAAGTTTTCACTATAGCTATATAAGGCAAAAAAGCCCCGCCCCCTGGCGGCCATGTTTTTCGCCCAATCAAAATTTCTTGAAGGAATCTAATAAAGGGTCACCCAAGGAACATTTCTACAAAATTATTTGAAAATCGGCCTGACACTTTCGGAGAAGAAGATTTTTTAAGTTCTCACTATTTTTTTCTTTCGGTTGCCATGGAAACCAGAATTTTGAATGGATCAAAAAAAATTGAAGGAATTTAGTAGAGGACATTGAGAGGATGCTTCCCATGAAGTTTCAACCAAATTGGCCAAGTGGTTAGGGAGAAGAAGTCGTTTAAAGGAAAAAGTTAACGCACGCACGCACGACGGACAATTCGCCATGACATAAGCTCGACTGGCTTTCAGCCAGTGGAGCTAAAAATGGAATTGATTGGTGTGAAGTCGTTTTCAAGTGTCAAATCTGGGGGTGGGTGGGGTACGCATTCTCGATCGTGATTGGCTTAAATCTACCAATTGATAACTCCCACTGTCCATAATTGACACTTCATAAAACACAATACACAGTGTCTTTAGATAATTACACACAATTTCTAGTGGACATATATATATACGTCCTGTGTTTTGATTGTCGGCGTATACCCTTAATTCCTGGACGTACTTGGACGTCTCCCTTGTCAATTTTGGGCGTACGGGATCGATTTTCGGGCGTAAAAACGCCCAATACGTCCATTAACGTGAGCGCTGCATTATAGTAGTTGAAAAAACAGTTATCAACTGAGGGGCATATTGGAACATCAAGGGTGGGGTCAAGTGAAAATGTATCATAACTTGCATTTTTTCTGTCAACGAAGTGAATGTCCTTCATTGAAATACAATTGAAGCCTTTCATCGTTTATGATCAATCTCCATTCTAAGGTAGGTTGACCATAATTATGGATCATAAGCAGTTTTAAATGGAAATGAGTAATCTTGCCAATCATTAGTCTTAGTATGTATACAGTGCTTTCATTAAGGAATAATTATAAGATTTGTGAATTTCACATTCACTTTTCAAGATGTTTGTCAGAATATTTGAATTTTAATATTTATCAACAAGAGGCCCATGAGGGCCTATGCTCTACTCACTGGGATGGTTCTTTGGTCATTTTCAGTCCAGAGCATTATGTATGGTGAAGATCGGATAGTAAATGGAATGAATGAATGAATGTATATTGTTTTATGGCGCATCGACAGCTAAGGTCATTTAGCGCGCAATTAAATTTGATTATTCATGATCCCTGGGTAAACAAACCAGTACTAGGCTAGAAAATGTGCCTTGCCCAAGGGCACTCCACCATGACCATAGTGCCGCGACTGGGGATCGAACCCGGGACACCGGTTTCGAAATCCCCGACGCTAACCACTCGACCACGGCGGATTCCTGATAGTAAATGGAGGCTCTAATGTGTTCACAAGCTGTATTATAGCAATTTTGACAATTTCAAGGGCCATAATCCAGTCATGCAAGGGCACATCTGGCTGGTTTTCGAAAGGAACCGAGCTCTCATCAATATTTAACTACTATCTAAGTTTGGTGAAGATCAGATAGTAAATTGAGCCTCTATTGTGTTCACAAGCTCTATTATAGCAATTTTGGCAAATTCAAGGGCCATAATCCAGCCTTGCATGGGCAGATCTGGCTGGTTTGCAAAAGGAACCAAGCTCTCATCAATATTTAACTACTATCTAATTTTGACAATTTCAAGGGCCATAATCCAGTCTTGCATGGGCGGATCTGGCTGGTTAGTGAAAGGAACCTAGCTCTCATGAATATCTAACTACTGTATTTATAAGTTTGATTGAGATACAATCAAAACTGAAGACTCGCTTTCACAAGCTGTATTATACCAATTTTGACAATTTCAAGGGCCATAATCCAGTCATGCAAGGTCACATCTGGCTGGTTTTCGAAAGGAAATGAGCTCTCATCAATATTTAACTACTATCTAAGTTTGGTGAAGATCAGATAGGAAATGGAGCCTCTATTGTGTTCACAAGCTCTATTATAGCAATTTTGACAATTTCAAGGGCCATAATCCAGTCTTGCAAGGGCGGATCTGGCTGGTTTGCGAAAGGAACCGAGCTCTCATGGATATCTAACCACTGTATAAGTTTGATTGAGATACAATCAAAACTGAAGACTGTATCACGTTCACAAGCAATTGTTTACTGACGCACGGACGACGGACACTTTACGGATCTAAAAACACATAAATGCGAGTTAAAATAAAGAAACTGCAAATACTTAAAACATCAGAATATTTATTTCATTTAAGATGTGTCATAACTTAGTGTTTTTAAACAAATGCAACTGTAATAATTATGTTCAAGACATTTAATCTTTTTTTTTCCAAATAATAACTCGTCCTCCCATGTCATTTCAGAAAAGCTAATATAAATATAGGTCAAACGCTTCTGTCCGGTGATTAATAATATTGAATGAATTTGAAAACATTGTGGCAAAATGAGAAATTGCTCATTATGAGCAATTTCTCTTTTTGCAACAATATTTTCAAAGGACTTCTGCTGATGAGGCGTCAGAAAGCGTCTGTATGTGGGAAAGGGTTAACCCTAGGAATTATTCCAAATATGAGGCTATTTAACATAATTGGATGAAATACTAAACCCATTCTATATTTAGACAATGCAATAGCTGGCAAATTTATTTTTATGTGGTTTTATACCACTTTCAACAGTATTCCAGTTATATCACACCATTTCCGTGGTTAAGTTACCGTTTCTGCTGGTCCATTTATACTGACAATTTTGTCTTTTGTTGGCGTTGTTTACGTTCATACTCGGCTAACCAAACAATCCTGAGCGCCAAGGAGGGAAAGCCATTATGATCACTTTTAAAATATTTGGTATGACCTGACAGGGGATGGAACCCACAGCAACAACCCTCCCAGAACCACTACACTACTGAGGCCATCTCTGGACAATGGAATTCAGTATTGTACCAAATATGGATTTAAATAAAGTCTTTATTTCAAACTATTAATACAGAAAGTGAAAAAAATACCCCAATGTAATATCCTACGTTTTCATACTGAAAACCTTGTTAACAAATGGAAAAAAAATATTGTTTTAATACAGAGTTGAAAACAATAGGGGAAAAGGATAAATTGCAAAGGCATCAGAAGTTGTCAGCCGTGTTTCAGGGAAAGGGTAACATTAGTTTTCGTGGAAGACAGTGGTGCAGAGGTAGAGCGTCGGCCTCTCGTATCAAAGGTCCCTGGTTCGAGTCCCGTGATGAGCGGGTCCTGACTTTGGGATTTTTCCACACAAACGGCGCGAGTACTGGTTAAGTCTCCAGGAAGCAGACATCGAGAGTGATTAATCTAAGCCAAAGGCTTGTTTCGCAATCGATGTAAAATAAATAAGTTTAAACTAAACTTCGTAAAGCATGTCGAGACCAGCATCTCGTACAGGCAATCAGCCTACATAAAGAATGGTAAAATTATAGGGCTGAATTTTATTTTTTCCATTTGTTATGACTTCCTGGACAAACATGCGTCCCTCTGTGACAGAGATACGAAATCTCGACAATCCCAGACGTCACTCTCTAACATATCGACTCCTTACATTAACTGAAAGTGAGTGTAAGGAACGACAACTCTGCGAAGGAGTATGCTAAAACCTATGGTCAGGGTACTCAAAGGAAATTGAGTATTTTTGTAAAGAGGTCTTTCCATATTTTTGAGTAGACATTTTCAAAGTTGTCACTGCAGTTTTGCTGTATGCGGGAAAGGTTTAACCAGGGACATAGATAAGATCTTATCTACGTCCCTGGTTTAACACTCAAAGGAAATTGAGTATTTTTGTAAAGAGGTCTATCCATATTTTTCAGTAGACATGTTCAAATTCGTCGCTGCAGTTTTGCTTTATGCGGGAAACGTTTAACACAATCTTGTTAAAAGTTTCAGTCATTGTTTGTAAATTCTAATAAGATTGAGCAGATGGACAGTGTTATCTGACAATGAACCTACACTGCACATAAATCGCAAGGACTAGTAAAAGTTTCCGTTCTTACGTAAAATTTTATATTTTGGATGTTCTCATTCGAGTTATTTATACAATCAAACTTGTTACGTTGGAATGTTGAGACAACACACAGATGGGGAAATCCCAAATATTGCACTTGTTATTCACTCCTTTTATGCATACTGTCATGCGATAATTCCATTTGTTACGGCGGTGAAAAGGTATTGTCAACATAGAAATTTATTAAACTCACCGTTATACTGCTGTGTGCTGGGAAAAAAAGGTTAAAACTTTAAAGTTCCATTTCTTGGGTGGATGAATCACACTTCCTGTCTGGTCTCTTGAGGTCGAACCGACTTTGTATTATGTTTTGGCTTGTTTCCAATCGGAACTGTTCGGTCAAACTCGTAACACGACTTCGATAATTTCCGTAATTTTTTATTTGCCGATTGCGCATTCGGAATACCTCGGTGATGAATGCTTCACCAATGAAGGATGATGAAGGATTACGGAATTAGCCGAGTAGTTCCGAATGACCGATCGGACTGTTTATCCATTATGTCTCACACCAGTGTGTTAATTAAAGGTTACTTTCAAGAGCTTGAACTTGACTTTTTCTATAACTTGGTGTGGTATTTTTAGGTTATCTTCTTTGAACCCTTTCCATATACAACCAATTTTGCAACATACAACTTTGAAAACATCTAGACAAAAATATTGAATATATCATCAAATCTTAGTCTGGTCAAGGTCTTTCAAATGAAAGACCCTGGTCTGGTTTCATGCAAAACAGTTCTAACTACATATTGAACAAGGTTTATAGTTACAACCGTTTTGCATGAAGCCCTCGAAATGAAAGTACATTAATTGATTGATTGATTGTTTGGTGTTTAACATCGCTTTAAAAAAAAAATCAGTTATATAACTGCGTTTCCTGGATAAGTTACAAGTAATATTGTTCCAATTATCCTGACACCAGCCAGTCAGTCGTTATTCAAAGCCCAAACCCTGAGCGCTAAGGAAGGCAACCATTACTACCATTTATGCCCTAGTCAGACACACACATACGGATTCTGCGGATGCTACAGATGGGTGTTCCATATCCCCTCTATTAGTAATGGTCTTTATAGCATCCGCAGGGTCCACAGGATCTGCGTCCAAATTTTGACGAGTTTCAATATTCAGGGGCAGACGAGTAAACAGTAATGATGTGTAACTGAAGGCATTCATCCGCATTTATTCGTATCTAATCCGTATTTAATCTATTTCTAAACCTATCATTGCCAAGGTCCACCCCAAGATGTGGACTGATGCGGTTTCATGCGGATCGTTACCTTTAATTACGGTTCTCGTTCTAAGTTTCAATACAGATACCTTGTGTTTTAATACGGACAGATACCTATTTGTGGGGATGAATGGGTATAATTGCGAATAGCTAATTTCAGATACAGATAAATACAGATTGTTACAGACTCCTGGTGAGATGTTGGAGGTGGATGGTGAGCCTTCTGGGGAGGCTGCCTCTTCTTCTGCTGCTTCTTTGCAGGCATGTTTATCCAGATGAATATCACACAACTTTGCCAATGTATACACTAGTAGACTCCAACAGTATCCTAGGTTATGATCCTTGTATCCTATTTATGGTCAGAAATATCCAACTTCAGCAGTAATTCAATATGATATTCCAATCATTTGTAGATGTAACTTGTTCAAAATGCCAATGGTGATTGTCGTCGTCACCCCTTCTATCCGCAAAACATGCGCAACAATCCGTATCTGAAGGAATCTTTCCACATTTAAAGGTAGCAGAAGGTAATGGAAGGTAAGTAATCTGTATCTATCCGTATCGTGTCAATTTAAAGGGAACGTGTCTAACCGCTGACATCCGCATTTATCCTCAATCATCCATATCTATCGATCTATAGGTATAACTGTATCAGTAAGAAAAAATAGGCCATGCCCGCAAATTATTCAGAAGACTACGTTTTTATCCACAACTATTCGCAATGTGTGTGTCTGACTAGGCCATTAGAGTAAAATGTATTGTGGCAAAAGAAAAAATTGCTGAATTAATAGCAATTTCTCCTTTTGCCACAATATTTTCAAAAGTCATTCATTGCAGATGCATCTGAGAAAAGGTAAAAACATAATGTGAAAAAAGCATGAAATGCCTTGAAAAGTGAGTGTATAGTTTTGATATGGTGGTGTAACATTGTGGAGTAAATAAAAGTTGTGTGCAATGAATTTTTTGTCCTTTTCATAGAACAGTTTCTAAAAGTTTCTATTTCACAATAAGGCATCAGAAGTCATATACATAAGGGTAACGCTTTTAACCCTTTCCCTCATACGACAATTCTGCAGCAGACAACTTTGAACATATTTTGTCAATAAATAGAAATTCTCTATAATTGAATGGATAACCTATGACTAAAAGTGGAAACAATTGTGGCACTCAAAGGAGAAATTGCTCGTTTTGAGCAATTTCTTCTTTTGTCACTATATTTCAAAAAGCTGTCTGCTGCGGAGGCATCAGAAAGCGTCTATATGAGGGAAAGGGTTAAACAGAGCATACAATGTTTTCAAGTACCGGTATACTAAATAATTAAACCTTTTCCACATACAACACATCTGCAGCATACAACTTTGAAATCATCTGAGCAAAATTGGGGAATATTCTCTATAACTAAAATGCTAATTATTGAATTGAGTTGAAAACATTCTGGCATGGACACTGTATTAATATTGTGTCCCTGATTGTGGCTATAGGTGAAAGTGGGCATTATGAGCAATTTCTTCTTTTGTCACCATATTTTCAAAAGTCATCAGATTCTGCTGCAGAGAGGCGTCAGAAACCGCTCTATGTGGTAGACCGTTAAACTTCCATTTCAAAGTTTGCTCTTTTGGCATATAGTAACAGGTAAAGAAGACCCAGTTCCTGAAAGCCACATTTTTCGACCAAGCAAGATGTCTCGAAAAAAGATGTAGAGTGTCACCAAAGAAAGATTTTACTTTGAAATTAGACTAGTTGTTTTAGAGTAGGCACTGCAAGCATATAAAACAAACTAGCCTTTTTTCCTGGTACCCATTGTTTTTCAAGCAACCAAGGTGACTTGAACACAGTTGGTGATTATTTCCTCGATGGTGTAGTGGTAGAGCATCAGCCGCGTTCACAGGAGGTCGCGAGTTTGATTCCCGGCCGGGTCATACCAAAGACTTTAGAAATGTCAGTAATAGCTGTCCTCTTTGGGGCTCAGGTTTACAGGAATAGCAATACGACCGACTGGCTGGTGTCAGAATAAATGGACCAGTAGTTTTGGAAACTTACCTAGGAACTGAACAAGAGCTGTATCGCTCCACTGCCATTAGACAAAAATTAAATCTCCAAACAGCCATGGTGGCCATGTTTTTATATCAATCACCATGGCTTGAAGGAATTTCATAGTGTCACTCACAGGAACATTTCTGCAAAATGATTTAAAAATTGGCCAAATAGTTTGGGAGGAGAAGATTTTTAAAGTTTTCACTTAGGCTTATATAGGGCTCCACCCCTAGGCAGCCATACTTTAATACCAATCAACATGGCTTGGTGCAATCTGAAAGTGAGTCGCCCAAGGAACATTTCTATAAAATTATTTGAAATCGGCCAGATACTTTCGTCCTAGAAGATTTTTAAGTTTTCACTATATAGCCCCCTAGTTTTCGAACCACAATTGTCAATATATGGCAGAATGCTACTTTTAGATTTTAAACGAGACTTGCACATGTGCCTAGGAACATTTCCTATGAAGTTTCATCCAAATTAGCCAAGTGGTTAGGAAGGAGAAGTCGTTTGAAGTAAAAAGTTGACGCACACACATTAGACAGACAAGGCGCCATGACATAAGCTTGACTGGCTTTCAGCAAGTGGAGCTCAAAATTTTTCAAAACAGTGTAAAACAGCAAACAATCAATCAATCAACCAATTTCTTTGACTAATTAGTGATCAGAGCAGATTATTTTAAAATAAAACCAGAAGTTTCATAGAATAGAATAATAAGATTTATTAACCATTTCCTGTATACAACAAATCTGCAGCGGACAAATATGAAAATATCTACCAGTAAGCAAAAATATGGAAAATCTCTTAAAATGAAAGAGAATAACTATAAAATAGACTTGAAAACATTGTGGTTATAGAACGAATCAAATATTTTGAGCAATATTTCCTTTTGTCAACAAAGTCATCAAGCACCAGCCGAGAGCGGGGAAATGTTGGTCGACATATGGAGGAAACTAAAATTACCTGAGGAACAACCCTCCGGCTGAACTTAATTATACGGTCGAGATCTCAGAAGCTAGTGATACTGGTTAAGCTTACTGTCCTCCGGGAGGCGTATGAGCTCAAGAAGTGCAAATAGAAAGACTTGGCTGATACTTGTAGAGTCAAAGATTGAAAGACATGGGTCTTCCCAGTAGAGGTTGGATGAAGAGGTTGGATGTAGAGGTTGGGTGTAGTAAAGCTGCAGAGAGAGCGTCCAGTTGGCTCTTGCTAAGACGCATTGAACCAACTTAGTGGCCAACGTAGACGAGAAAGTGACAGATGAAGACTACATCTGCCCCGCCATCTGAGATAAGGGACATAACACCCAGGGACAGATGGGAACTCAATGGATGATGTTTGTGTTAAGCAGTGTAACTATATCTTCACAACTTTGAAATCTGGTACAACCACAACACTAACTTCAGATTATAAATGACAACTTTGCACTCTTTTAAGTAAGTACATTTTTGTTTATCATATTGGTTACATAAGAAACTACAAAGCTATGTTATAAGCAATAATTTATTTAAATATATATATGACATACAATGTATATATATTAAATGTTAAAATGATTTATATAGACACACACAACCCTGTACATCACATGACATCTTTAGATTCATCTATTTCATAAACTTCTGAGTAAAAAATTTCAACAATTGGATAATTGAAAATACCATCTTGGGACAGTTGAAATTATTGTGGGAAAAGTAGCAAATACACATAACAAGCAAGTTCACTACTGTCCACAAAGTTTTCAATTCTCTCATAACATTTCCCGATATTCATTTTCTCTATAGCAGAGTGCTAAACATACATCAAGTAAACATTTACTGATTACTCATAAAACTTGAAACAGTTAAACTTGATACAAAAATTAGAATAAAATATAAAAATAACAAGAGGGCCATGATGGCCCTATATCGCTCACCTGAGTAAGTGTTTTAGGGTCCTAATTTAATTTGTTTTCAAAAGGAACCGAGCTCTCATGTATATCGAGCTTCTGTATACGTTTGGTAAACATCGGATAATAAATGATGACTTTATCTTGTTCACAAGGTCAATTTTAGCAATTTTGCCAATTTTAAAGGGCCATAATCCCGTCATGCATGGATGGATCTGGCTGGTTTTCACAAGGAACCGAGCTCTCAGGATGTCTAGTTACTGAATAAGTTTGGTAAACATTGGATAATAAATGAAGTTTTTATCGTGTTCACAAGGTCAATTATAACAACTTTGACAGTTTTAAAGGGCCATAATCCAGTCATGCATTGATGGTTTTTGGAAGGAACAAGCTCTTATGTATATCTAGCTACTGTATAAGTTTAGTAAACATCGGATAATAAATGATGACTTTAACTTGTTTTCGCAAGGAACCGAGCTCTCATGGATATCTGGCCACTGAATAAGTTAAATATCGGATAATAAATATAGTTTTTATCGTGTTCACAAGGTCAATTATAACAATTTTGCCAATTTTAAAGGGCCATAATCCAGTCAAGCATGGATGGATCTGGTTTTCGAATGTAACCAAGCTCTCATGTATATCTAGCTACTGTGTAAGTTTGCTAAATATCGGATAATAAATGATGACTTTAACTTGTTCACAACGTCAATTATGACAACTTTGCCAATTTTAAAGGGCCATAATCCAGTCATGCATGGATGGATCTGGTTTTCAAATTTAACCCGAGCTCTCATGCCTATCTAGCTACCGTATAAGTTTGATAAATATCGGTTAATAAATGATGACTAACTTGTTCACAAGGTCAATTATAGCAATGGTTTTCGAAAGGAACCGAGCTCTCACGGATATCTAGCTACTGAATAAGTTTGGTAAACATGGGATAATAAATAAAGACTTGATTGTGTTCACAAGAAATTGTGGCCGGACGCCGGACGAAGAGTGATCACAAAAGCTCACCTTGTCACTACGTGATAGGTGAGCTAACAAGAAAATCTGTAAAAGTGAGAGGTGCAATGGTTTTGAAATATTAAAAACTCCAACAAAAATGTTGAATCCTCTGTAAATTGATGCTTCTCATAAAATGTGTCCAGGCAGCAGCTGCTGATAAATAGGTCAGTCATGTAAATTGCATGGACAGAAGCATGCTCTGACAGACAAAAAGAAAAAGTGTTATTATAATAAAATCCTGCTCTTCAAATATGTAAATAAAATGGCACTTCAAATAGGCAGTTTAATAGTTCAATGATTTATAGGCATAAGATAAAAATAAAATTATATAAAAATGAGAATATATTAACAATTTTGAATACCGAGTAATCCTTTATCTGATATGATATTTTCATACTCTCCCAAAAAATTGAATAGAAAATGAACAAGATGAGCAGAACCAACTGTTTCCCATTTGCAACAGTGTAGATCCAGATCAGTCAAAGCATCCATGCAGTCTTATCTTACTCTCCACTGTTTGCCAATAAGTCACAGAAGGCTTCTGCCCTTTCCCACTTGTAGACACTTTTTGATGCATCATGTAGCAGATGACTCACGAAACATGGTGACAAAAGGAACAATCATTCAAAATTAGCAATTTCTCTGATGGTCACAATGTTAACAACTCCTTTCACTAACTCCTTTCACTAATTAAATTTTTATTGATAGAGATTCTCCATGATTTGCACAAGATGTTGACAAAGTCGTCTGCTGGAGACATGTCAAATGTTGGAAAAGGTTTAAACTAGAATGCAGACAGACAGACGGACAAAAAAACAAGTAATCTCTAAGTGCCTACCATGCTACGCAGGGTGACACAAAAAACCTTCTTTTAACCCTTTCCCTCATATAGACGCTTTCTGATGCCTCTGCAGCAGACGGCTTTTAGAAAACATAGTGACAAAAGAAGAAATTGCACAAAACATGCAATTTCTCCTTTTGCCACAATGTTTTCCACTTTTTGTCATAGGTTATCCATTCAATTATGGAGATTTCCTTTGTTTTGACAAAATATGTTCAAAGTCGTCTGCTGCAAAATTGTTGTATGGAGGAAAGGGTTAAGATCTATCTATTTGGATCCTTTAGCATGGGTGGCGAAGCTTAGCATGTCTTTTTCCACATGGGTAATAGATACAGTTTGGTTGGTGTTCCTCATTTTATAAAGTAAGGTCAAAGGTCCTTGTCAAGGAAACAAGATCAACCATTTTGGTATCACCTGACAGTTCTTTGTCACAGGGAATACACATGCCAAACATAAAAGCTGTAATTGGATCAAAAGTCGTGGCTAATGCATCTTACACAAACAAACAGACAGACGGATAAGAATCAGAATATATGGTTGAACAGTAGTATGTTATTTATTAGAACATAATATGGGGAAAAGAGAAACTGCTAATTATGAGTAAACTCTGTCCCTCAATTCCCCCTTTTTTGTCTACTACAGCCATAATATGACAGTTCTAGGAGAGAAAAAAGCTCACTAAATTGAGTAAATTCATATAAAAACATTAATAAAACTTATTTATCACAATACAATCAAACTTATCGTAACCAGCCACCCAGGTCAGAGTCACAATTTAGATGCTGAACACAGATGGCTGCCTAATACAAGTCAAATAATTGCCACAATGTTTTCAAAAGTCGTTTGCTGCCGAAATGTTGAAAAAACAATACAAAATATTTTCAATTTTCAATTCAACTGTTTGATTTCCCATTTAACAAATACATGTATAAATTAGTGAAAAATAAAACAACAATGTATCTATATAACAAAAAAGTTAAATATTGATTTACCAGTACTTAAGTTATGAATGCGGAAAGGTTGTTTTATAAAGAGATGATTTTTATTGAAGTGTAGAGGCGTCAGAAAGCGTCTATATGAGGGAAAGGGTTAACCTGGGACTACTATTACGGGGAGGTGCGATAAGCCCCAATTGCTTGTATTATTAGTCCCAGATTTATCCAAACGCAAGAAACTCATTTAAGAATATCTCAAGATGTTCTTTAATTTGTTCAAGTCATTTAAAACACATTTTTTATTCCTTTCCCACAAACGTAAATCTGCAGCAGACGACTGACAACATCTTACGGATTAATATGAAAATCTCTATAAATGAAAGTATAAATATTAACTACAGTTGAAAACATGAAGACAAAAAGTTGAAATTGTCTGCAAGTAGGAACGGGTTAAATTTATCAATTGAAACTAAGGAAGGCATAAACCTGTTTTCAAAGTCATCTGCTGAAGATTTGTTGTATGTGGGAAAGGGTTAAGACATGTACACAGGTTATTTCCTACCGCTTACAAGAAATATCTCTGCTCTTACCGATGAGAGTAAGTCACAACACTTGTCAACAAAAAACTCAATGACGCCTCTGCAGCAGACGGCTTTTTGAAAACATAGTGACAAAAGAAGAAATTGGTCAAAACAAGCAATTTCTTCTTTTGACATAAGGTTTTCCACTTTTAGTCATATGTTATCCATTCAGTTATAGAGATTTTCCATTTTTGACAAAATATGTTCGAAGTCGTCTGCTGCAGAATTGTCGTATGAGGGAAAGGGTTAAGTTCCATGTGGGAAAACCTTTTTCAATAACAACATCAGCGTTCTTCACAGTATGAAGCTTAAATGTCCCTCATTTTTTCCATACTCTAATGCAGTCATACACGTAAAGGTCCAAAAGCATGAAGCTTTCTCAAATGTATAAGCCTCAATGTCCAGTATTTTTCCATACTCTTATGCAGTCATACACCTAAAGGTCCCGAATCATGAAGCTTTCTCAAATTGATAAGCCTCAATGTCCAGTAATTTTCCAGCTATGATGCAGTCATACAGGAACATCTCTGCAACAATTGGAAGCTGTAATATAAGAGCAGAGTGAACCCCTTCCCATCTATAAAAAAAATCCTGAATCAAACCACTTTGAAAACATCCTTGTATAAATTATAAATATGAGAACTCTCTTTGAATGATCGATTTGAAAACATTCTCCTTTTGCCACAATATTCTCAAAAGTCGTCTGCTGCAGACACATCTACATGTGGAAAAAGGTCAACCTTTCCCACATGCAGATAACATTTAGTTTAAACTTATTTATTTTTCATTGATTGCGAAACAAGCGTTAATCTTATATTATTTAAGTTCGGTTTTGAGGCAAAAGGAGAAATTGCCCATTATAAACAAAAAAAAATTTGTCACAATGATCAACTCTATTGAATTTTTACATTTTCATTTGAAATTATCCATATTTTTTGCCAAAATGATTTTTAGGTCGTCTGCTGAAGATTTCTTGTATGTATTTCTTGTTATGTGGGAAAGTTTAAAAGACTTATACTTACATTATTTGACATTGCTTTTGCTACCTTAGTTGTCATGACCTCAAATTCATCAGGCGTAGCAAACAGAAGTGAAAATACTGCTTTTGTCCCTATAGATATATAAAAATGATTTTGAACAATGTAATTTGTACATCTAATCAAAACAGCTGTCAATTTGATTTAAACCTATGATTCCTATTCAAATGGTAAACCTTTTTTGGAAAGGACGATTGCAACCAGACTGTATAAAATGGAATAGTTTGAACAATTTGGGAGAAGACTACCTAAGGAAGTTCCTTTGAAACTTGGTTGATATTGGTCAATTGGTTGCAGAGGAGAATTTTGTTCAAGGAAAATCTGTACACAGACAATGATAGATGATGGACGGTGAATGATCACCATTGCTCAGATAGCAGAGTATTTTTCAGTGTAGCTGAAATTGCATGTGAAAGTTGGTTCTTATCTGGAACAAAACTAGATGCCTGCAGCAATCTGTATACCAGATATTTTGCGTTTAATGCCAGTTTCAACAACTTTTCAGTTATATCAGGGCATTGCCTGAGTAGGTTACAAGTACAACTGGTCCATTTATCTTGAAACCAGCGAGTTAGTGTTAATGCTAAACCATAATCCTGAGAAAGCCATAACTACCCTATTTAAGGTCTTTGGTATGGCTCAGCCAGGAATCTAACCTGTAACCTCCTGATGCAGATGCTCTACCACAACTCAAAGAGGTGGTTTTTGCTACATGTGTGAGTTGTCTTTTACTTAAATTTTGCTAACTGCTTTTATAGGAAGGTAGCCAGTTACCATGTAAAAATGTTGTGTGGAATACTGTTATGAGAAAGCCCAGAAACACATGAACTGGCGACCTTGAGAATTTTTTACAATACATGTACTATTGATCATAGTTAAAAACCAATCAATCAATCAGTTTTTCTAAAATATAATAGTTGACCAATGAACAACAACAAGATGTTCTACATCAGGAAATCAAGACAGCAATACCTTCTGAAGCCCCATGATGTTTGGCTAACTCTAACATCTGTTTCTGTGTGCCCCTAAATTTACCAGTGAACTGTACACTCTGGCCCAATAATGCTCTGTAAGAATATAAGATGATAAATAATTGATAAACCTTTTCCCCATGAATTCAAGAGGTAAAGGGGTGCGCATAAGAGGGGATATTGTGACCATTGAAAGTCCATTTGGGACACTCAAACCCCTTTAATACAACCACCCCCCATCACTTGTCTAATCTGAAGATGTCTAACGTTAACTGAACAGTGAGTAAAAGAATAAAATCTGACCATTCACAAATAAGAAAAACTTTATTCCAAAAGGTTTAATATATTCAACAGGTGGACAACTCTGAAAATATACCGGGTAGACTTACTTTGTCTTTTTCTTTATTGAAAGAGCTTTCATATACTTTGAGGATAGTTTATGTTCATCAAAGTAATCTTCAAAGATGATAGTTTCTGTTTTTCCGCCTTTGGTGACAATCTTTTTCTACAAAATAAGAAACCCAGAACAACTTTTACTTGAAATATGTCCAAAAGACATGAAAGGCCCTCACCTACAGTCACATTGTAAATTGAGTAAACTATCAACCAATTATATGTAACTTGTTATCATACATTACCATTCATACCATTCATTACTTTCAAAAATAGAGTGAAATATCACTTACTACAAGAAAAATAAGACCCTATCCCAATAACAACTTAATTCAATAACATGTTGAATATCAATGTTTATATTTGCATAAAAGCAAACATAACAGTTCATTTGTGTCTGCCTACTGTTTTATCATTCCATGTTCTCATCTATCATTCACCATCTTAAGTACATTGTATCATAGTATCATACTAACATTCACCTTATTCAAATTGAAATGTAGTTTCTATTTGAAGGCCACATGGCAGATAAGTCATATGCAATTCATTTGTTATATTACTTAATGTGCAACCTTCGTTAAATAAAGATTTTATTATTATTATTATTATTATACATCTACCTACCAAATGACATTGAAAACTAAACATGTATAGCAAAGAAAAGGAGTAGAAACTGCAAAAGAAACACACCATTTTCAAATTGCAATAATCGCACTTAGCATAACAAGATGTAATGTAGTCTGTAGTTTCCTGCCCCTACATTATCTGGTCAGGCATACACCAATCATGGCGGAGGCATTTGGGTATGGTGTAGCAAGTAAAGGCTATAGAGATGTCCATTATTCAGGTATTGATTCCATACATCATGTTGTCCTCTGTAGAGTTTACGAATAAATTGTATATTTACTAATTGACTATATATGCGATAGTTGAATGGGGAGTCCAGTCACACTTGTTGTTTCATGCCAGACATACCAATATACTATAGTAGTAATAGTATGCCGGGTACCAGGCTAAATCAGAGGGCAACCAAACATTACAATGTTTACCACAGATGAGTTTGTTTCCTTGATACAGAAGAGTTTAAACACTTCTGCAGCAATCAATAAACATTGAGTAGGAGTAAATGCTAAACAAGAGGGCCATGATGGCCCTAGTTCGCTCACCTTAATTATACAATGTACTGCAATGCAAAACACATCAAGACAATTATTCTGAATGCAACCTCCACAGTGTTAACAAGATTTTCCTGCATTTAGCCTAGTGATCTATATTTTTTTACCTGATATGACCCATATTCCAACATGGACTAGATATCATCAAGACAACATTCTGACAAAGTTTCAACTTGCTCAAAGTAAAATTACACAATATTTTCCTTTATTGACATTGTTTCTGACCCAATATGACCCATAATCAAACTTGACCTAGATATAATTCAGACAAACATTCTGACAAAATTTCAAGCTGCTGAAGCAAAAAATGTGGCATCCAAAGTGTTAACAAGATTTTCCTTCAATTTAGCCTAGTGACCTAGTTTTTGACCCTACATGACCCATATTCAAACTTGGCTTAGATATCATTTAGTTAAACATAGTCAAATGTCATGCTGCTGTAGCAAAAAATGCATCTTCTACAGAGTTAACAAGATTTTCCTTCAATTTGACCTAGTGACTCGAACCTGACCTACATATCATCAAGACAAGGATTCTGATACAGTTAAAAATGCAGTATCCAGAATGTTAACAAGATTTCCCTTCAATTTGGCCTACTGACCTAGTTTTTAACCCGGCATGACTCATATTCAAAACAGGCCTAGATATCATTTAGATAAACATTCTGATCAAATTTCAAGCTGCTGTAGCCAAAAAAGCGGCTTCTACAGAATAAACAAGATTTTCCTTCAATTTCACCTAGTGGCCTAGATTCTGACCCAATATGACCCATATTCAAACTTGACCCGAGATATTTTTAAGACAAACATTCTGACAAAATTTCAAACATTGCGGCCTCAAGGGTGTTTACAAGATTGTCCTTCAATTTGACCTAGTGACCTTCTTTTTGACCCAACATGACCCATGTTCAAACTTTACTTACATATCATAAAGACAAAACATTCTGATAAAGTTTCAACATGCTCAAGTTGAAAATGTGGCCCCCAGAGTGTTAACAAGATTTCCCTTCAATTTGACCTAGTGACCTAGTTTTTGACCTCATATGGCCCAGTTTCGAACTTGTCCAAGATTTGATGGAGATGAATGTTCTGATAAACTTTCATGAAGATTGGATGCAAAATGTAGCCTGTAGAGTGGTAACAAGCGTAACTCTTGATGACGCATGATGGACTGACGGCGGTCAAAATGAGATCACAATAGCTCACCTTGCACTTCGTGCACAGGTGAGCTAAAAAGAGCAGTTTCTCCCTTTCAAGAAAGTTCTCAACTCTGTTTCAAACGAAAACTTCTAATTTCTATAACATTTTTCGTCATCAACAATCATATCCTTGCCCACACTCAACAAATCTTCAGCAGACAACTTGAAGACATTAAGTCAGAAATACAGAAAATTTCTATAAATGAAAGAACACTTATTGAATAAAGTTGAAAACATTTTGGCAATAGGAGAAGATCCATTTCTCCTTTTCCCACATGTTTTCAAAAGTTGCCTGCTGAACAGGGGTCAGAAAGCATCTGAATGTGAGAAAGAGATTTCAGGTAAACAGTTAAAAGCTTACTACCTTAGTCTATAGCAAATAGCATTAAAACCATCAAGGTACATTTGTTTTTAAATCTACATAAATGAAAGCAGATCTATAGCAAGAGATGATTGTCAAACATTATGCTCCCTGAGCGTCACATAGTCAGGTACCTGTTAATGGTCACTGTGACCTTGACCTTTAAACAGATTGTCTCAAAATCAACAGGGGTCATCTACTGATCATGCCCAACCACCCTGGCGAATTGGAGGACCTTCAGCCTAAGCATTCTGTAGTTATCAATCGGACAAGCTTTGTGTGTTCAAAGTCACAATAGGCGTCACCTACTGGTCATGCCAAACATCCCTGGCGAATTTAAAAGACATTGTGCCAAAGAATTCTGCAGTTATCAACCGGACAAGCTTTTTGTGTTCAAAGTCACAATAGGCGTCACCTACTGGTCATGCCAAACATCCCTGGCGAATTTAAAGGACATTGTGCCAAAGAATTCTGCAGTTATCAACCGGACAAGCTTTTTGTGTTCAAGGTCACTGTGACCTTGAACTTTGTGTGGATGACCTCAAAAAATATAGGGAGTCATCTACTGGTCATGTAACCTCTCTGCCAAGTTTGAGGACTTGAGGTCCAAGCTTTGGTCTATAGACAGACAGACAAACAGACCAACATGTGCAAAGGAATATACCCTCTCTTCTACGAAGGGAGGCATCATTATTGAATAGAGTTGAAAACATTGTAATAAAAGGAGAAATTGCTCATTATGTGTAAACAGGCAACCCCAACAACTTACAGGTTCTGTGTATTTAAATTCTCCAATGGCACCGGTTTTGTAGTAGACTATGTATGCAGGTAAAATATGGTATCTGTTAAATATCACAAGCTCCTTGCTGTCCGGGGATGTATGAGAATCATGACCTTTCTGTAGTGCTGCCCCATGGGTTAATTGTTTACAATGGTATACCTGATATAAAATAAATTAATAAAAGGTCCATGATGACCCTGGATCAATCACCTGAGTTATGATAACCACATAGACAATCACAATAACTCATTTTGTGGTCAGGTAAGTTATTACATGTACTAGTGTTAACAAGATTTTCCTTCAATTTAGCCTAGAGACCTAGTTTTTGACCAGACTAAAGCCATGCTCAATCTAGCCTAGATATCCTGAAAACACCCATTTTGACAAAGTTTTAACATGCTCAAATTAACAAGAGGGCCAAGATGGCCCTAAATCAATCACCTGAGTGATAGTAAATTAGTAGCAAATATTTACCTGCAAATATCTGGGAAAAAATGGCTAAGAAATAGTTTATCAGTAAAGGCCATTCATAATAAGGCATTAAATCTTTGCACAATTTCAAATAGGACCACCACAGGAATGCCACATAGCATATTAACCGAATAAATTATGTAAAAGGTCAGAAAAGGAACATTTCTGCAAAATTTCTTGGAATCTAAAATGAACTTTAATGGAATTATAATTTTTTGTAATTTGTCCTCTTTTCTGATGCAGTATTGCTGCCCTGTTTTTCAACCAATCAATAAGGCTTTAACACCTTTTGGAGAGATTCACTGAATGAACATTTTCATCAAATTATCTTGGTATCAGCCAAGCTGATTGGGAGAAGAAAAAATTGAAAGTTTGGGCATTTTTCTCCCTTTCTGATGCGGCAGCAACCAAAGTTCTACACAGAATGTATATCTTATAATAATTTTGAAAGAGGAAAAACTAAGGAACGTTCTTGAGAAGTTTAGTTGAAATTGGTCCAGTGGTATTGTAGGACAACTGCATGGTTGCTATGATTTTGTAACCAATCAATTTGGCTAGAACAAATTAAGTAGAGGGTCACTGAACCAAGATTTCTATGTAATTATCTTAAAATCAGACAAGCGCTTTCATAAGAATGAAATTTTATATTTTGTCATTTTGTCCCTTTTCTGATGCCTTCTGGCTGTCGTGTTTTTCGACCAATCAGTATGGCTTGAACACATTTTGTAGAGGGTCACCCAAGGATCATTTTTATATTCCGATCGTACAAGCATATTCAGAGAAGAAGAATTTTAAAAGTTGGGCATTTTACCCCTTTCTGATGCCGCAGCCAGCAAAGTTTTTACATAGAATTTAAACCTTTGAACAATTTTGAAAGAAGATCACCAAATGAACATTCATGCGAAGAAAAATTAAAATTGGTCCTGTTATTTAGGAGATGTTATTTAATTAACCCTTTCTCTCATAAAGATGCTTTCTGACACCTCTGCAGCAGACAGCTTTTTAAACGAGCAATTTCTCCTTTTGCCACAATGTTTTCCACTTTTAGTCAGAGGTTATCCATTCAATTATAGAAATGTTCTATTTTTTGACAAAATACAAATGAATGTTTAATGTCGTCTGCTGCATAATTGTCGTATGAGGGAAAGAGTTAAAGCTAAAAGGTAACGACGAATGACGCACAGACAGTGATTAGAAAAGATCATCTTGAGCCTTTGGGTCAGGTGATCTTAAAAGGAGAAATCGCTCAACTTGAGCAATTTTTTCTTTGGCCAGTTTGCTTTCGAAAGACGTCTACTGTTGATGTGTCTGAATAAGGGAAAAGGGATTAAACTCAATTTTCTTAGAAGAAGATTTATATAATTTACACTTCATGCATACATGGCAAAACAATCAGCTTGGCTGAAAGGAAAATGGTAGAAGGTCAACTTGTTTTTGAGGATAAGTTTTGCTTTCAGTAGCTATGGTACCAGAATACTGCATTGATCTTTTGAAGACATTTTAGAGGGGATATTTGAGAGGATGCTTGCAAATGAAGCAAAATATCGATCAGTTTATCCTTTTTTCAATGATATTTTTTTTCTACAGAAGTTTTCAAAGCAGGCTCTAGAAATGATCTTATATCATGTTTACCTTTCCCCACATACATACCCTAATCTATCCCTTGACAGCAGACGACATTTGAGTGTGTGCATGTTTTTGACTAATTGTTTTCAAAGAGGTCGTCTGCCTCCGATTTGTTGTATGGGGGAAAGGGTTAACCCTTGTGCACATACAGTCGTTTTCTGACGCCTCTGCACCAAAGGACTTTTGAAAACAATGTGACAAAAGAAGAAATTGCTCATAATGAGCAATTTCTCCTTTTGACACATTGTTTTCATCTTTATTCAGCAATTAAAACTTCATCTATATGTATTTTCTGTGTTTTTGCCTAGATGTTTTCAAAGTCGTCTGCTGCAGTTGTGTTGTATGTGGGCAAGGGTTAAGAGTTTTAAGTAATGTACCTTTCCTGGTAGAACTTGACAGAGCAAGACTTTGGAACTCCCCTGTATGTATCCCATGCAGTAACCCGGGAATTCACTAAAATAGACACCTTTTCCATAATAGCCTGTATCCGTCCGGTGTTTGTGACCGTCTTTTCCTGTGGGAAGAAAAACGTATACAAGCACACTGGCTTTTGTTCTCTAATTATTTTCCCACACACAGATGCTTTCTGACGCCTCTGCAGCAGACAACTTACGAAATATTTTGTCAATAACATTTAAAGTCTCTATAATTGAAAGAAGGCATGAGAAAGCGTCTGTTTGTGGGAAAGGGTCATATTACAATATAATAATAAGAATGGGTATGCTATTTAAGAGCTTTATTAAAACAATAGTATCATCTCAGGAATATTGGAAGAATTATTTCAAAATGATTTGGAAACATTGTGGGAAAAGGAGAAAGTATTTTTTTTTAGTTCTTTCTCCTTTTTCCACATTTTTTCCAAAAGTCCTCTGTAGCAGGTGAGTCTGATGTCATTTGATCTGGGAAAGGGTTCATCATGAGCAATTTCTCCCTTTGCCACAGTGTTTTCAAAAGACGTCAGATGTAGAGGAATCAGACAGCATCTGTATGTGGGAAAGGGTTGAAATACTATTTAATAAGGAGAATGGTTATGCTATTTTACTCCATGATTTAATGATGCAAAACGTATAATATCAGGAAAATTTGAAGAATTATTTTTTACAAAGAGTTGAAAACATTTTTTTTTTAAAAACAATTTCCCGTTTTTTCCACATTTATGTCAAAAGCCATCTGCTGATACTTGTATCTGGAAAAGGTCTAACAAATTTAAAAATAAACGTACCAGGTACTTTAAATCCTCCCTCACAAATAGGCAAGACATTTTTCTCCAATGTTCCATGGAAAGCTAGAACTGGATAAGAGGATTTTTCTCCCCTTGTCTTCTTTAAGTTCTCTCTGCATTCCCTGTAATGCAGAGCGCTTGAATTAAGGGGGCGTTTTGCATGTTCTAAAATCCTTATAACCCTCCAACCGTATGTTGTGGGTACTCAAAAGAATCGTATGAGTGAGAGGATTCTTTTGAGTACCCACACTGATACTGGTTAAGTCTTCATGAAGCAAACATTGAGGATGAATTATATATGCTGAAAGCTTGATTTCAAACAAGGCTAAATAAACAAGTTTAAACAAACTAGAAATAAGTGAGATAGAGAAGCATTGATGGGTAAGTGTTCTAATTGAAGAGTTAAACCAAGTGTTGGTTGTATTGTATTGTACATTTCAATGGACAGAAAAACGAGCGCCTGCTCAGGAATATTTAAATATGTAGGGTCGATTTGGGATGACCTTTTATAGGGTGTCATCAGATCAAATATACTCTCAGTGAAGTATATTGGTCTGTTTTAAATGTGATTGCGTTTCAATCATGCTTTCAATCATTGATATATTGAGAAACATCACCAGATTGTGCCTTTGCCAAGTTGTTAATGTTGAAGATTTGAAACTGGGAGTCCCAAGTTCAATCCCAGGTTGCAGTGTTCATGGTGGTCATGGCGGAGAGACCTTGGACAAGGCACATTTTCTAGTCTAGCACTAATTGGTCATCAGGAAATAGTGAATAAGTGTTCTGATGCCTTGATATAACTGCAATATAAGGGTTCGAAGAAACACAAGTGGCAGTGTCTGCCAATGTCAGTAAATGAAAGTGTGACAGGGAACAGGATATATACATGTTGAGAAGTGATAGCTATGGGTTTCCTGTCAAGGCAGGCAACCCAAAACACATATATTATAAATAACAAGAAACCGCTGAAGACGGTAAGGCCGGATTGTCGGCAATTTGACCTTGAAAACCAAGGTCAAGGTCAAAGTAACCATAGAAATCAATAGAACTTGTTACTGGTTACCTTCAGGCAAAGTTTCAAGTTTGTAACCCTTTCCAGTGCTGAGATTTTGCCTCAACCTGAAACTTTAACCAAAATGTTGACGGACAGACAGACGGACGGACATCGCCAATCTATAGACCGGAATTGCTAGAGCAATCCGGCCAAAAATTGAAGCCGCGTTAAATACCAAACAATCAACATCACTTTCTTCCTTCATTCTTCCAACTAACCATAACTGCAAACTTTGACCAAAATGTTGACAGACAGACATCCGGACAGACATCGCCAATCTATAGACCGGAATTGTTAGAGCAATCCGGCCAATAATAAAAAGAAGAGCTGTCTGTAACACAGCATGCTCGACTATTCCACCGCTTATTAGTTACTGGGATATGGATCTAATGTAATTACATGCAAAACATTATACAGAATTTTTAAAGGGTGTTAATTTGCATTATATGCAGGATAGAGTTATCAAACTTTAGTATTTACAGGTGTGATAATTGGGAAGCATTGTAGAAAGTCTCAATGCAATACTTCTAGTAGTTACTGAGATATGGTGAAATATATGTACTTGCATGCAGAACCTTAACCAAGGTGTAGCGCGGTTGACAACGCTGACGCAAGGTAGAGTAGAATAGCTCACATATTCTATAAATATTTAAGCTAAAAAAAAGAATGACTTACTTAAACTTTTTAGCCAGTGGAGGGTTAACCACATACTCCACTTTAATCAATCTGCAGCTGTATTAAAACAAGTAGATAAAAATTTGTTTAGAGCTGTCACTTCTTTTCTAAATAAAAAAGTTATAGCATCTCGTAAATAAGATGTTCGATTTTTATAAACAGGGCTGAAAACATTGTAGAAAGGGAAGAAATTGTCGATTTATATTAACCCTTTCCCTCATACGACAATTCTGCAGCAGACGACTTTGACGTATTTTGTCAAAACATAGAAAATCTCCATAATTGAATGGATAACCTATGACAAAAAGTGGAAAACATTGTGGCAAAAGAAGAAATTGCACTTTTTGAGCAATTTCTTCTTTTGTCACTATGTTTTCAAACAGCCGTCTGCTGCAGAGGCGTCAGAAAGCGTCTGTATGAGGGAAAGGGTTAATGTAATTTATAAGGTAAATTAACATAACAATCCTGGATAAAATGAACATTCATTAACCCTTTACCATTAACACATGTTCACGCATCTAAAGCAGACAAGTTTTGAAAACATTGTGGCAAATGGAAATTATGCTTATCATGAGCAATTTCTCCTTTTGACAAAATGTTTTCAACTCTTAACCCTTTCCCTCATATAGACGCTTTCTGACGCCTCTGCAGCAGACGGCTGTTTGAAAACATGGTGACAAAAGAAGAAATTTCTCCTTTTGTCACAATGTTTTCCACTTTAAGTCATAGGTTATCCATTTAATTATAGAGGTTTTCCATGATTTGACAAAATATGTTCAAAGTCGTCTGCTGCAGAATTGTCATATGAGGGAAAGGGTTAACTAATAATTAAAATTTCATAGAGATTTTCCAAACTTTTGCCTCCATGTTTGAAGTCATCTGCTGCAGATTAGTTATATTTGGTAAAGGGTACCTTATCTGTCCTTTTTCCAATGTAGTTATATGGTCAATTAATTTTTACACAATTTACAGATAATGGGAAAATAATAACCATAATGATTTGAAGTCAAGGTTACTCCAACAAAAGTCACCCTTTTTTCCCCCTAAATTTTAAGATGTTATTAACATTGAAATATCTGATGATAAAGTGGTAACATATGAAAAATGGAAACTATTACTTCAGTAAAGAACTTAACCCTTTCCCTAAACCTATGACTAAAAGTGGAAAACATTGTGTCAAAAGGAGAAGTTGCTCTTCTTTTGTCACTATGTTTTCAAAATGCTGTCTGCTGCAGAGGCGTCAGAAAGCATCTATATGAGGGAAAGGGTTAAAACAATATGGGAAAAGGAGATAATACTTGTTTGATCTTACAATATGCTTTTCCCCAAAATGTTTTCAAAAATGCTTAGATGTGAAAAGATGACTGAATCTCAATAAGAGTTAACGCTTTCCCACATACAGCAATTTCTGAAGCCTCTGCAGCTTATGACTTATGAAAATATTGCACTATATTGAATTAATATACTTTAATCAATTATCAAAGACTTTTGATCTTTTTTAATAAATATTTCCAAAGTTGTATGCTGCAGGTTTATTTTGTATATTGGAAAGGATTAAGCTATATACATACTTTTAATCTACCTGACAATCAAAAAGATTTAAATTTTGAAGAGTGGCTCTTTTCCATTATAATGGAATAATAATTACAATAATTTTAGTTCAAGGTTACTCCCATTAATATCAACATTTAAGCTATGTACAGATTTTTTAGTACAACATCGGGCCATTTTGAGCAGTTCCTCCTTTTCTAAAAATGTTTTTAAAGCGATCTGCTGCTAAGGCATCAAATGTTGACTGAATCAGGGAAAGTCTAGCAGATGAGGCAGACGACTTTTGAAAACATTGTCACAAAGGGAGAAATTGCTAAAGAAGAGAAATTTCTGCTTAGGCCACACTGTTTTAAACTCTTTTTAATAAAATAACTTTCTCTAAAATGAGATTTCAAAAAAAATTGCCAAAATTATCTGCTGCAGATTTATTGTATGTAGGAAATGGTTGAAGAATTGAAGATTTATCGTTTTGCCACAATGTAATCAACTCATTCTCATAATTAAACTTTTGTTCAAATATATAGAGGATATTACATGAGTGGTCATTCAATACGAGATTTTATTAAACGAGTGTTGTAATTTTTTTTTAGCAATTTTAGAAAACGAGTTCAATAAAATTTTGTATTGAATGACCACGAATGTTATATTCTATTTATATATCCATCATAAATTCCAATTCGACGATTATTAGCGCAAAATATATATAACGTCGCTATATAGCGCGGTCATTTTCAATGCTTTTCATTATGACGTTATGTAACATTGTTATTACACTAGTTGAATACGCAATTTATTCAATGGCTTTATTACACTCCCGGCGACGTCATTTATGATATAAAGCACTTTTGCCAATAAGTTTTCAAAATCATCTGCTGCAGATTTGTTGCATGTGGAAAAGTGTCAAAGGATTGAAGATTTGTCCTTTCCCCCTAAGTTAATGCTATTTAATCATTTAACTTTCATTTAAAGAGATTTTCAACATATTTGTTGTCGGATGCAGATTTATTATAAGTATGAAAGGGTTAACCCTTTCCCTCATACGACAATTCTGCAGCAGACGACTTTGGACATATTTTGTCAAAAAATGGAAAATCTCTTTAATTAAACGGATAACCTATGACTAAAAGTGGAACACATTGTGGTAAAAGGAGAAATTGCTCGTTTTGAGCAATTTCTTCTTTTGTAACTATGTTTTCAAAAAGCCTTCTGCTGCAGTGGTGTCAGAAAGCGTCTATATGAGGGAAAGGGTTAAGCTAAGTACTTACTTTGTACTACCTGACAATAGTCTATAAAACTGTGATTCGGCAAGTCGGAAATGCATTTGATTAGCAGAACCTTCCTTATAGGCTCTTTCGGGATACAACTCAAAATATTTTGTTTCGTCTCCTTCCAAAGCTTCTTTCTCACCATCCATCAGAAACAAACCTTTAGCAACCTTTTAAATGGGAGATAAAAAGTGATTTTGACCAATCAATGACAATCATTTCCTCATATGGCAGTTTTGCTGTAGACTGTTAACGGCAGCGGGTGCACATATATTCACTTATTTAATTAAGTAATGTTTGCAATTCTGACGTTTAACGCATTTCGTTTCTATACTTTTGACTAAATGTTTTCAAAGTAATCCTCTGAAGATGTAATGTGTAATGGGAAAGGGTTAAGATAAAGTAGAAACCATTGTGAGAAATGAATAACTTGTTCATAATGAACAAGTTATACTTTTTTCATAATATTTTCAAAAGCCTTCTGCAAAAAGATACATAACATTTCATTTGTATCAGGAATAAGAATTAATACCTCAGCCTGCAGCTTATCGACTTGTTGTGCCTTTTTTTTCACTTCTTCTTTGGTTTTGTCCAGCTCATCTTGTAACTGTTTCTTGACTTCAAAAGCTTTCTTGATCAGTTCCTTCCTCTCGTTTTCAGTCATGGCACTGTAACTCTTCACCAGAGACATCCCTCTCTTTAAAATGTCGGATGTCTTCACTTCCTTCTTCTTACCAGAGGACTAGATAAGAGGGAATAAACTGATCTTTTCTCAAGAATATCTCTCTTATTACTCAACCAAACCCTATGTTGTGGGTACTCAAAAGAAACTTCTTACTGAGATAATTCTGGTGTGAATGTCAAATAAGGATTTTATGGCTCTGTCTTACTCTTACTTGAACCCTCTAAATAAGGTTATCAAAGAAGGTCCAGGGGGCTATACAAGGAGGAGTTAACCCTTTCCCTCATATAGACGCTTTCTGATGCCTCTGCAGCAGACGGCTTTTTGAAAACATAGTGACAAAAGAAGAAATTGCACAAAACATGCAATTTCTCCTTTTTCCACGATGTTTTCCACTTTTTGTCATAGGTTATCCATTCATTCAACTATGGAGATTTTCTATGTTTTGACAAAATAAGTTCAAAGTTGTCTGCTGCAGAATTGTCGTATGAGGGAAAGGATTAACTAAGAGCTCTAGATAAGGGGCGCATTTCATATTCTAACATCCATACTTGACTTGTAAACCCTATATTGCATGTACTCAAAAGAATTTTCAATGAGATGATTCTTTTTGACCACCATAATATAGGGGTTAAAACCCTTTCCCACATAAAGATCTTTTCTGAAGCCTCTGCAGCAGTCGACTTATGAAAACATAGTGGTGAAAGACGAAATTGCATATATTGAATGATTTCTTCTTTTGCCACAATGTTTTCAACTTTATTCTGAAACTAAATTTGTATATATATATAAAGAGAATTTACATTTTTTTCTCCAGATGATTAAAAAGTTGTCTTTCTGACATTACTGAAGAAAAATATTTTTATGCATCTGCAGCAGACGATTTTTTGAAACTTGATGAGCATGTCAATGTGAAAAGTTACAAGTTTGCTTTTGTGAAAAGTGTAGATCCAAATTAGCCTCTGCATCTTCTGATCAAGATCTACAATGTTCACATATTACTTACAAATTTATGTCCACTTTGTGTAGATTCTCATAAGACAAACAGATGTACCGTACCTTTTTTATCTGAACTTACATTGTCCAGAAATTTCAAACTTGTACCTCCTCCCGTAGACAAACTCATACAGGCTTTCCATCCTATAGATGTGTAATGATGCTGTAACGGTATGCCGTATAGATACAAATACCACTTCTACAGCCTTGCTGTGGAAGCCGGCTTTTATAGCGAAGTTGATAGAGTCAACGTCATATAAATACAGAGATCCGAATCACCGCAAAATATCGCAGGTACGGTGAGAATCTAGTGGATCATAATCCTTGTCATGCACGCGCTCATAGCAAGCCTCTGACGACCCGAATTACTCGATCCAAATGCATCAGTTAACTTGGTTGATAATAGAATGAATATAAACAAATATAAGAGAAGTCTTATTTGTCCAATCTGTATTTATATTTGTTTGAATAAATGAAATGTGAGAAAAAAAATCTTGTTCTTTAATTCACTAATACACATATAACACGAATGCTTACTTATTAATTGTGACTGCATTTAAATATTGATCACATTTTTGAATTTTATATTCCATGTTTGAGTTGATATTGTGTTACTATTAACCCTTTCCCTCATATATATGCTTTCTGACGCCTCTGCAGCAGACGTCATTTTGAAAACATAGTGACAAAAGAAGAAATTGGTCAAAACAATATGTTTCTCCTCTTGCAACAATGTTTTTCCACTTTTAGTCATAGGTTATCCATTCAATTATAGAGATTTTCCATTGTTTGACAAAATATGTTCAAAGACGCCTGCTGCAGAATTGGCATATGAGGGAAAGGGTTAAGGTGGAAACTGGATGTTTCGCTTAAGGATAAAGCATATTAAATGAGTAACTGTCTTTTTTTTCATGGATGTTACAGTTAAAAAATGACTAAAATCACAAACGTAGAATGAGAAGTAAGAATATTATAAATGTATATTGTAGTTACATGACCAACACATCTCGCCATACCCATATGATTTTAGCAAAATGTGTTCTTTGTGAAGCCAGAGTTTCATATCTCTGTATTTATATCATCCTCGGTACCCAGGCTATTCATAAAATATTTGATACCCTGGGCAAATTGGCTGTACAAATCTTGTACTCATGAATGATTTATCAGGTGAAATGCAGCCTTTTGATTGGCCGCATGACACAAACCTTTTGTGATACTAAAATTACAGTGTTGTTACAGAGGAAATCGTGGCGCATGCTTTACGAAATTTCGCTAGCCAATTTGCCGAGGGTATCATATATTTTATGAATAGCCTGGGTACCGAGGATGTATTTATATATATGCCTCGGAGTTATTGGCTTTTTCACAAAGTTAAGCAACATACATTGCAGTAAGTGCCTGGAGGTGTGACCCCTGGTGGCTTAACTCTGCGAAGGACCCGGTACACATTACAACGCCTATGCAGCAGACAACTCGTGAAAACAGTTTGACAAAAAGAGAAATTGTTCAAAAGGGCTAGGCCATATGGATTACACCTTAAAACCTAGCCATCACTTCATGGTTTTATGCAATATATGTCATCAAAAACGGGCATATAGCCAAGGAATACACATTCCTCTCAAAAAGAGCAATTTTTCCTTTTGCCACAATGTTTTCAACTCTATTGAATCATTATTGTACAGGTCCCTGTTTTCGAACCGTACCTATTCTTGAACCTTTAGTTCAAGGACTGTTCATATATTTCGAATAACACACATTATATGTAATAAATTTTATGTGAACCGGTGCTTTGTTTACTTACACATTGTTGAATTTATTTGTCAGCTTTGTTGGTTTTTCACATGAATTTATAAGTATTTCCATGAGCCCTGAGCCCTGATAAATGTAAAGAGGTTTGAGAACCGGTGTTTCCATGCTACTATACTTTTGTTTGTATTGCACATTTTTGCAAAGATGCTTTCAAAGTCACCTGTTCCATATGTTTTATATGAGAAAGAGGGTTCAATTCACCTTATTATCATCATCATCCGACATCACATCTGTATCATTCCCACTGTCATCGTCTTTATCGGCATCTTTTTTCGTCGGGTGAGAAAACTCGGCATAATGCATCAGATTTTTTCTGTAACACTTGGCCCCGTATTGACATGGGGGTAGATCACTGCTGCTGTCTACTGTTGGTACTTTTACTTTCGATGTAGACGCACCTATACCCGAGTCAACAACGTCGGTGCCCTTGTCTGCAGAAGTCTTCACAGGATGTGAACATTCAGCGAAATGTTGGGGATTCTTTCTGTAACATCCTGCACCGTATGGACATTCTGGTAGAACTGTTGTTTTCTTTTTCTTTGCGGCTGTTGCCATCTTGAAGCAATAAAAGATATTCCTGTAATCTGAATTGAAATATTTGTTGATTGCTTGTTCAGCAATATTATTATTTTTGTTTGTTTGCGATCTGTCAGTGTTCGTACAAATTACACGTATCGTTCAAACTACACACAGTGTGAACTGAGAGAAACTTACTAACGCACCGTTAAAAGAAGGCAGCGTGGAAATACCGGAATGGACCGAAATGTGCAGGAATGGACGTATTTAAATACCGGAATGGACCGGAATGGACTTATGGAAATACCGAAATGGACCGGAATGGACTTATGGAAATACAGGAATGGAACGGAATGGAAATACCGGAATGGACAATGGAAATACCGGAATGGACCTGTATTACATAGAGTTTATTATTTGATTTTCAATAGTGTACCTTAAAGTACATCTGGGTATGGTAATGTGTTAAGTTGGCCTGACATAAGCCGTAAAACATTAGACATTTAAAAAATGAATGTCTAATTATACATTAGACATATGCACATTTTAATATCTAGAAGGCAAGATTCAAAAATTCAAATGTCTTATTAGACTTCAGACATTCAATTAAACATTCGCACATTTTAATATTTGTACAGCAAATTAGATAGATGTTAGACAATAGACATTAAAAAACCCACAGATGTCTTATTAGACAATAGGATTTAACATTCGCTAAGAATATCTAGAAGATAAAATAGACATTTAATAAAACTTATTTCAAATTACCTAGTAAGACATTAGACATTCACAAATTAAAATATGTACAACCCAAATTCGACATAGGTCATTATACATTGAAGAAAAAAACCGAATGTCGTATTGCCTAGTTAGTCATTAGACATTCAATAAGACATTATCACATAAGAAGATCTAGAGTCCAAATTAGACATAGAACATTGTATGTTTCAAAAAACGAATGTCTAATTGGTTAGTTTAACAATGGACTTTCTATCAGACATTTGATTCAATATTTATGAGACATTGGCAAATTACAAGATCTAGAAACCAAATTCGTCGAATGTCATTGCACATGCAAACAACGCATGTCGAATTGCTTAGTTAGACATTAGACATTCGCAAATAAGAAGATTTGGAATCAAAATTCGTCGTAGGTCATTGTAAATCATTGTAAATCATCCTCGGTACCCAGACTATTCATAAAATATATGATACCCTGGGCAAATTGGCTGTAAAAATCTCGTAGTCATGAATAATGTATGAGGTAAAATGCAGCGGCTTGATTGGCCGCATGACACAAACATCATGCGATACGGAAATTACAGTGTAGTTACAGAGGAAATCGTGGTGCATGCTTTACGAAGTTTTGCTAGCCAATTTGCCCAGGGTATCATATATTTTATGAATAGCCTGGGTACCGAGGATGTTGTAAATGCATAACACGAATGTGTAATTGCCTAGTTAGATATGAGACATTGCATAAGACATTCGCAAGTTCGAAGATCTAGAACACAAAGTAGACGTTGAACATTTTACATGCAAAAAACGAATGTCTAAATCCCTAGTTAGACATTAGACATTTACAAATTATAATAATTAGAACCCAAATTCGACGTAGGTCATTGTTCATGGAAGAAACGAATATCTATTTGTCTTGTTAGACATTCAATTAGACATTCGAGCAATCGAATATCTAGAGCCCAACATAGACCTTGGGTACAGGACAATAACATCCGAATGTCTAATTTGCCGATTAAAAATAAACATTCAACTGTTGTATTAATATATGATCTTGATTAAGAGCTCTATGTCACATGTATATTCTGAGGAAATTTCGGGTAAGTTAGCTCTGCCAATAACGATTGTATGTGTGAAAGAAATTTCCGCGGTTACTTGCCTTGCCAATTTTCTAACTTTCTAATTTGTTAATGTCTAATTGAATGTCTAACTAGGCAATCAGACATTCGTCGAATTTGAGTTCTAGATATGGTAATTTGCGAATGTCTAATGTCTAATGTCTAACTAGGTAATTCGACATTCGTTTTTTGGATGTTAAATGACATTCAACGAATTTGGTTTCTAGATCTTGTAATTTGCAAATGTCTCATCAATATCGAATCAAATGTCTGATAGAAAGTCTAATGTCTAACTAACCAATTAAACATTCGTTTTTTGAAACATACCATGTTCAATGTCTAATTTGGACTCTAGGTCTTCTTATGTGATAATGTCTTAACGAATGTCTAATGACTAACTAGGCAATACGACATTCGTTTTTTCAATGTATAATGACCTATGTCGAATTTTGGTTGTAAATATTCTAATTTGTGAATGTCTTATTGAATGTCTTATGTCTAACTAGGCAATTTGAGGTTAGTTTTTTTAATGTCTATTTCATCTTCTAGATATTCTTTGCGAATGTTAAATTCTATTATTATACCTCACGTGACTTTGTAATGTTAAATTCTCATATACTCATCATGGGCAATTTCTTACTGTTTCATGCTAACAGTACGTTTTTGACCGGTTAACAGTATACTGTTACATGGCACGCGCGTGAAAATGTTGATTATGCACGCGCATGACGTCATTTCAAACAATAACGTCACCTTTTAGATGCCCGTGACATGTAACAGTATACTGTTAACCGGTATATTCATATGTGTGTGTTACATTGTTGTAGATCTACCCATGTTCACCTCCCCTACAAAGGTACAGAATAAATTAAATAAACGTGTAATTTTGTTTGGTATAATAAAATAAATATTGCATGGCTTCCAGTGTGACAGTATAGGGATAATACACGTTTTCGAGGGCGTGAACATCTGCGGACGCCCGCAAAATGTGTTTATGCCCGAGTGCGAAGCACGAGGGCATAAACACATTTAAGGGCGTCCGCAGATGTTCACGCCCGAGAAAATGTGTATTTTCGCTATTATTGCATAAAATAAGAGCAAACATCCAACATACAGTCCGCTGTAACGTTCAGTTGTACGATAACCGCCGATGAACATGACCCGATAACGCATGTGACGTCATAAACACATGTGACGTCATAAAGTAAACAAGTAATGTTTTACATATCCACGAACCGGGCCTACATCAAGGTTGCCATCGCTGAGTCGACACGGGTCGAATTAAATAAATGGTTTTGGATTATTTTATGCTCTTTAACTGTGAATCTAGTGCATGTTACCGATTATCGAGTTAAAGAAGCTGATGTTATTGTTAACCCAACAAATTGCTCCTATTCTAGGGGAGATGCAGCGTCCATGTTTTGTTTACTAACGGTGCCCGGGTAATGCATATATAAAACATCTAACCGGTCTGAAACGGCACGTACGCGCGAGAATCGCTTTGTTTATACACGTTTTCTCGCCGTTTACGCCCGGTTTTTGCAATGTTTCTGTATCCCTTAAGCGGGCGTAAAACATAGATTTTATGCAATAATACATATTATTATACCTCACGTGACTTTGTAATGTTAAATTCTCATATACTCATCATGGGCAAATTTCTTACTGTCTCATGCTAACAGTACGTTTTTGACCGGTTAACAGTATACTGTTACATGGCACGCGCGTGAAAATGTTGGTTATGCACGTGCACGACGTCATTTCAAACAATAACGTCACCTTTTAGATGCGCGTGCCATGTAACAGTATACTGTTAACCGGTCTATTCATATGTTTGTGTGTAAACATTGTTGTAGATCTACCCATGTTCACCTCCCCTACAAAGGTACAGAATAAATTGAATAAACGTGTAATTTTGTTCGGTATAATAAAATAAATATTGCATGGCTTCCAGTGTGACGGTACATATTGTCAACATTCGGGTAAATACTGTCTACTGTCTAACGTCTAATTTACCGTACAGATATGAAAATTTGTGAATGTTTAGTTGAATGTCTGATGTCTAATAAGACATATGAATTTTTAAATATATAATATTTAACTTGCCTTCTAGATCTATTAAAATGTGCATGTTTCTAACTTTTTAAATATCTAATGTTTTACGGCCAACTTCACACATTAACATGCCCAGATGTACTTAAAGGCACACTATTGAACATCAAATAATAAACGCTATATGTTAAATGTATAAATACAGGTCCATTCCGGTATTTCCATTGTCCATTCCGGTCCATTCCGGTATTTCCAGCACCCGAAGAAGGTGTCACACCGGTACCCGTGTCATATTGTACATTGTACAAATCGGGATATTTCACTTATATTTGTAGACTTGTTTTGTCTTATACGGTAAGACATAGAAGAACATTCAAACATTTCTCCGCCTGACTGACTTTTACCTTCGAGAATCGACGTGTGTCCCATACTGGATAAAGCGAAGTAAGGAATCGGAGGAGGTTACGTGGAGAGGAAGTGAAAGTACAAAAAGCGGTACAAAAAAGGCAAGGGAAAAATTTAATTTATTTTTCAAAATGTTAAAATGTCCAATTCATTTGTGAGAAAGTTTTGACAACAAGATCCATATTATTTTCCCTATTCTGTTTTATTTTCACACTCTTTTCGTACTCATTATTTTTCGCTCCCAAGTTACACAATCTTCCAAGAGTATGAACAGTATGCTTTGTTTACTCACAAATAAATTGTTGAATTTATTTGTCAGTATTGTTGGTTTTTGACTTCAAACGGTGTCTCCACGCTACATGATATCAAAAGAGTTGTGTTGATATATAATTTATGTTGCATGTATATTTCTGATGATACTTCCATTCTAATGATTGTTACCGGTCTTCATGGTCAAAGGGAAGTAAATCATTTTCCATAGGCGACCATTATAGCGTTATGGGTTATGGTTCGTTACTAGCAAATGAATTAACACATATTCCTATATCAAACTAAAGTTCATTCTTAGAACTACCAGAAAAGCAAAACAAACTCACATGTTCACCGTTTCTTGAAAGAGCTAGGAGGTCGAATCAAAGGTCACCCTTATCCCGCACTGAATTTTACTTTCAATTTAAGAAAATACAGCTTGTTCTGAAAATGGCTATTAGAGTGTCAACATAGCTAAAAGCAAACACTATTTTGGTTATAAATCAGTCAGAGGTTATTCAACTTTATGAAAATCACTTTCAACTTTTAACAAAATCATTATTGTCCAATGGGAGCCAACATCAGTCTTGTATATTCATCTGAAATTCCCTGGACAAAATTGTCTGCCCGGCAAGCCGATCCGATTTACTTCCCTTTGACCTAAAGGTCCAAATAAGTAAGGTTCGAATAAGTAATTGCAAAATTTAAAATCACATTCAAGAATAGTATCTGAAAGCTTGACTAGTAGAAATTGGAATTTTTATTCAGGCATGTGCAACGATAAATTTCAAGAAGAAATTCTTTTCGATTTTGGCTTTGAGTTTTAGAGTGGTCTGTCTGCCTTAATTAATTAACCCTTTATATCTTGATGCATCTTTAGCAGACGACTTTTGAAAACAAAGAGTTGCTAATAATATCAACTTTATTCAAGAATTATGCATTTAATATGAGTATAGGTGCTACCTATTTCGGGTAAACATTAAATATGAGTATAGGTGCTACCTATTTCGGGTAAACATTTATTAACTTTTGTGATCTGTAAATAATTCCCTGCGAACTGCAGCATGATTAGTTATTTACGTCAGTGGCTTCGAAAGAATGTTGTGTAAGTACTGGTGTGGGAAAGCCAGGAAAACATGGGTAGGTGCACTGACCGCCGTGATATGACCAAAGCTGTTGAAAGCGGCGTTAAACTCCAAACAAAACAAAAGTTATTTACGTCAATTACGGGTCCTGCAAAGACAAAATTAAAATCATCATTAGGTTAAGCTTATATTTAACTTTAAAATATAGCCAAGATTTTAAATCCATGAAATTTTTATGACTGGTACATAAATAATCAACTTGCCCTTCATAAAGTACTTCAAATAAAACTATTCCATAATTTACGGAACTTCATTTGTGACAAGTCAGTCAAACTAACGTTTCCTATACTTTCTGTCGTTTTCCTTTTGGTTATTTATTCATCAATTGCGTTACACTAATAGAATCGATGACCTCATATTACAGGAATTTGGATTTGTAACTTCCGGAAAGTAAAAAAAAACTTATGAGTTATTATTTGAACTCATTTTAGAAATAGACGACGAGTGTTATTAAACGGAAATTATCACACATAAAATTAATTGTGCTCGTTCCTTTATCGAGTACGTATTATCATATTTAATTTTTTCCTCTAGAAGTTTTTTTTGTTTCGATATTAATAATTTTCTTTTCATCCAATCAAAACGTAGCAGAATCGTGACTGATTCGAAAAATCCAATCTGGACACAATTTTTGGAAAGATGGTATAGCAAAGTTTTGGAAACATCGCCGTTGATTTGTTTACCCGTATTATCCCCTCGGCTAACGAAGTTTGCGAGGGGATATAGTAACGGGGCTGTCCGTTTGTTTGTTCGTCCTTCCGTAACAACATTGTGACCACTCTACACTGAACATCCTTTGACCAATCTTAACCAAACTTGGTATACAGTTAGTATATGGCAAGGTCTAGAAGCCTATTTATTTTCAAGGTCATAGGTTAAAGGTCAAGGTCAAAATTGGACTGACTATTTTCCCATATCAACAACCTTGTGACCACTCTTCACTGAACATCCTTTGACTGATCTTAACCAAACTTGGTATACATTTAGTATATGGCAAGGTCTAGAAGCCTCTCTATTTTCAAGGACATAGGTTAAAGGTCAAGGTCAGAATTGGACTGACTATTTTCCCATATCAACAACCTTGTGACCACTCTACACTGAACATCCTTCGATTGATCTTAACCAAACTTGCCATACATTTAGTATATGGTAAGATTTAGAATCCTATTGATTATAAATGTCAACGGGCAAAGGCGGGGTCATTTGGCAAAGGCCAAAGGCGGAAACAAGGACAAATTACACTTACTTCTCTTGTTCTTAACATTAATGACAATTTAATAAAGGCAAGGACAAATAACATTAGTTTTCTGGTACATTACATTAATATCTAGGTCATTGGCCATATTTTTTATACGAATACCGAGAGGATGCATCCGCTTTGCCCGCTTTGCGGTGCCCTTGTTTTCATTTTTACTGTATTTTTGTCTAGTTGTTTGCAAAGTTGTCTGCTGCAAATTTGTTATATACAGACAGTTTAGTGTTGGGTCATTGGTTCCATTTTTACAATCGATTATCGGTTACAATCGCTTTGCCTCATTCGATTAGACATCGATTATATAATCAGTTCATACAGTATTGTATTTAACAAGCCTCATTGTTCGCAATGCTTCTTATTATTTATGTTTGATAAAAAAAATATACCGGCTTAAAGTCTTGTCTTTACTAGGTTGTATCATTTTATTGCCAAAAAAACACTTTTTTTCGATCTCAAGTTGTTGTATTTACATGCTAGCCCACCAAACATGATTACGAGAGTAATCTCCTTTGTGGAAGCGAAAATATTAATCAAGCATAAATTAAGCAAAAAAGGTGAACCGATTGATAATCGATTGTGGTAAAATGCAATCGATTATCGCCAATGTGATGCATAACCGATCAACTTTCGATTATAATCGATCATCGGCCCAACACTATAATAATGCAGTTATGGTTAGTTGGAAGAATGAAGGAAGAAAGTGATGTTGATTGTTTGGTATTTAACGTGGCTTCAATTTTTGGCCGGATTGCTCTAGCAATTCTGGTCTATAGATTGGCGATGTCCGTCCGTCTGTCTGTCCGTCAACATTTTGGTTAAAGTTTCAGGTTGAGGCAAATCTCAGCACTGGAAAGGGTTACAATCTTGAAACTTTGCCTGAAGGTTACCAGTAACAAGTTCTATTGATTTCTATGGTTACTTTGACCTTGACCTTGGTTTGTTGATTTTCAAGGTCAAATTGCCGACAATCCGGCCTAACCGTCTTCAGCGGTTTCTTGTTCTTTTATAATATGTTAATAGGCAAAGCCTAGGTCGTGTGAAAGCAAGGTCAACTAATTAAGCTGTATCATTTATATAAAATATAATTGGAAACAGATAGACATGGTTGATTGATTGATTGACTTAAACATAACATTATTTTCAATGGTATTTCAGTTCACCTAACATTTTGTTCCTGACTTTCTAGAAAAAATACTCCACGTAACAATCTCCCAAGGCAACTGGCTTCCTTTGCATGACCTGGCTGAATGTGTAATCATGAGACAAAGATTGAAACATTATGCATAAAGACACAGAAAACTGTACTTTTTGACAAATATTTTGTCCCATGTATAAGATATTTCAATATTGTGTGTCTATATAAGGGAAATGAGTCCAATTCTGTAGGGTGAATAGAAATTCCCCATATCCTTCTTTAAACTATTTACCTGATATGCTGCTTTAAATTACTCGAGGGAAATCAAAGAAAGGTTAAAGCCATGTAGAGTTAATTTGTTGACTATGAAAACACTGCAGAAAAGGCCCACTTGCTCATGATCAGCAATTCCTCCTTTTGCAACAATGTTTCCAATTCTATTCATTTCATTAATTTAACTTTGGCTTTCCCTTTTTTTTAACCTCAACATTGTCAATTTCATCTACTGAAGATTTGATGTATGTTGGAAAGAGTTAAGTTTAGCCCCTTCAGTCCAGGTAAAAAAGAATAGTTGACTTACCCTTCATAAAGTACTTCCAATGAACTTAATCCTTAATTTACGGACCTAAATATGTGACGAGTCCAGCTATCCTTTCCTACCATTTCTGTCGCTTTCCTTTTGTTATTTATTCGTTACTTGCCTTACACTGACGTCACTTGCGTTACAGTGACGTCACATTTGGATGTGTGTACATCCGGTTAGTTGGAAAAAATTATTTTGAAATAGAAAACAAGTGTAATTACATGCAAATTATCACATATGTGAGATTCCTTGTTTTCATTCCTTTATCGAGTAGGAAGATATATTGTCATATTTAATTAATCCATTTAGTTCTATCAAAACTTAGTAATATCCTGTCTGCGCATTTATCGGTTACGAAATTAATAGGAAACTTTATACAACCCTTCCCAACTATCACACCTGTGTAAACAATCAAGTATGATAACTCTATAGTATCCAGTATATTTTGCAATTTATGGCCCTTTTTTAACTAGAAATTTGGTTAAAGTTTTGCATGCAACTTCATTAAGAGTCAATTAAGAGTCAATATCCTAGTATTAACTTGATGCATTGCTTTGAAACTTTATACAACCCTTCCCATCTATCACACCTATGTTGACTTTAAAATTAAATAACTCTATCTGCATTTTATGCAAGTTATGTTCCTTTTTGAACTTATAAAATTCTGGTTAAAGTTTTGCATGCAACTACATTAAGAGACCATATCTTAGTAACTACTTGATGCATTGCATTGAAACTCTAACAGCCCTTCCCAACCATCATACCTATGTAAGAAATCAAGTATGATAACTCTATCGAGCATTTTATGCAAGTTATGGCCCTTTTTGGACTTAGAAATTCTGGTTTAAGTTTTGCAACTACATTTAGAGAGTTATCTGAGTAACAACTGAAGCAATTGTATTGAAACTTTATACAACCTTTCCTAATTTCACAACTATAAACACAACCAATTAAGATAACTCTATGCTGCATATGGTGCAAATTGTTGTCTTTTTTAGCTCGACTTTTCAAAGAAAAGGCTAGCTATACTACTCGCCCCGGCGTCGGCGTTGGTGTCACACCTTGGTTAAGGTTTTTGTACCAATTCACTTTTTTGTCAAAACCATTACAGATATTGCTTTGAAACTTACAACACTTATTCACCATCATTACATCCATCAACAGACAAGAGTGCATAACTCTGTCAAGGTTTTTGTAAGAATTATGGTCCTTTTGACATAGACTTTTGGTGACGGTTTTTGTACCAATTCACTTTTTTTCAAAACCATTACAGATGTTGCTTTGAAACTTACAACACTTATTCACCATCATTACATCCATCAACAGACAAGAGAACATAACTCTGTCAATGTTTTTGTAAGAATTATGGCCTTTTTTCAACTTAGAATATTGGTTAAGTTTTTCGTACCACCCCACTTTTTTGCAAAACCATTAGAGATATAGCTTATACACTTACAAAACTTATTAACCATCATTACTTCCATCGACAGACAAGAGTATATAACTCTGTCAAGGTTTTTGTAAGAGTTATAGCCCTTTTTTCGACTGAGAATTTTGGTTAAGTTTTTTGTACCAATTCACTTTTTGTCAAAACCACAAAAGATATTGCTTCGAAACAGTACATAATTCTGTCAATTTTTTTTTAAAGAATTATGGCTCTTTTTCGACTTAGAATTTGGTTTAAGTTTTTCGTAACACCCCAATTATTTTCAAAACCATTAGAGATATAGCTTACACACTTACAACACTTATTTACCATCATTACCTCCATCCATAGACAAGAGTACATAACTATGTCAAGTTTTATTTTAAAGAATTATGGCCCGCTTTCGATTTAGAATTTTGGTTGAGTTATTAATTTTTCGTAACACCCCAATTATTTTCAAAACAATTAGAGATATAGCTTAAACACTTACAATATCTTTTAACTATCAATACCTCGACCAACAGCCATAGTCAAAATAGTTTTGTTTTATTGGCAAGCACGAAAAAGTCGAGCATGCTGTCCTCTGATAGCTCTTGTTTTACTTAGAAATTATGGTAAAATGTTTGCGTGCAACTACATTAAGAGTCCATATCTTATTATCTACTTGATGCATTCCATTGAAACGCTATGACCCTACCAGGAATCGAACCTGCTACCCCCCGCATCAGAGGCGGACACTCTACCATTACACCTCAGTGGCTGTTTAAAGTGATGTAAGATCTTGAAAAAAAATTGAAAGTTAAATTTGATACAGAATAGTGAGCAATTTCTTCCAGAGATGATTAACGCTTTCCCTCATATAGACGCTTTCTGATGCCTCTGCAGCAGACAGCTTTTTGAAAACATAGTGGCAAAAGAAGAAATTGCACAATATGTGCAATTTCTGCTTTTGCCACAATGTTTTCCACTTTTTGTCATAGGTTATCCATTCAATTATGGAGATTTTCTATCTTTTGACAAAATATGTTCAAAGTCGTCTGCTGCAGAATTGCTGTATGAGGGACAGGGTTAAACCTGCTGTATCAGGGATAGGGTTACAGAAGGAAGATATAAATGAGTGTAGACTTATAATTTGATCCTTTCCTTCTTTGGTATCATCCCTTTCCCTCATATAGACGCTTTCTGACGCCTCTGCAGCAGACAACGTTTGAAAACATTATGACAAAAGCAGAAATTGCTCAAAACAAGCAATTTCTCTTTTTGTCACAATGTTTTCAATTCTTTTCAGTAATTATACCTACATTTATAGAGCTTTCCGTTGTTTTTGCCTAGATATTTTCAAGGTCGTCTGCTGTTGATTTGCTGTATGTGGGAACTGGTTTTAAAAAAGCCTTTTGTTTCCTTACATTGTTTTCAACATTTCCTCATGATCAAACTTCATTTGTACAGATTTATGTTATCTTCAGCGTGAACAGACTGAATAGCTTAACTCTTTCCCTCATACAACAATTTTGCAGCAGACGAGAAAACCTCTTAATTGAATGGATAACCTATGACTAAAAGTGGAAAACATTGTGGCAAAAGGAGAAATTGCTCGTTTTGAGCAATTTCTTCTTTTGTCACTGTTTTCAAAAAGCCATCTGCTGCAGCGGCATCAGAAAGCGTCCATATGAGGGAAAGGGTTAACTCTTTCCAACTGTACATACAAACAACTCTGCAGCAGCGACTTTGAAAACATCTTGGTTAAAATATAAACGCAAGTATGGTTTTTAGCTCTACTGGCCAAAGGCCAGAAGGGCTTATGTCGTGGCGATTTGTCCGTCGTCCGTGCGTGTGTCTGTCTGTGCGTCCGTCCGTGCGTCCGTAAACAATTTCTTGTTAACACGATACAGTCTTTACTTTTGATTGTATCTCATCCAAACTTATACAGTAGTTAGATATCCATGAGAGCTCGGTTCCTTTCGAAAACCAGCCAGATCTGCCCATGCATGACTGGATTATGGCCCTTGAAATGGTCAAAATTGCTATAAAAGAGCTTGTTAACACGATACAGTCTTCACTTTTGATTGTATCTCAACCAAACTTATACAGTAGTTAGATATCCATGAGAGCTCGATTCCTTTCGAAAACCAGCCAGATCCGCCCATGCATGACTGGATTATGGCCCTTGAAATGGTCAAAATTGCTATAAAAAAGCTTGTTAACACGATACAGTCTTCACTTTTGATTGTATCTCAACCAAACTTATACAGTAGTTAGATATCCATGAGAGCTCGGTTCCTTTCGAAAACCAGCCAGATTCGCCCATGCAAGACTGGACTATGGCCCTTGAAATTTTCCAAATTGCTATAATTGAGCATGTGAACACAATAGAGGCTCCATTTACTATCTGATCTTCACCAAACTTAGATAGTAGTTAAATACTGATTAGAGCTTGGTTCCTTTTGAAAACCAGCCAGATCCGCCAATGCAAGACTGGATTATGGCCCATGAAATTGTAAAAATTACTATAATACAGCTTGTGAAAACAAAAGAGCCCCCATTTACTATCCGATCTTCACCATACATACATGCTCTGGATTGAAAATGACCAAAGAACCATACCAGTAGAGCATAGGCCCTCATGGGCCTCTTGTTTAATTGAATTGAAAACATTGTGGTAAAAGGAAAGTTGTTTGTTATGAGCAATTTCTCCTTTTGCAAAATTGTTTTCAAAAGTTCAGTCTGATGCATGATTTGTGATAAATTGTCCCGCAAAGGTTTAAACAATGTTGTAAAGACATAATTCCATGTTTCTAGATGCACATTATTTTTTTAATTTTTTGAAATATTTTAGAGGTAGACATCTCAGTCCTCTGTTTTTAACCCTTTCCCACATACGACAAATCTGCAGCAGACGACTTTGAAAACATAGTGGCAAAAACCTGAACAATCTCCATAAAAGATAGCTTAATTGTTAAATAAAGTTGAAAACGTTGTGGCCAAAGGAGAAATTTGCTCATCATGAGCAATTTCACCTTTGGCCACAATGTTTTGAAAAGTTGTCTGCTGCAATTGCATCAAAATGCGTCTGCAGGTGGGAAAGGGTTAACCCGGGAAAGGGTTAACCCTTTCCCTGATACAACAAATATGCAGCAGATGACTTGGAAAAAATATAGGCAAAAATATGGAAAATCTCTATAAATGAAAGTCTAATTACTAAAACGAGTTGAAATATTATGACAAAAGGAGAAATTGCTCATTATCAACAATTTCTCCTTTTGTCACAGTGTTTTCAAACTTAGTCTGCTGCACAGGCATCAAATTGTGTCTGTATATGTGGGAGAAAGGGGTTAAATCACCTATCAGTGAAATCATCAAACGGTATATAAAGTAAAAGAAAAATCATGTGCTTTAAATTAGTGATAGTCCCTTCCCCCATAAGTCAACTTTAAAAACATGTTTGCCAAAATGTCTAAAAATGAAACTAATTATTCAATAGAATAGAAAACATTCATGTGGGGAGTAATTGCTCATAAGAAACAATTTCTCCTTTTGTCACAATGTTTTCAAAAGTCATCTGCTGCAGATGTGTCAAAATGCATCTACATGTTGGAAAGGCATTGTTCTATGTTCAAGGGTTTATTGTTTAGTTGCCTTGATAGTGTTGCATTGAAGGGATTGTATGTGAATATTCATCTGTTTATTGTTTATTGTTTATTTTTTAACCCTTTCCCACATACGACAATTCTGCAGCAGACGACTTTGAACATATTTTGTCAAATAATGGAAAATCTCTATAACTGAATGGATAACCTATGACTAAAAGTGGAAAACATTGTGGCAAAAGGAGAAATTGCACGTTCTGTGCAATTTCTTCTTTTGTCACTATGTTTTCAAAAAGTCATCTGCTGCAGAGGCGTCAGAAAGCGTCTATATGAGGGAAAGGGTTAAACATTTCCCACATACAACAAATCTACAGCAGACAACATTGGAAATTAAAGTTTTCTGCTGTAAATGCGTCTGTATGTTGGTAAGGGTTTATTTGTTTTTTTACTGATTTTGTCGTGATGAAGGAGTGAAAACAAGACAAAAGTGTTGCTTTTCCATTGACTGAGTCAGAAGGGTATATAGCCCTTTTCTCCCCACAATATCTCTCTTATTTTTCAACTTATCCCTATGATGTGGATACACAAAGGAATCATCTAACTGAGACGATTCTTTTGAGTACCCACAACATAGGGATTAAGGGTCAAATAATGATTTTAGAACATGAAAAACGTCGCTTATCTAGAGCTCTGCTGCGTCAAAACATTTGTATTTAGCCCAACATAAGAGTTTCAAAATAGCTTCATAAGATTTTCATGTATCTAAGAGAGACTGCTCTAGCAATAACAAGGTATAAATGAAGCATTGCACAGATGACTAGATAAGGAAGAATAAACAGATCTTTTTCCAACAATATCTCTACTTTTAATTTAATAGACTCAACTCAACTCAACCCTAGGTTGTTTAAAATAAACAGATATATGAGAGGATTCTTTTGAGTTATTGGGTTTCACTATGGAAATTGAGAATCAGATAACTAAGAGGATTCTTTTTTACACAGGATCGTCACAGTTTCTGCTCTCCCTTCCCTTCCCACATATGGACGCTTTCTGACGCCTCTGCAGCAGACAGCTTTTGAAAACAGTGTGACTAAAGAAGAAATTGCTTAACTCTGTACAATAAGTAAACTTTAATTTATAGAGATGTTTGGTTCTCTCTTCTAGAGACCCTTAAAGTCGGTCTTTGTTTCTGTCCGTTTGTTTGTTTGTAAAATGTTTGTTTGTTTGTTTGTGGCAAGCGTAGCGCCAAAGCTATTCAACGGATTTCGACCAAACTTGGTAGGGATGAAGGGTATATGCTCTAGTTGTTCCTTTTGTAGTATGGTCTCCATAGAAACCACCATTGCTATGGAAACGGGCAAAAACCTATCTCCTCCCACAGTTTTTCGAATTTAGAAACCACTCGGTGTGCATTTTGTAGCCCATCAGTTGCTACATCGAATGATCGTCCCGATTTTTGATCCGTCTCTTCGTTTTCTTAATATTTGAGTTTCCATAAGGGGTACCATTTCCGCGGAAAACACAGACAAGTCAAAACTAAATATATCGACACAAAAAGAAATGGTTTCCTATTACCTGATCGCTGATTGGCTAAAAATCCAGACGCGACCAAATATCGACCAACCAGAGAGCACTTCACATAGCCATTACAACTTCCGTTTTCCGTACTTTTACACGAGGAGAAGAAATATTCAAGTGAATTTGACGCTGTTCTCGCGACAATTGGATAGCTTGTTTCATTATTCGTTCGGTGTCGTGAGAGTAGAGACAAGAGAGAACCATCGTCGCAGTATGCTTGTCTATATTTTTGCCTGCATGTTTTCAATGTCCTCTGTTACAGATTTGTTGTATTAAAAGGGTTAAAATAGTTTCTGTCTATTTTTTCACAGCAAATATTCTAGTCTGGACGGATTTGAGCCGACCATAAATTTCGTTTGAGGCGGTCAATATGGCCGCCTTCCGCCTCTTAATAAAAACCCTGAGTAACCACAACATAGGGTTTGAGGGTAAAATAAGGATCTGGGGATGAGATCTACTAATCTCATCTGGAGCTATGATTGTATAAAATGGACTTGTGATCTTTTCAGTGTGTTCAAGATGGCAGTGTTTGAGGACTCTCTGAAAGACTTTAACCCAACAATGGAAGGGGTGTTCATGATCACACTCTCTCTTACCACTGGAGCGCTTGGAATCTATTTCATTAGATATATGTGGAAAAGCAGACAGACTTCGAGGAGGATTGAGGATAAACAACGTAGCTGTAAAGAATCCATTGCCAAATTTGAGGAATATGTTAACAGTAATAAGGTTGGAGACTTTGATAGAAATCATGTTTAACCCTTTCCCTCATACGACAATTCTGCAGCAGACGACTTTGAACATATTTTGTCAAAACATAGCAAATCTCCATAATTGAATGGATAACCTATGACAATAAGTGGAAAACATTGTGGTAAAAAGAGAAATTGCACGTTTTGTGCAATTTCTTCTTTTGTCACTATGTTTTCAAAAAGCCTTCTGCTGCAGAGGCGTCTATATGAGGGAAAGGGTTAACCTTTTCCTACAAACAATTAATCTGCAGGAGACGGTTTGTTTCTAAAAAGCATCAATTGAAAGTTACTGAAAATTTCTGCAGGAAAGTTACTGAAAATCTCTACAAATCAAAGTGTATTAACTGAATAGAATTGAAGTCATTGTGGCAAAGGGGAAGAAATTGTCAATTATGGAGAATTTCTTCTTTTGTGACGACGTTTCCAAAATTCCTCTGCTGAATATGTGTTTAAATGTGTCTGCAGCAGATGGCTTTTTGAAAACATAGTGACAAAAGAAGAAATTGCTCAAAACAAGCATTTTCTCCTTTTGACACAATATATTCCACTTTTAGTCAGTCATAGGTTATCCTTTCAATTATACAGATTTTCTATTTTTAGCTTGACTTTTGAAAAAACGAGAGCTATTGTCATGACCCTGGCATCGTTGTCGGCGGCGGCGTGGTCGTCTGGTTAAGTTTTTTTGTTCAGCTCAGCTTTTTTTCTGTGGCGGCGACGTGGTCGTCCGGTTAAGGTTTTTTGTTCAGCTCAGCTTTTTAGCTCACCTGTGCACGAAGTGCTCAAGGTGAGTTATTGTGATCGCCCTATGTCCGGCGTCCGGCGTCCGGCGTCCGGCGTCCGTCAACATTTTCTCCTCTGTAACCGGTGGGTCAACTGGGATGAAACTTCACAGAAAGCATCCTCTCAATGTCCTCACCAGAATTCCTTAAAATTTTCGGGATCCATGCATAATTCTGGTTTCCATGGCAACGAAATGAAAAAACTTCAAAATTCTTAAAAAATCTTCTCCTCCGAAAGTGTCAGGCCGATTTTCAAATAATTTTGTAGAAATGTTCCTCGGGTGACCCTCTATCAGATTCCTTCAAGCCATGTTGATTGGTCGAAAAACATGCCCGCCAGGGGGGGCGGGGCTATTTTTCCTTATATGGCTATAGTGCAAACTTAAAAAATCTTCTCCTCCGAAAGTGTCAGGCCGATTTTCAAATAATTTTGTAGAAATGTTCCTTGGATGACCCTCTATCAGATTCCTTCAAGCCATGTTGATTGGTCGAAAATCATGGCCGCCAGGGGGGGGGCGGGGCTTTTTTGCCTTATATAGCTATAGTGCAAACTTAAAAAATCTTCTCCTCCAAAAGTGTCGGGCCGATTTTCAAATAATTTTGTAGAAATGTTCCTTGGATGACCCTCTATCAGATTCCTTCAAGCCATGTTGATTGGTCAAAAAACATGGCCGCCAGGGGGCGGGGCTATTTTGCCTTTTATTGCTATAGTGAAAACTTAAAAAATCTTCTCCTTCAAAAGTGTCAGGCCGATTTTCAAATAATTTTGTAGAAATGTTCCTAGGGTGACCCTCTATCAGATTCCTTAAAGCCAAGTTGATTGGTTGGAAACTATGCCCGCCAGATGGCGGGGCTTATATAGCTAAAGTGAAAAAAAAAATCAGGTGAGCGATTCCAGGGCCATCATGGCCCTCTTGTTTTCTGTTTTCTATCAGTCGAGCGTCTGCTGTACGCGGTGCTCTTGTTTGACAAACTATGTTCAAAGTCGTCTGCTGCAGACAACTAACTTTTGGACAAAAAATTGGTAAGGAGAAATAGCTCAATTATGGGGATAATTATTAGAAAGTTCTCTGTTTCCCACAATGCTTTCAACTCAAAACCATATTTTCAATTTGACAATAATACATGCTTACCAACCCTCCAGATTCAATCGTGAGTCTCACGATTTGAAGGGCGTAACCCCACGATCGTGAGGGAGAAACTCACGATTTTCGAAAATTCGAAAATTTAAAAAAAAAAAAAAAAAAAAAAAAAAAAAAACTTTTTTTTTAATCAAATCATGAGGATAAATGTACTGAAAATTACTACAATCATTTTCTAACATCAACTTTTTAACATATTGTCACTGATAAAAGGCCCTTCCTTTCAACAAGTTCAAAACAATGTGTGTAGCTCAATTAAATGATTAATACATGTATGTATATTTCTTCTCCATGTGTCTTTATTCCATTGGTACCCGTGTTTTTCATTCAAAAGTATGTCTATAAATTAAAATGTTGTTAATATTTTTATTTTTTTGGATGTAATATGAAAGTCTTTGACATAACAGACAACTTGCGTGATTTTCTAGTTAACCACAGTTAAAACATTTCTAAATATCAAACAGATTTGAAAAAATTCCAAAATAATACTTAAATGCTAAGATACAGTTGAAAATAATCTGTTTAATAGAAAACATTCTCAAAATGAGTCTTTTTAATTATTTTCCTATATTAAATATTGAAAGTATTGTACATGTATCCCTGCATAGTTATCAAAATTCCGTTCTATTGTGAACATTTCTACTGTTAAATTCATGGCGCTGAAAATCTCCCCCCTTCAAACCCCGATCCCCCACTTTGAGATTATGAAACTCCCCCTTGAGGATGAGAAAAGGTTGGTAAGCATGCTGAATAATTTCCTCCTGTATTGTCAAAAGCAGTCAACACTTGAAATGCCTTAATTATTAGTCTATTGTTAACCCTTTCCCTCATATAGACGCTTTCTGACGCCTCTGCAGCAGACAGCTTTTTGAAAACATTCCTCAAAACGTGCAATATCTCCTTTTGCCACAATGTTTTTCACTTTTTGTCATAGGTAATACATTCAATTAATGAGATTTTCTATCTTTTGACAAAATACGTTCAATATAATGCATAATTGTCGTATGAGGGAAAGGGTTAATTATTAGTCCATTGTTAACCAATTTCCTGCTTTGCTTTCTTTCTTTGAACTGTTCTAAAATAATGATACTATAGGTTACAAAACACCTAATCAAAAACATTGTCTCAGTGATATTTCTTTTATTCACAATGTTAGCAATCCTATTCAATAATTATAAACTGTCATATAGAGAGATGTTTCAGATTTTTGCCTAGATGTTTTCAAAGTCGATGCTGCAAACTTGTTGTATGTGGGAAAGGGTTAACTACTCCCCGCAAGTGATGATCCAAAGGTCAAACAACTCTGCAGCAGATGACTTTGAAAACATAATCACCAAATTTGGAAACACCCTTTAAATGAAAGTACAATTATTGAATCAAGTTGAAAACATAGTGACAAAGGAAGAAATTACTCTTTTTGAGCAATTTCTTCTTTTGTCGTTATGTTTTCGAAAAGCTGACCGCTGCAGAGGTGTCGAAAAGCATCTGTATGTTGGAAAAGGGTTAAATAAACTGGTCTTTTCTGAAACAATATCCTCTTATTAAAGGTCACTCAATGATTTAAGAGCTTGAAATATTCATCCTTTCTGTATGTTCACTTAGGGGTTCTTTGTGTCTGGTGCTGGATACAGGTTGCCTAAAATGCCTTTTACAGTTAGTTGCCTTGATTTATTCTGAGCAAAGATTGCTTACATCTGCTGAATTTGAAATATTGTATTACTTCTGAGTTAAAAACATTGTGATTTCTCCTTTTCCCACAAAGGGTAAAACCAGAGCAGATATTTGCTATTCACTAGGTCTCGAAAGTTGAATCAGTAACTGCGAGGACTATCAATCCAGGGGTAATGAATTTTTATCACATCTCGGCCATTCATTCTTTCCGATGATTGACAAGTGATTGCTACTAGCATCATTTGTCTTCCACCAATAGGCTGACAGTATAATAAAGGTATGAGTCACTTGCCTTGGAACATTTTTGTGCAGATTACCAGTGAGTGGGAGCCCCAAAAAGACAATGTTAACCCTTTCCCTCATATGACAATTCTGCAGCAGATGACTTTGAACATATATTGTCAAAAAATTAGAAAATCTCTATAATTGTATAATTGAATGGATAACCTATGACCAAAAGTGAAAAACATTGTGACGAAGGGAGAAATTGCTCGTTTCGAGCAGTTTCTTCTTTCGTCACAATGTTTTCAAAAAGCTGTCTGCTGCAGAGGCATCAGAAAGCGTCTATATGAGGGAAAAGGTTAAGAAGTTGATCCTAATGAATAATGAAAAACTATTGTCAACAGCTTTAAACCCCAATCATTAAAACAATTTAGGAGGGTGATTTTTAGCTCTACTGGCCAAAGGCCAGAAGAGCTTATGCCGTGGTGTGGTGTCCGTCGTCTGTGCGTCCGTAAACAATTGCTTGTGAACACAATACAGTCTTCAGTTTTGATTGAATCTCAATCAAACTTAAACAGTAGTTAGATATCCATGAGAGCTCGGTTCCTTTTGCAAACTAGCCAGATCCGCCTATGCAAGACCTGATTATGGCCCTTGAAATTGTCAAAATTGCTAACACAATGGAGGCTCTATTTACTATCTGATCTTCATCAAACTTACACCTTACACAGTAGTTAGGTATCCATGAGAGCTTGGTTCCTTTTGCAAACCAGCCAGATCTGGCCATGCAAAACTGGATTATGGCCCTTGAAATTGTCAGAATTGCTATGATAGAGCTTGTGAACGCGATAAAGTCTTCAGTTTTGATTGTATCTCAATCAAACTTATACAGAGTTAGATATCCATGAAAGCTCGGTTCTTGTCGCAAACCAGACAGATCTGCCCATGCAAGACTGGATTATGGCCCTTGAAATTGTCAAAAGTGCTATAATTGAGCTTGTGAACACAATAGAGGCTCCATTTACTACCTTATCTTAACTAAAATCAGATATTAGTTAAATATTGATGAGAGCCCAGTTCCTTTCAAAAACCAGTCAAATGTGCCCTTGCATGACTGGATTATGGCCCTTGAAATTGTCAAAATTTCTATAATACAGCTTGTGAACACAATAGAGCCTGCATTAACTATCCGATCTTCACCAAACTTAGATAGTAGTTAAATATTGATGAGAGCTCGGTTCCTTTCGCAAACCAGCCAGATCCGCCCATGCAAGACTGGATTATGGCCCTTGAAATTGTCAAAATTGCTATAATATACAGCTTGTGAACACAAAAGAGCCTCCATGTACTATTCACCATACATACATGCTATGGATTGAAAATGACCAAAGAACCATACCAGTAGAGCATAGGCCCTCATGGGCCTCTTGATTTTGTTTGGCATGCTCCCAAAAGTGTTTGTTTTCTTTAATTTTTGTTTGCATTGCATATAGATATTACAATTATTATTGACCCTTTCCCACATACAACAAATCTAGAGCAGAAGACTGAAAACATAGTGATAAAAACCTGAAATATCTCCATAAAATATAGCTTAATTGTTAAATAAAGTTGAAAACATTGTGGCCAAAGGAGAAATTGCTCATCATGAGCAATTTCACCTTTGGCCACAATGTTTTCAAAAGTCGTCTGCTGCTATTGCGTCAAAATGCGTCTATAGGTGGGAAAGGGTGGGAAGTTAGACAATTTTTCAGTGGAGTAAGTGCACAATTGAGGCAGGCCATCAATCCAGGGCTTCGCAACATTCTTTTCAATGTTTTACAGAAGTCAATATGACAAGCATCATTTGTTTTCTACCAATGAGATAACAGTCCATTTGGATACTTTTAAAGACTGTTAAGTGGAGAACTGGTGTGAGAAAGCAAGGTCACATATATGGATTAGTTATTTTGGAAAGAGTTAATCAATATATCAGATTTTGTAATTTACCAGATTTCAGAAAGGCGGAGAGACAAGATTGTGGGCATGAAATTCACAGATTTACAGAAGCAGTTACAAACAGATGATCTGACAGCTGAGGAGGTTCTAAAGGCTTATCAGTCAAAGGTATGTTAACCCTTTCCCACATACAACAAACCTGCAGCAGACAACTTTGAAAACACCTTTGCAAAACTATGGAAACTCTCAATATTGGAAAGTTTATAAATTGTAGCAAATGAAAAATTGCTTGTAAAGAGTAATTTGCTCCTTTTGCCACACTGTTGCCAAAAGCTGTCTGCTGAAGAGGTGTCGATGTGCGTATTCATGAGGGAAAAGGTTAGATAAATAAGTCAATCTGAGTGTGGGTGATTTTAGATTGGACATGCTGAGTTTGATCCTCACTCGTGCCACTCTTGTTAGGGGGCCTGTGAGTAAGGCACATTGCCCATGCTGGGACTGCTTTGACAACGACGGATGATGAATAAGTGTTCTGTTGCTGTGATAAAACAGAAATACTGTTGGAAATGGCTTATATCCCCAATAAAACAAACACTCTGGAATGAAAATGTTTTAGGTTAAAATATATTCAATATCACTGGAAAACCAACCTTTAACCCTTTCCCACATACAGATGCTTTCTGACGCCTCTGCAGCAGACGATTGTTGAAAACATTGTAGCAAAAGAAGAAATTGCTCATGATGAGCAATTTCATCCTTTTGCCACAATGTTTTCCAACTTTTTTCAGTAATTATACCTTCATTTATAGAGCTTTTCAGTGTGTTTGCCTTTATACTTTCAAAGTCGTCTGCTGCAAATTCGTTGTTTGTGCACAAGAATATTGAAAAAATCTGCAAATGAAGTTAACCCTTTCCCTCATATAGACGCTTTCTGACGCCTCTGCAGCAGACGGCTTTTTGAAAACATAGTGACAAAAGAAGAAATTGCACAAAACGTACAATTTTCTCCTTTTGCCACAATGTTTTCCACTTTTTGTCATAGGTTATCCATTCAATTATGGAGATTTTCTATTTTTTGACAAAATACGTTCAAAGTCGTCTGCTGCAGAATTGCCGTATGAGGGAAAGGATTAATGGGATACCTTAGTACCAAGTGGAGATGTGCTAATTTTCTGCATGTTACAAACTCCAATCAGGCTTGAGATTGGTCAGATTTAATATATTTTTCTTCAGTTATCCTAGAAGCAGACGGCCCTTAAAATATTGTTTCTGGTAAAACTGCTCATTACTTATTATGTAATAATACAAGGATAGATGTAATTATATACAAATGTAACAAATGTACAAACATACAACATATAACAAATGTACAAATAGACTTGTAATAATACAATGTAGTTATGGATGTCAATATGGACTAATTACTAACTTCAGGCAGCAGAAACAAACAAGGACCTTAACTTTATGGTGGAGCCAGTCAAAGAGGCATTGGTAAATCATTCATTTCATTCTTTATTTTTGTCTTAGCCCTTACCCACATACATACACAATCCGATTCCTCTGCAGCAGAGGATTTTGGAAAACATTGTGGTATAAAGGGGAAATTTTTAATAATGAGCGATTCTCCTTTTACCACAATGTTTTCATCTCTTTTCAATAATTATTAGTCGCCGGGCAGAAGCCCGCGACTTCTATTTTTAATAGGTTTTCGGAAATGACATGGGAGGGGGGGTTATTATTAGATTTTTTGTTTTTAAATGTCTTGAACATATTACAATTGCGTTTGTTTAAAAACACGTAGTTATGACACATCTAAAATGAAATAAATATTCCGATGTTTTAAGTATGTGCAGTTTCTTTATTTTGACTGGCATTTACATTTTTGTGTTTTATTTACGAAGACAAAACAGTCCCTATTAGCTAGACTGAGATACTTTATTTTCATAAACTATGTAATCAAAAGGCGATAACTACAAACCTTTACGTCGCACAGTCTAATTTGTTTACATAAGCGCACCTGCTTGCAGCAGACTATCGATATGAAAATCACGTCGAATTCTCCTTTTAATAGATAAGTATCAACATAAACTGGTAACAGAAACAAAAATAAGAAATATTTTGTGAAAATATGTCTCAAATATAAGCCTGTTTATCGGTCATGAACGTCGAAACGCCTTTTCCTCAGTTTGTGACCTAGTTTCATATTGCTTTTTTTCTCTCGAATGCAGTGGAATAAAACATGCACTAAAGCTTTGCCTGATTTTTTATTCACTTTCTTCGATGTCTGACACTACAACTCGATCTCGACACGAGGGTCAACATTTCGAAAGAATGCTCAAACACCTTATTACAGATAGATAGCTAATATTACACACTTAAATGATTAAATATATGTGATATTTAATGTTTATTTGGCTTGAAACAAATTAAGAGAAGAACAAACTCTGATAAACAATAGATTTAGAAATAAAGAAAATATGCTCTTTCGCACCCAATTCATTTCATACTTGCCACCTATTAAATAGTAATGGGACTCGCGACTGGCATTTCTCTTGCGCCAAACATATATTGTATGCATCAACGATTTAGATAAACAATTTAGCTGATATGTTGTTTCAAGTGTGGTCTACTTTTTAAACATATGAGGATGAATTTTAACATCTGTGAAATATTTATTATAATTATTATTAAAAAGGAGGAAGTTCAAGTCTTCAGCAAAATAACCGTTTTCTAAATGTTTTAAGCGTTTAAAGGTTTTCATTGTTGCTTCAGACATGGAAAGGGTTTAATAGCTTTTTATTGCATGTAGATTTAAAGCCCAAAATGTATTTATTGTGGTTTTATTGACAAACACAAAACATCCAAAATCCTGACCAAAAGAAATCCCAAAATTTGTAGATCTATGTGGAATTTCAAAAATCCTGGAATTAGTCCTTATGAAAACATTATGTGTATGTTTAGACTAATGAAAGTCAAGAATACATGTGTGTTAAAAAATAAATCAATGCAGTTTTTCCGGCGACATTGATGCCTTGCAGGGCTCTCACTAGGCTTAAATTTTAGGGAAGTGGATAGAACACAATTTACTTAAACAAAGATGAATGTTTTATTATTTTATTTTAATTATGATTATCACATGAAGTTCTAAAATTGTTTTTCCCTAAGAGTAGTTGCGATCCGAACATTATGTTCTAAAGTCGCAGAAATTATTAATGAAGCTACCTTTTACTCGCCGTCCATTCCGTAAAGGTGTCAGGCATTTTGTAAAAAAGTCGATTATAAGTGTCATAAACAATGTAAATTATTTGTATCGGGTTTGAGATCTGAAAATTGTGTTCTAAAGTCGCCGATATAATTAATGAAGCTACATTTTACTCGCCGTGTAAGGTTTCAGGCATTTGAAAAGAAGTCTGTCGTAAGTGTCATAAACAACGTAAATTATTTGTATCGGCCAAACATACACACTCTTTACAAGTAGAATTGAGGTATTGTCTTTTGATTGGTTAATTCCAAATAGTATGACACCCCCATGCTACAGCATTTAATATATCTATAGGTGCTACCTATTTACGAAAAAACGCAAGATAATTATAAACAAAATATAAAGAGCTTACTTTGGCCATAAAAAAGGATTTATAAGTAATTGACTAGACAATAATAATGTTAATGTCATGTTTCGTGCATTATCAAAAAATATTTGGAATTCGTATTGCTGTCGTCTATTATTACGAACAGAAAATAATAAAGTAAAGACTTTCAGAAAATCAAGGAATACATTTATAATGAACGAGGTTAAAACATGATGGCCAAGATGATCCTTAATCGATCACCTGCATTATGGTAAAGAAGCAAAAAGATCAGCCCTTTGCTGATGCCACCTGGCGACTGCCTTTTTCAACCAGTCAATATGACTGGAACAAATGATGTAAGGGATCACATTTCTGCTAAACCCTTTCCCTATTAGAGACGGTTTCTGAGGCCTTCGCAACAGACGATTTAGGGAAAGATTGTCGCTAAAAGAACAATTGCTCCTTATGAGAAAGTTATCCTTTTGCCACAATGTTTGATAAATAGCTCATGTATAGGAATTTGGGGTATTTCATGTTGATACCACTTTTTTGCGGGAAACGACGTCGCTCCATTGACGTTACGCCAAGATGAAGTGTTACGGAAATGACGTCATGTCCTTCTTTGGCTACGATACAGTCAACATTTAGGTTCGGGCGTAGAAGTCTAATGCTGTCGTTTTTTTGACGAACGGGAAAACATATTTCTTACAAATGAGTTCCATTTATTTTTAACTTTTCGTACAAATGTTAATTCCCACAAAACACAGCACTTTAATGATCTTAAATATCGATTTAAAAAAAAAAAATATTATAAAGACGACAATAATTTAAAAAATCCGTGTTTTTCGTGTCATTTTATACATACGTACCCAAAATATCGATTTAAAAAAAAATATTAAAAAGACGACAATAATTTTTTTTCAATCCGTGTTTCTCGTCTCATTTTATACATACCCAAAATGGCGGCCCCCATGGATTTGGCCAGTTTCATTTCAGAAAGCTTCATGGATTATTGAAAAAAAAAAAAAAAAAAATTCTCACACCTGTTACCTATAAGCGAAAAAACCCATTCATGGTTTTTTTTCGTATTATGAAACCCCTAACAAAATATCTAAAAAAATCTAATTTTCTCAATTATTGAAGACTATTTTCTCATTAAACCATGAATAGATTCACAATATTATTTATACTATTGAAAGGGTTAAAACATAATTCGACTTCCATCTCATTTACATCGGATACGTATTTAATGTTTTATCAGGGGGGCGTCATAATATTTGAAATGACAATCGGTCCTTTGATTATGCAAATTAGACTAAAGGGCACGATTTTGATTGGTTCTACGTCATTGTGTGTGTTAAATGATTCGATTCTTCAGCTTTTAATGGATATACATTCTCAGTTGTCAAATAACTGATTACGCAACTGTGTATATCGAGAACTGTATACATCGATTCGACTTGGTGCGTGACCGTGATCATTTTAACAGTGTCCGATGATAGGACAAAATTGTCGGCGAAGTCAACTTCGCTTTGACTGAGATTTTGGGCGAAGTCGACTTCGCTTTGATCGAGTGAATGGGCGAAGTCAGAAATTTTTAGGCGACCACTTCGCCCAAATCGCCCCCTCGTGAGAGCCCTGGCCTTGCATCAACTTTCTCTTGTACTTTCATTTAAAGAGATTACTCATATTACAGCGTAGATATTTTGTTAAATTGTCTGCTGCAAATTTGTCATATGTGTGAAATATTTAGCATCTGCAGCAGACAACTTTCAATTGAAATCCATACTTCCTATTTCTCCAGGTATTGTATATTTTCAAAGTAGACAACAAGAAAAATATCATATTAGGTAGTTATTTAACAACTATTTTGTAATCTGATTTTCCGGATTTAAAATATAAAGAAAAGAATTTAAAAAAAATGGGATGTATGAAGTCTAATTTTGATTTTGAAACGGACAAGAAAATAAATTTGGGAAAGGAGAAGTTTCAACATTTATTTTTTATCCCTGCTACAGAATTAACAAAATTTTATAATTTTTTAGGAAATAATGATTAAGATTTAATTGTTTTCATGAATTTCAAATATGTTTCAATTTTAGCAAACAGCTAAGTTATGTGATCAAAACAAAAAATCAGAAAAGAAGAGACCACTGCATGGAATACCAGTTAGTCTTAAAGAAAATTATTATATGAAGGTATGTACCAGTATATTTAATATTTCCAACATACAACAAAATCTGAAGCCAACAATGTTGAAAACATTTTTACATAAATATTTGAAATCTGTTTAACTGAAATTGTAATTGTCAAAATAGATTTCAAAATATTTTGGTAAAAGGAGTCTTCTGCAAATGCATCAATGTCTATACAAAAAGTACTATTTTATGAATAGAAAAATGTGTCTGATGCACATACATCCGATTGTGTCTGCAGGTTAGAAAGGGTCAACCCATTTCCTGATACAGATGACTTTCAACATCCTTGCATTTTATAGCATTGTTAACCCTTTCCCTCATACGACAATTCTGCAGCAGACGACTTTGAACGTATTTTGTCAAAACATAGAAAATCTCTATAATTGAATGGATAACCTATGACGAAAAGTGGAAAACATTGTGGCAAAAGGAGAAATTGCACGTTTTGTGCAATTTCTTCTTTTGTCACTATGTTTTCAAAAAGCTGTCTGCTGCAGAGGCGTCAGAAAGCGTCTATATGAGGGCAAGGGTTAAACCTGGCCAGATTCAAGCCCTTGTTCTGAACTTGAGTAGAAAACATTGTGATAAAAGGAGATTGAATGCTCCTTTTGAGCAACTTTGCTTATTCCAAAATGTTTCAAATGTCGTCTGCTGCTTTAAAAGTGTCACATACCATCTGCACTGTGAAAAAGTTTAACGAGGCGATTCTGAAATAGTTTATTATACACCCAGATACATAGTATATGGGGGCTATATAGGAGTCATGCTTGTCAGTCGGTTCGTCGGTCTGTTGGTCTGTTGACATTTCTTGTGAACACTATTTCTCAGCAACCCTTGTCAGAATTCAATTTAAGTTCACAAGAATGATTGATACCAAGCCTAGTTGTGCATATTGTCGGCTAGTTGCACTGAAATTATTTTTGAATGAATTATGGCTTCTTGAATTTCTCATACATATGTATATTGTCAGGCACCAGCTGGGGGTATTCATCACCTTCAGTGATATTTCTAGTTTACCATTAGGTCACACATTTTAAACAAGAACATTGGTAAAACTGATGGAATTTCGGGATGTCTAGGTGTTTTGTAATACGCTTGGCGTCGTTGTTGCCGTTGTCACAAAACTTTTACTTTACCTCATCACTATACAACCAACCATCAACATTTTCAATTAAAACTTGCTACATAATATTATGTTTGTATGAACAAAACCAATGGTCCATACCAAGTCACATAACTCTGACTTTAATTATTATTCAGTTATGTTCCTTTTTCGACTTAGAAAAAAGCAGACAGGCATTGGCGTTTGCTCGCGTCACTCTTGTTTTTTAGCTCTACTGGCCAAAGGCCAGAAGGGCTTATGTCGTGGCGATTTGTCCGTCGTCCGTGCGTCCGTCCGTAAACAATTTCTTGTTAACACGATACAGTCTTCACTTTTGATTGTATCTCAACCAAACTTATACAGTAGTAAGATATCCATGAGAGCTCGGTTCCTTTCGAAAACCAGCCAGATCCGCCCATGCATGACTGGATTATGGCCCTTGAAATGGTCAAAATTGCTATAAAACAGCTTGTTAACACGATACAGTCTTCACTTTTGATTGTATCTCAACCAAACTTATACAGTAGTTAGATATCCATGAGAGTTCGGTTCCTTTCGAAAACCAGCCACAGATCCGCCCATGCATGACTGGATTATGGCCCTTGAAATGGTCAAAATTGCTATAAAAGAGCTTGTTAACACGATACAGTCTTTATTTTTTATTGTATCTCAACCAAACTTATACAGTAGTTAGATATCCATGAGAGCTTGATTCCTTTCGAAAACAAGCCAGATCCGCCCCATGCATGACTGAATTATGGCCCTTCAAATTGTCAAAATTGCTATAATAGGGCTTGTTAATATGATACAGTCCTTATTTTTGATTGTGTCTCAATCAAACTTATACAGTAGTTAGATATCCATGAGAGTTTGGTTCATTTCTAAAAAACGGCCAGATCTACCCATGCATGGCTGGATTATGGCCCTTGAAATTGTCAAAATTGCTATAATACAGCTTGTGAACACAATAGAGCTTCCATTTACTATCTGATCTTCACCAAACTTAGATGGTATTTGAATATTGATGACATATTGGTTCCTTTTGAAACAAGCCAGATCAATGCCAGTAGAGCATAGGCCCTCATGGGCCTCTTGTCTTATTTATAGGTTTCAAATCTAAAATGATTGGTATCGGGTAAACAATTAACCTTTTCCTACTTTGAAGTCGCATCTGCAGCAGATGACTTTAGAAAACTTTCTTTCAAATACAGTATTTGCTCATAATGAGCAGTTTCTCTTTTTGCTTCAATGTTTTCAACTCTATTCAATAATTGTACTTTCATAATAAGCAGTTTCTCTTTTTGCGTCAATACTTTCAACTCTATTCAATAATTAAACTTTCATTTATATAAGAGTTTCCATAGTTTTGCTCAGATATTTTCATTGTCCTAGCTACCATAGGTTTATTGTATGTGGGAAAGGGATTAAAATATTAGTACAATTTTCCAGGGTTATGACAGTACAGGGGGGATGAGCTTCCTTCTAGGGAAGCCAGCTAGAGATGATGGGGTACTGGTCAAAGTTTTAAAGTACCAAGGGGCTGTTCCATTTGTACGCACAAATATTCCACAGTCCATGATGACGTAAGTGTAATACCCTCAAGCCAAAGATTGATGGATTGTTTGATGTTTTACCCCGCTTTTAACAATTGTTCACTTATATCACAGCAGTTCCTTTGTAAGTTACCAGTACTTCTGGTCTATTTATTCTAACACAGGCCAGTCAGTGGTAATGCTAACCCTGCAACCCTAAGTGCAAAGGAGGGAAGCCGATTCTACCGAAGTCTTTTGTATGACATGACAGAGTACCCGCAACCTTCCACATCCAAGGTGGACACTCTTCCACTACACCACCGAGGTGGTTCCAGCCAAGGACAAAAGGGATATAGGAATAGGATCCTTTATCATGTTGGATAATGCATTTGTCCATAGTAGAAGTTGATGTAATTTGGCTTTTGGGTTTTTGCCCCATTTTCAACAGTTTTTCAGTTATATGAAGGCAACAGTACCCTTATTAATGATTCCTGCTGGAGACGTCTGGTCTTAAAAACCGAATGCTTGCTTCTGTTGCAGAGTTAGTGATATGAAACTTTTTTTCAAACACTCCCCATATTAGGTAGATACACACAACATACCAATCTTGTTATCCTTTCCATACCCATATATACAACAAATCTCCACAGACGTTTTTGGAATCTTCTAGACTCAAATAAGGAAAATCTCTATGAATAAAAGAATAATAATGGAATACTCAATAGAGATGAAAACATTCTGGCAAGAGGAGAAATTGCTCAATATGTCACTATGTCTTAAAAGTCTTCTGCTGCTGATGCTTCAAACAAATGTCTATATGTGGGGAAAATTAACCCTTTTCCCCATACAACAAGTCTGCAGCAGACAACTTTGAACATATTTTGTCAAAAAGTAGAAAATCTCTATAATTGAATGGATAACCTATGACTAAAAGTGGAAAAAATTGTGTCAAAAGGAGAAATTGCTTGTTTTGAGCAATTTCTTCTTTCGTCACTATGTTTTCAAAAAGCCGTCTGCAGTTAACAGAGTTTTACCACTTTAATTTTGATATCATTCTTTGAGGAGGGTGTGACTTTGTAAAACCTTTTCCCACATAAAGACGCTTTCTGACTTTCTGACTTTTGAAAAGATTATGGCAAATGGAGAAAATGCTCATGCTCCATTTGCCATAATGTTTCCAACTCAATTCAATAATTATTCTTTCACTTAAACCTTTCCCACATACAACAAATCTGCAGCAGACGACTTTAAAAATTTCTTCTCAAAAATATGGAAAATCTCCCTAAATGAAGACATTCTTATTGAGTCAAAAACATTGTGTCAATATGAGAAATTGCTTGTTTTGAGCAATTTCTTCTTTCGGCACACTGTTTTCAAAAGTCGTCTGCTGCAGAGGCGTCAGAGTGTGTCTACGTGGGTCAAGGTTAAAGAGAAGACCCACATGTTTACCTAGATGTTTCCAATGTCGTCTGCTGCGGATTTTTTGTATCTGGGAAAAGGCAAACCATTTACCTGACATGACATTTACCTGACATGATATCTTTGAAAGCATTATGAAGTATTAAGTTTAAAATAATGAAAAGATGCAATTTCTCCTTTTCCAACATAGTTTTCAAAACTTACCTGCTGCAGTTGTCTCTATTAAAGGAAACAATTGGCAGATTATACAGAATTATTTTATTAGATTGCCATTTGTGATTGTTATCCCTTTCCCACATATAGATGCTTTCTAACACCTCTGTAACATATGACTTTTGGAAACATCATGGCAAAAGGAGAATTGACTCATAATGAGCCCTTTCTCATTTTGTCCCAATGTTATAAACTCTAAACAAGAAATATACTTTCATTTAAAATTATTTTCCATATTGTTTACTGTTTTGACTATACAATTTCGAAGTCATCTGCTGAAGATTTGTTGTATGTTGGAAAAGGTAAATTGGTCAGTGGCAACAGTTACAATGTCAGTCATTTCAGAGGGGCGTTTTGCATGTTCTAAAATCCTTATTTGACCCTCTAACCCTATGCTGTGGGTACTTAAAAGAATCATGAGATAATTCTTTTAAGTACCCACAATATAGGGTTTACATTAATAATAAGAGCTGAATACCTCTCCTTATCTGGACCTCTGCATTTGCAATCAATAATACATTGAATAGATTTTTTTCCTAATATTTCCAGCTATGAGTGCTCAAATCCAATATATGGAACTACTGTTAATCCTCATAACAGAAAGAGGGGCCCAGGAGGGTCTTCAGGTGGTGAAGGGGCTATGTTAGCGGCTGAGTCATCAATACTTGGTTGGGGTTCTGATATAGGGGGGAGTTTGAGAATACCCAGTAATTCTTGTGGAGTTTATTGTTTGAAGCCCACAACTGGGCGTTTAAGGTAAGTCTTGGAATTATCTTATTTTTAGCTCACCTGAGCTTTGCTCAAGGTGAGTTATTGTGATCGCCTTTTGTACGGCGTGCTTCGTCCGGCGTCCGGCAACTTCTTCTCCTCAGTAACCAGTGGGTCAATTGGGATGAAACTTCACAGAAAGCATCCTCTCAATGACCTCACCAGATTTCCTTCAAATATTTGGGATCCATGCAGAATTCTGGTTTCCATGGCAACGAAATGAAAAAAACTTCAAAATTCTTCTTCTCCCAAACTGGTTGGCAGATTTTCAAATAATTTTGTAGAAATGTTCCTTGGATGACCCTCTATCAGATTCGTTCAAGCCATGTTGATTGTTCGAAAAACATGGCCGCCAGGAGGGCGGGGTTATTTTGCCTTATATGGCTATAGTGAAAACTTAAAAAATCTTCTTCTCCGAAAGTGTCAGGCCGATATTCAAATAATTTTGAAGAAATGTTTCTTAAGTTGTTCCGTCATAAGTATTACTCAACAAAATGAACCTGATTCTGACCTTTGTGTAAATGATTGTAATTATTATGACAATATATTAATTTATACAAATTGAGATTTTTATTTAATAGGGAGTGTTCCTTGAAAAAACGTCGGTGTTAAATGAACGACCAGCAATTATTAGGGTAGCACCTATCAAATTGTTATTATTTTTTGATGACCAATTTTAATTTTTAATTGAAAAATACCCCCCCCCCCCCCCCCCCCCCCCCCAATATTAAAACGAAATCTAGTATATTATTTACTTTAACCCTTTCCCACATATAGTCGATTTCTGACGCTTTTGCACCAGGTGACTTTTGAAATCATTTTGACAAAGGGAAAATTTGCTCAAAACAAGCAATTTCTCCTATTGTTTTCCGATAAATATACATTCCTTTTTAGAGATTTGCTGTATTTTTGCTAAGGGTTTTTCAATATCGTCTGCTCCAGATTTGTTATATGTGGGAAATGGTTAACTTTTAATACTATCATATAATTTATTTCAGCAACAAGACAACTGAAGAGCTAGTTACAGGACAAACCTTGAGTAAGTGCTAAATGTGTCTCCTCCATTGATCCTTGTCCACATACCTTCGTAGGTTGTTAACCCTTTCCCACGTATTACAAATCTGCAGCAGATGACTTTGGAAACATACTGACATTTAACCTTTTCACTCATACGACAATTCTGCAGCAGACGACTTTGAACATAATTTGTCAAATAATGGAAAATCTCTATAATTGAATGGATAACCTATGACTAAAAGTGGAAAACATTGTGACAAAAGGAGAAATTAAACGTTTTGTGCAATTTCTTCTTTTTTTAGTATGTTTTCAAAAAGCTGTCTGCTGCAGAAGCATCAGAAAGCGTCTATATGAGGGAAAGGGTTAATAGAGTCAAAAACATTGTGGCAAATGGAGAAATTGCTCATCATGCGCAATTTCTCCTTTTGCAAGAGTGTTTTCAAAAGTCGTCTGCTCCAGAGGCGTCAGAAAGCGTCAACATGTGGGAAAGGGTTAACTCTTTATCACATGTAGATGCCTTTTGATGCATCCACAGCAGTAATATTGGTTAACATTGGGATAAAAGGAGAAAGCACTCGGGGAATAAAAGGTTACTCGGTTTCCCACAATGTTTTAAAATTCAACTGATAGTTTTCGATTAGCCCTTTCCCTCATACGACAATTCCGCAGCAGACGACTTTGAACGTATTTTATCAAAACATAGAAAATCTCCATAATTGAATGGATAACCTATAACAAAAAGTGGAAAACATTGTGTCAAAAGGAGAAATTGCACGTCTTGTGCAATTTCTTCTTTTGTCACTATGTTTTCAAAAAGCCGTCTGCTGCAGAGGCGTCAGAAAGCGTCTATATGAGGGAAAGGGTTAGTTCAAACTGCATTTATTGAGAAGAAATGTTGTTACCATTTTACAGAAAATTTACCACTCTGAAAAACCATCTGTTGAAAGAAGAGATTGCTCTAAAATATCTATGTTTCATTTTCCAACAATGTTTTCTACTTTAAGGTGTAATGTTCTTTCCTGGAGTATATAATTTAAAACGGACAACTTTTGTTTTTGCCTAGATGTTTTCAAAGTCATCTGCTGTAGATTTATTAAAGTATGTGGGAAATGGTTAAACCTTTGCCACATACAACACAATCTTGAGCAGACGACTTTGAAAACATCTAGGCAAAATGATAGTAAATGAATGAAAGTATAATCATTGAATAGAGTTAAAAACATTGTGACAAAAAGGAATTAATATTTTTCTAATATGAGCATTTTACTCCTTTTCCTCTCTTACAATGGTTTTGAAATTTATCTGCTGCAAATTTGAGAGAGGTGTTTAAAAGGTGACAGTTACACGTACAAGGGAAAGGTTCGAAACCCAGGATTATTTTTGGCCGGATTGCTCTAGCAATTCCGGTCTATAGATTGGCGATGTCCGCCCGTCTGTCTGTCCGTCAACATTTTGGTTAAAGTTTCAGGTTGAGGCAAAATCTCAGCACTGAAAAGGGTTACAAACTTGAAACTTTGCCTGAAGGTAACCAGTAACAAGTTCTATTGATTTCTATGGTTACTTTGACCTTGACCTTGGATTGTCGATTTTCAAGGTCAAATTGCCGACAATCCGGCCTTACCGTCTTCAGCGGTTTCTTGTTTGTATTTCAGTTATGCCAACCTGTGGGCCAATGAGTAGAGATGTTGACACACTTGTGGAGACTATGCGTGCCGTGTTGTGTCCATACCATTTTGAACTGGACCCTGAAGTACCGCCTATCCCTTTTAGAAACCAGGTTTCTGTTTTATCTGTTAAACCATTTCTCGCATGCAACATATAATACAAAGGCAACATTTTTTATGAATATGACAAATTTCTATAAATGAAAGTATAATTATTGAATAAATTCAAAAACATTATGGCAAAAGGAAGAAATGTTTACAAGTGGGAAAGTGCTGAAAGCAAGTCCTTAACTGTCTACCTGATAGATTATGTATTTATGACATTACCAAGGTTGTATGCTTTAACCCTTTTCCTCATACAGATGCTTTCTGACGCCTCTGCAGCAGTCGGCTTTTTGAAAACATAGTGACAAAAGAAGAAATTGTTCAAAACAAGCAATTTCTCCTTTTGCCTCAATGTTTTCCACTTTTAGTCATAGGTTATCCATTCAATTATAGAGATTTTCTATTTTTTTGACAAAAAATGATCAAAGTCATCTGCTGCAGATTTGGCGAATGAGGGAAAGGGTTAAATGCATGGGAGGCCATTGTTTCAGATCCAAATGCAAAATATTTGACTGATGTTTCTTTAACGCTTTCCCACATGTAACAAATTTGCAGCAGACAGTTTTAAAAATGTCTGCTAAAAAATATGGAGAAATTGCTTGTTTTGAAGAACTTGCTGTCAGAGCAATTTCTCCTGCTGCCACAATGTTTTCAACCCTATTCAATATTTATACTTTTATTTATAGAGATATGCAATAGTTTTGCCGAGATGTTTTCAGTCGTCTGCTGCAGATTTGTTGTATGTGGGAAAGGGATAATAAAAGGTAAAAAGCGCAGAGCCAGATCAGTTTTTCTGGATCTTCAATGTTAGCAAATTCCCTATGATTGGTTCTTTTATAGAACAATTCATATCAATGATCACAATTACTGTGGAAGGAAGGGGTGGAGTGTCCCGGTTTTGAATCCAGTGATTAGAGAGCTTTGCATTTAGGTTTTGTTCACCCATCCCGCACAAGTCCTCATGAAGCAGACATAGATAAAGATTAATGAAAGCTTGTTAGTCCACTAACGGTCAGAGACGGGTTTGGGGACTATAGGTTTGGTCGATTCTGTCTGTCTGTCAGTCCATCAGTCCCACCTAACCTTGTCCGGCCTGCATCTTAACCATCCATCATAGGATTTCCAAGAAACTTGGCACAAACATTCACCATAATAAGGCTGCGTGTTTCGCTCAAGAACCAGGCATGTACCTCAAAAGTCATGGTCACACCAAACTTCAAAATGAATACTCTTTCATAGGACTACCTTGTCCGGCCCACATCACGACCATGCATCATAGGATTCCCAAGTTACTGGGCACTCATGACCACCATGATTAGTTGACATGTGGCACACAGGACACAAGTCTGTTCCTCAAAGGTCAAAGGTCAAAATGAGTACTGTTTGATAGGACTGTACCTTGTACGGCTTACATCCCAACCATGCATCATAGGATTCCGAAGTTACTGGGCACACATGTTCACCATGATGAGGTGACATGTGGCCCACAAGACACAGGCCTGTACCTTAAAGGTCAAGATCACACTTGGAGGTCAAAGATCGAAATGAGAAATCATGCATCATAGAATTCCTAAGTTACTGGGCACACATGTTCACCATGATGAGGTGACATGTGGCCCACAAGACACAGGCCTGTACATCAAAGGTCAAGGCCAAACTTGCAGGTCTAAGGTCGAAATGAGAAATGTTTGATAGGACTGTATCCAAAATATATGCAGTACATTGCTGTTTTTGTCCAAAAATGTACATACAATACACAATGTGCTGTCCTCGCCCGGTAGGGGACTTTTGTATTGCTTGCAATACGACATAAACTTGTTTCACTTATTATGTATAATTAACCCTTTCCCTCATACGCCAATTCTGCAGCAGACGACTTTGAACGTATTTTGTCAAAACATAGAAAATCTCCATAATTGAATGGATAACCTATGACAAAAAGTGGAAAACATTGTGGCAAAAGGAAAAATTGCACGTTTTGTGCAATTTCTTCTTTTGTCACTATGTTTTCAAAAAGCCGTCTGCTGCAGAGGCGTCAGAAAGCGTCTATATGAGGGAAAGGGTTAATTAGGTAGAGCTGAACTATATGAATTATCATTTTCTTTTTAGATTTATGATTCAACGACCCGATTACGGATAGGTTACTATATAGATGATGGCAATGTTAAAGCTATACCTGGAGTAGTAAGGGCTGTCCTGGAAGCGAAAACAGCATTAGAAAAAATGGGCCACACTGTATGTATGTTTGTGTCATCACTGTAGTTTTAAAAATAACTCTTTCCCACATAAAACAAATCTGCAGAAGATGTCATAACTGACAGTGTAATTACTGAAATAGTTGAAAACATTGTGGTAAAAGGTGAAATTACTTGTTTTTGAGCAATTCTCCTTTTGTCACAATATTTTCAAAAGTAGTCTGAAGCGTCTGAAAGTGCCTGTATGTGGGAAAGGGTTAAACACTGTTATGGAAGACAACTTTATAAAAAATATCTTCAAAATTTCCAGATGTTTCCCTTTTTCATCAGATATTCTTAACATTAAAGTTTCAACTTTTCTGCAGCAGACAACTTTGTTAACTTTTTAGCTCACCTGTGCACGAAGTGCTCAAGGTGAGTTATTGTGATCGCCCGGCATCCGTCGTCCGTCGTCCGTCAACATTTTCTCCTCTGTAACCGGTGGGTCAACTGGGATGAAACTTCACAGAAAGCATCCTCTCAATGTCCTCACCAGAATTCCTTAAAATTTTCGGGATCTATACAGAATTCTGGTTTCCATGGCAACGAAATGAAAAAACTTCAAAATTCTTAAAAAATCTTCTCCTCCGAAAGTGTCAGGCCGATTTTCAAATAATTTTGTAGAAATGTTCCTCGGGTGACCTCCTATCAGATTCCTTCAAGCCATGTTGATTGGTCGAAAAACATGGCCGCCAGGGGGGGCGGGGCTATTTTTCCTTATATGGCTATAGTGCAAACTTAAAAAATCTTCTTCTCCAAAAGTGTCAGGCCGATTTTCAAATAAATTTGTAGAAATGTTCCTTGGGTGACCCTCTATCAGATTCCTTCAAGTCATGTTGATTGGTCAAAAACATGGCCGCCAGGGGGCGGGGCTATTTTGCCTTTTATGGTTATAGTGCAAACTTAAAAAATCTTCAACATCTTCTCCTCAGTAACCGGTGGGTCAATTGGGATGAAACTTCACAGAAAGCATCCTCTCAATGACCTCACCAGAATTCCTTCAAATTTTTGGGATCCATGCAGAATTCTGGTTTCCATGGCAACGAAACGAAAAAAACTTCAAAATTCTACTTCTCCCTAACTGGTTGGCAGATTTTGAACTTATTTTGTAGAAATGTTCCTTGGGTGACTCTCTATCAGATTCCTTGAAGCCATGTTGATTGGTCGAAAAACATGGCCGCCAGGGGGGCGGGGCTTTTTTACCTTATATGGCTATAGTGAAAACTTAAAAAATCTTCTCCTCCAAAAGTGTCAGGCCGATTTTCAAATAATTTTATAGAAATATTCCTTGGATGACCCGCTATCAGATTCCTTTAAGCCATGTTGATTGGTCGAAAATCATGGCCGCCAGGGGGGGCGGGGCTTTTTTGCCTTATATAGCTATAGTGCAAACTTAAAAAATCTTCTCCTCCAAAAGTGTCGGGCCGATTTTCAAATAATTTTGTAGAAATGTTCCTTGGATGACCCTCTATCAGATTCCTTCAAGCCATGTTGATTGGTCAAAAAACATGGTCGCCAGGGGGCGGGGCTATTTTGCCTTTTATTGCTATAGTGAAAACTTAAAAAATCTTCTCCTTCAAAAGTGTCAGGCCGATTTTCAAATAATTTTGTAGAAATGTTCCTAGGGTGACCCTCTATCAGATTCCCGTGATCTGGAGGTCACGGGTTCGATACCCGGTTGCGGCGACATTCTTTCGGGCGATTTTTCAATTGCCTCTCACCTCTGATCTATGTGAGAAAGTAGTCAGTGGCTTCGAAAGAATGTTGTGTAAGTATTGGTGTGGGAAAGCCAGGAAAACATGGGTAGGTGCACTGACCGCCGTGATATGACCAAAGCTGTTGAAAGCGGCGTTAAACTCCAAACAAACAAACAAATCTATCAGATTCCTTAAAGCCAAGTTGATTGGTTTGAAACTATGCCCGCCAGATGGCGGGGCTTATATAGCTAAAGTGAAAAAAAAAATCAGGTGAGCGATTCCAGGGCCATCATGGCCCTCTTGTTGTCAAAATATAGAAAATCTCTATTAATAATGAAAATATAATTATTTGAAATAGCTGAAAACATTTTGGCGAAGGAGGAAATTGCTCACTTAAAGCAAATTTCACCTTGTGCCGAAATGTTTTCAAAAGTTGTCTTCTTCATATGCATCAAAATGCATCTTCAAATAGAAAAGAATTAGGCTTGCCAGGCAGATGGTTAAAACCGTCATGTGCATGTTATATTAGTAAAATATCTAAAATGTTTTCAATATTTTTAGCTCGACTATTCAAAGTATATGGAGAGTTATTACAGTCACTTGTGCGTCCGCTTCGGCATTGCAGCTTTGGTTAAAGTTTTGCATGCAAGGTACTATCATGGACATATCTCAGTTAACACTAAAGATATTGACTTGAAACTTTATTCATGTCTTCAGGGGTGTCAGACAGTCAAGTTAGTTAACTCTTGTATGAATATAGTACACATTATGGCCCTCGTTGGACTTTGAAAATCATGTTAAAGTTTTGCATGCAAGGTATTATAATAATTCACATATCTCAGTAACCACTCATGGGATTGCTTTAAAACTTCACACAAGTATTGGACATAATCAAATGACCTTGCAGGACAAGTCCAACTCTACATCAGATTTTGACACAATTATGCCCCTTTTTGGACTTAGAAAGTTTGGTTAAAGTTTTGCATGCAAGGTACTATCATGGAAATATCTCAGTTACCACTAATGATATTGACTTGTAACTTCATTCATGTCTTCAGGGGTGTCAGACAGTCAAGTTAGATAACTCTAGTATGAATTTAGTACAAATAACGGCCCATGTTTGACTTTGAAAATTTGGTTAAAGTTTTGCATGCATGGTTCTATCGGGCACATATTTAATTAACCACTCAGGAATTGATTTAAAACTTCAATATAGTCTTTAAAGTTAACAAACAATCAGGTAAGGTAACTCCTGACTGAATTTATTATAAATTATGGCACTTGTTGAAGTTAGAAATTTGCGTTAAAGTTGTGCATGCAAGGCCTTTTCTCACAAACAGCAGATGCTATTCAAACAAGACTTATCGAACTTGATGTGTAGTACTTTACTAGCTACTAGCTCAGTAACAACTGTAGTATAGTATCAAATGGCCAAAAAGTTGAGCATGCTGTCTTGCGGACAGCTCTTGTTAATCATTATTATGGTTATAGTTTATTAAAATTTATATTGTTGTGAGTTACAGCTCAATATGAAATCTTACATATAATGGTTTCTTTATGATGAAGTATTGTTTTGACTTACTGTACAATATTTCATAAGAAATTCCTTTTTCATTAACTATTACTGTTTTGACATATTTGCCATGCTCAATTGGAAATGACGCAGGCTGTCAATCCAGGGGTTTTGAGTTTGAACCTCAGCATGGCCAACATTCTTTCAGACGTTTTATTTGATAGAGATATTCTGCAAATAGTTTACTAAGTTGACTGCTGCATATTTGTTTTTTGTTCAAAAGGGTAACAAAGCACTAACCACTCTTCTCCTATATTGTTGTTGCTTTAATCACTTCCCACATACAATGAATCTGCAGTAGACAACTCAAAAACATATTGGCAAAAATGTAAAAAAAAAACATAAAATCAGGGTTTTATTAGCTCAACTTTTGAAAAAACGAGAGCTATTGTTATGACTCTGGCGTCGGTGGCGGCGTGGTCGTCCGGTTAAGGTTTTTTGTTTAGCTCAGCTTTTTTATGCCCCCCCCCGGAATCTCCGATTCGGGGGGCATATAGTTTTTGGCCTGTCTGTCTGTCTGTCTGCACAAAAAAAACTTTAACCTTGACCACTACTTTTGAACCATAACAGGTACGGCTACCATATTTCACATGTGTATTCCTTGTGACATTACCTTTCTGTCAGTACCAAAATGTTTGACCTTGCGACCTTGACCTTTGACATAGATGTTGCCATTCTCGAAAAAAACTTTAACCTTGGCCATTACTTTTGAACCCTAACAGGTACGGCTACCATATTTCACATGTGTATTCCTTGTGACATGACCTTTCTGTCAGTACCAACATTTTTGACCTTGCGACCTTGACCTTTGACCTAGATGTTGCCATTCTCGAAAAAAACTTTAACCTTGGCCATTACTTTTGAACCATAACAGATACGGCTACCATATTTCACATGTGTATTCCTTGTGACATGACCTTTCTGTCAGTACCAACATTTTTGACCTTGCGACCTTGACCTTTGACCTAGATGTTGCCATTCTCAATTTTTTTTTTAACCTTCCCCACTACTTTTGAACCATAACAGGTAAGGCTACCATATTTCACATGTGTATACCTTGTGACATGACCTTTCTGTCAGTACCAAACTTTTTCACCTTGCGACCTTGACCGTTGACCTAGATGTTGCCATTCTCGATAAAAACTTTAACCTTGGCGACTACTTTTGAACCATAACAGGTACGGCTACCATATTTCACATGTGTATACCTTGTGACATGACCTTTCTGTCACTACCAAAATTTTCACCTTGCCACCTTGACCTTTGACCTAGATGTTGCCATTCTCGAAAAAAAACTTTAACCTTGAGGACTACTTTTCAACCATAACAGGTACGGCTACCATATTTCACATGTGTATTCCTTGTGACATGACCTTTCTGTCAGTACCAACATTTTTGACCTGGCGACCTTGACCTTTGACCAAGATGTTGCCATTGGGGGGCATCAGTGTTTCACAAACACATCTTGTTTTTTCTGTTTTCTATCAGTCGAGCATCTGTGCTGTACGCGGTTCTCTTGTTATTATATAGAGTTAAAAAACTCTATGGCAAAAGAAATTGCTCATTATGAGCAATTTCTCCTTTTGCCACAATGTTTTCAAAAGTATCTGCTGCCGCATCTTCACTAGCCGAGACTTCTTCGTACATTAGCATTCCCATAAGTAATTGTGGTAATGTAATGGACAAATTACACTTGGCTTGCGAAGATGCTGCTGCCGATGCATCAGAATACAATTGGGAATGGATTGTGTGGCTCAAGATCATATATAATTATTTAACCCTTTCCCTCATACGACAATTCTGCAGCAGACGACATTGAACATATTTTGTCATAACATAGAAAATCTCTATAATTAAATGGATAACCTATGACAAAAAGTGGAAAACATTGTGGCAAAAGGAGAAATTGCACATTTTGCTGCAGAGGCGTCAGAAAGCGTCTATATGAGGGAAAGGGATAATGATGTTCATTGTTGTTGTTTTCCAGCTTGTTCCATTCACTGTTCCAAGAAGTGAATACATGTTTGGTGACCTATTTATGAATGTATGTTTTGGTGACGGTGGTTCAAATTTCCTCGGCCAGATGTAAGTTGATTTGATGCCATACTACGCTACAGGAAAACCAATAAAAGCTTTTCTATGATATCTGTTGTTCATACTGTGGAAATAAATGGTCATATTATACACAGATGAAACAATTTGGGAAAAGAAGAAATTGTTTTATCTGCTGCAAAAGTATCAAATATCTGTTTGTATCGGGGAATGGATAAATCACTTTCAGAAATCATGATTAAATGCATATTCATGTTCATTTCTTAACCCTTTCCCTCATACGACAATTCTGCAGCAAACGACTTTGAACATATTTTGTCAAAAAATAGAAAAACTCTATAATTGAATGGATAACCTATGACGAAAAGTGGTAAAAGCGGAAAACATTGTTTCAAAAGGAGAAATTGCACGTTTTTTGCAATCTCTACTTTTGTCACTATGTTTTCAAAAAGCCACCTGCTACACAGGCGTCCGAAAGCGTCTATATGACGGTTAACCTTTTCCCACTTTAGACATATTTTGACGCATTTGCAGCAGACACCTTTTAAAAACACTGACAAAAGAAGAAATTGTTCATAATAAGCAATTTCTCTTTTTGCCACAATGATACAACAATTAAACTTTCATTAAATGCGATTTTTCATATTTTACCAACCTGTTTTCAAATTCGTCTGCTGCAGATACGATGTACTTGGGAAAGGTGAGGGTTTGGATGGGTGTCAAACTTTTCAAAAAAACATTATACCCCTGCAAACGATACTTGGCATAATGTTAATCAGGAGTAGTAGATGTGCCAGACGCAAATTTCATGTCCCTGTGACCTTCACCTTGACCTCTGACCTTGAAATAGGGATTGTTTTTGTTAGAATCTAATCTGTTGTACTCCTCCTTCAGTTTCAACCTGATTTACTTCATACTTGGCATAAATGTTAATCAGGAGTAGTAGATGTGAAACACGTAAATTTCATGTCCATGTGACCTTCACCTCTGACCTTGAAATAGGATTTTTTTTTTGTTAAAATCTAATCTGTTGTACTTTTCCTTCAGTTTCAACCTGATTTACTTCATACTTGGCATAAATGTTAATCCGGAGTAGTAGATGTGCAAGACGCAAATGTCATGTCCCTGTGACCTTGACCTTGACCTCTGACCTTGAAATAGGATTTTTTTTTCGTTAAAATCTAATCTGTTGTACTCCTTCAGTTTCAACCCGATTTACTTCATACTTGGCATTCATACTTGGCATAAATGTTAATCCGGAGTAGTAGATGTGCAAGACGCAAATGTCATGTCCCTGTGACCTTGACCTCTGACCTTGAAATAGGATTTTTTTTCGTTAAAATCTAATCTGTTGTACTCCTTCAGTTTCAACCCGATTTACTTCATACTTGGCATTCATACTTGGCATAAATGATAATCAGGAGTAGTAGATGTGCAAGAAGCAAATTTCATGTCCCTGTGACCTTCACCTTGACCTCTGACCTTGAAATAGGATTTTTTTTTTGTTAAAATCTAATCTGTTGTACTTCTCCTTCAGTTTCAACCTGATTTACTTCATACTTGGCATAAATGTTAATCAGGAGTAGTAGATGTGCAACACGCAAATTTCATGTCCCTGTGACCTTGACCTCTGACCTTGAAATAGGATTTTTTTTTGTTAAAATCTAATCTGTTGTACTCCTCCTTCAGTTTCAACCTGATTTACTTGATACTTGGCATAAATGTTAATCAGGAGTAGTAGATGTGCAACACGCAAATTTCATGTCCCTGTGACCTTCACCTCAGACCTTGAAATAGGATTTTTTTTTGTTAAAATCTAATCTGTTGTACTCCTCCTTCAGTTTCAACCTGATTTACTTCATACTTGCTTAAATGTTAATCAGGAGTAGTAGATGTGCAAGACGCAAATTTCATGTCCCTGTGACCTTCACCTCTGACCTTGAAAAAAGGAATTTTTTTTCTTAAAATCTAATCTGGTGCGACATACTCCTCCTTCAATTTCAACCGGATTTACTTGAAACATGGCAAAATGTCAAGAGGTAGAACATGATATACTGTAAACTACCTAAATTACGTAAGGATTTTATATTTCCTAATATTCGCAAGCTGACCTCCTCACGAAATTAATACATGCGAAAATATATCGATCAGAAGTGAAATTTAAACTTCTGCTACTTTTTCTCAAAATTAAAATATCAAAATATCAAAATCATGAAAAATATCGAAAATAGGTCCTCGCGAATATTCAGAAGTTTACAGTAAAAACCTTGTTACTCTTTGAATAAAGAATGTGGTTCATTTTCTTCTTGTTTGTTTGTTTTCTGAAACTAGAAAAACTAAATAAAAACTTATTTCATGAGGAAATAGTACTTTATGCGGATTGTATTTTATGCATTAGAAAATGTTCTTGACAAAATTTCTTTAAAATAAGATTTGTATATTGCTTTTTGATATCATCTTAGTATTTCTTTTTGATACTGATATTTAAATTGTCTGAGTCAAAGATAATACTGTGAGATATAATATGTGTCAGGGGTTGGGGCGGGGGTATTAATCACCTTCAGTGATAGTTCTAGTTTAAACTGATTCTAAACAAATTTCATTGAAGGGTAGCTTATATTGAATATAGCCCTGAATTGATATTGGGGTCAAGGTCATTGTTTACAAAAATATAGCATATATGTGTTATGGTCATTGTTGAAAACCTAATATTTGTGTGGCCCTCCTGCATTCTTGTCGTTTCGCCAATCTTTGTTTGATGACGGAGATCACTTCTCCATTCTGTCAATCGTATAACCCTTTCCCTCATACGACAATTCTGCAGCAGACGACTTTGAACGTATTTTGTCAAAACATAGAAAATCTCCATAATTGAGTGGATAACCTATGACAAAAAGTAGAAAACATTGTGGCAAAAGGAGAGTTTTGAGCAATTTCTTCTTTTGTCACTATGTTTTCAAAAAGCCGTCTGCTGCAGAGGCGTCAGAAAGCGTCTATATGAGGGAAAGGGTTAACTACTCTGTTACAATATATTGAAATATTATGTATATTCCTTCAAACAATTTTTTCTTTTTTTACTAAAGGGCTGATGATGTTGTAGATCCATCCATTCAACTGATCATTATGACATACAGGCTCCCAAAGTTTATACAAAACATCATCATAGCTTTCATGAACATGTTCTCAGGGGTCAGTCTTTTCAGTACTATTTAACCCTTTCCCACATACAGATGCAATCTGGCGCCTCAATAGCAGACGACTTTTGAAAATATTCTGACAAAAGGAGAAATTGCTCAAAATGAGCCACAAAGGTTTCAACTCTTCTCTGTAATTATGTCTCCCCCTGTATACAGGGGAGATATATTGTTTTTGTCCTTTGGGTCTGTCTGTCTGTCTGTCTGTCTGTCTGTCTGTCTGTCTGTCTGTCTGTCCGTCTGTCCGTCTGTCTGTCCGTCTGTCTGTCTGTCTCTCCGAAATCGTGTCTGCTCCATATCTTCCCAAGAATTGAAGGATTTTTATGAAACTTGGGTCACATGTTTACCTCATCAAGGCGATGTGCAGAACCCATGTCTCGACTGTCTGTCTGTCCATCTGTCTGTCCCAAATCGTGTCCGCTCCATATCTCCAAGACGGCATGAAGGATTTTCATGAAACTTGGGTCAAATGTTCACCTCATCAAGGCGATGTGCAGAACCCATGTCTCGACCATACCTGTTCAAGGTCAAGGTCACACTTGAAGGTCAAAGGTTTGAGGCTTTATTTTGTGTCCGCTCCATATCTCCAAGACGGCTTGATTTTCATGATACTTAGGTCACATGTTCACCTCATCAAGGCGATGTGCAGAACCCATGTCTCGACCATACCGGTTCAAGGTCAAGGTCACGCTTGAAGGTCAAAGGTTTGAGGCTTTATTTCGTGTCTGCTCCATATCTCCAAGACGGCTTGAAGGATTTTCATGAAACTTTGGTCACATATTCACCTCATCAAGGCGATGTGCAGAACCCATGTCTCGACTGTCTGTCTGTCTGTCCTTCTGTCCGTCCCAAATCGTGTCCGCTCCATATCTCCAAGACGGCTTGAAGGATTTTCATGAAACTTGGGTAAAATGTTCACCTCATCAAGGCGATGTGCAGAAACCATGTCTCGACTGTCTGTCCCAAATCGTGTTCGCTCCATATGTCCAAGACGGCTTGAAGGATTTTCATGAAACTTGGATCACATGTTCACCTCATCAAGGCGATGTGCAGAACCCATGTCTCGACTGTCTGTTTGTCCGTCTGTCTGTCCCAAATCGTGTCCGCTCCATATCTCCAAGACGGCTTGAAGGATTTTCATGAAACTTGGGTCACATGTTCACCTCATCAAGGCGATGTGCAGAACCCATGTCTTGACTGTCTGTCTGTCTGTCTGTCCGTCCCAAATCGTGTCCGCTCCATATCTCCAAGACGGCTTGTAGGATTTTCATGAAACTTGGGTCAAATGTTCACCTCATCAAGGCAATGTGCAGAACCCATGTCTCGACTGTTTGTCTGTCTGTCCCAAATCGTGTCCGCTCCATATCTCAAAGACGGCTTGAAGGATTTTCATGAAACTTGGGTCACATGTTCACCTCATCAAGGCAATGTGCAGAACCCATGTCTCGACTGTCTGTCTGTCTGTCTGTCCCAAATCGTGTCCGCTCCATATCTCCAAGACGGCTTGAAGGATTTTCATGAAACTTGGGTCACATGTTCACCTCATCAAGGCGATGTGCAGAACCCATTGTCTGCTTTATAGGTTGGAATGTTTTGAGAGATATTGACAGATATTTGAGGGGGAGACATCTGTTTTTGGCAAAAACGATTCTAGTTATACCTTAATTTTGAGAGGTTTTCCATAATTCTATCTAGATATTTTCTAAGTCGTCTGCTGCAGATATGTCGTATGTTGGAAAGGGTGAAGCCGGTCTGGTCCTTGTGAACACAATAGAGCCTCCATTTACTCTCCGATCTTCACCAAACTTACATAGTAGTTAAATATTGCTGAGAGCTTGGTTCCTTTGACAAACCAGCCAGATCCACCCATGCAAGACTGGATTATGGCCCTTGAAATAGTCAAAAAATAGAAAATAGTTATAATAGAGCATGTAAACACAATAGAGACTCCATTTACTATCTGATCTTCACCAAACTTAGATAGTAGTTAAATATTGATGAGAGCTCGGTTTCTTTCGAAAACCATGCCCATGCAAGCCTGGATTATGGCTCTTGAAATTGTCAAAATTGCTATAATACAGCTTTTCAACATAATAGAGCCTCCATTTACTATCCGATCTTTACCATACATACATGCTCTGGATTGAAAATGACCTAAGAACCATACCAGAAGAGCATAGGTCCTCATAGGTCTCTTGTTTGTATGATAAATTACAAAGCTAAAGTAAGCTGATATTTTCTGAACATGTTAATATTCCCTGTGTTTCCTGTAAATCAATATTGGAGAGGACCTAAAATAAGCTATGAGCTTTCAGTCCAATCTATTTCTCCATTGTATATTTCTTGATGTTTCCTATTATGTAAAATATATGAGAATAAAATAGGTTTAAACCAAATATAGGTATGACCGGTCAAAAACTAGGTAACAAGGCCAAATTTGAGACAAATCTTGTTAAAACTATAGAGACCGCTTTTTTGACTTGAGCAGCTTGAAACTTTGTCAGAAAGTTTGTCTTTATGATATCTAGGCCAAGTTCGAATATAGATTATTTTGGGTCAAAAACTAGGTCAATAGGCCTAATTGAAGAACACTGGAAGCCACATTTTTGGCTTGAGCATGTTGAAACTTGTCAGAATATTTTTCTTGATGATATCTAGGTTAGCTTTGAATATGGGTTTGGTCAGGTCAAAAACTAGGTCACTAGGCCACATTGTAGAAGAATCTTGTTAACACTATAGATCTCGCATTTTTAACTGGAGCAGACTGAAACTTTGTCAGAAAGTTTGCCTTGATGATATCTAGGCAAAGGTTGAATATGGGTCATGTGGGGTCAAATACAAGAGCACGAGGTCAAATTGAAGGAAAATCTTGTTAACACTCTGGAAGGTGCATTTTGGGTTTGAGCATGTTGAAACTTTGTCAGAATGTTTGTCTTGATGATATCTAGGCATAATTTCATTTACAGTTGTGTTGAGATGTACATTGTATTAACACTTCTTTGCAAATCGTTAAAAATCAATAAGCTTGATCAGAAAATGCTTCCAGTCAACAAACATTACCGCCAGGCAAAAACCTCATATTGCCATAAGTGCTGAAAAGTTAAGTCTTAAATAGCCCATTCTCAGGTGAGTGATCCAGGGCCTCAGGAATGAGCGATTTTGTATTTATTGCAAAAAACATTCTTGAAAATCAATACATGACTTTATTATCCACTGCCAATTGTATTGTGAAATACGTAGAAAATATATTCCGGATAAATACATTACTCATCCTACTTACCACAAATTTCATGATTTGTGTGCAAGCAATAATATCACAATTATTAGAAATCTGGCAATGTATTTATACCATGCTAATAAAGTTTTTTCTAACCAGTTCATGTACATTGATGTAATCAGGTTACTTATACATGCATTAATTCCACATGATTTTAAATGTCTTCACAGGAAAAGAACTACTTTTAATGTATAGAGTAAATATGTTATATGTATATGGGCCAAAGGCCTAAGTATATATAAATTTTGAATCCTTGACAGTTCTAGTAAAAAAATCCGCTATTGACCTGAAATGAAAACCTTATTCAATAACTGTTTCTATATTCTAACCTAGATGTTTTTAACCCTTTCCGTCTCACTATTTCTATATTCTAGCCTAGATGCTTTAAACCCTGTCCGTTTCTCTGATGCATCCGTCACAGATGACTTTTGAAAACATTATGGCAAACAGAGAAATTGTTCGTCATGAGCACTTTCCGTTTTTGCCACAATGATTTCTACTATATTCAATAATTATACATTGATTTGTAGAGTGTTTCAATATTTCTACCTAAATGTTTTCCAAGTTGTCCAGTTCAGATGTGTTATATGAAGAAAAGGTTGAAAGTTGTGTGCTGCAGGTTTGTAGCATATGGAAAAGGATTGAGTCAAGACAATAAAGGTGTATGAATTTTTTTTCCTTTGTTTTTTTTTTAGGAAAAGTTACCAGGTAAAGTTTTGAAGTCAATGCAAGGAGTAAAGTAAGTTTTTAAAGAACATTCTTATTCACCTTTTTTTTTAGCTCACCTGTGCACGAAGTGCTCAGGGTGAGTTATTGTGATCGCCCTATGTCCGTCGTCCGTCATCCGTCAACATTTTCTCCTCTGTAACCGGTGGGTCAACTGGGATGAAACTTCACAGAAAGCATCCTCGCAATGTCCTCACCAGAATTCCTTAAAATTTTTGGGATCCATGCAGAATTCTGGTTTCCATGGCAACGAAATGAAAAAAACTTCAAAATTCTTAAAAATCTTCTCCTCCCAAAGTGTCAGGCCGATTTTCAAATTATTTTGTAGAAATGATCCTTGGGTGACCCCCTATCAGATTCCTTCAAGCCATGTTGATTGGTCGAAAAACATGGCCCCCAGGGTGGTGGGGGGCGGGCTATTTTGCCAATATGGCTATAGTGCAAACTTAAAAAATCTTCTCCTCCAAAAGTGTAAGGCCGATTTTCAAATAATTTTTTAGAAATGTTCCTTGGGTGACCCTCTATCAGATTCCTTCAAGCCATGTTGATTGGTCAAAAAACATGGCCGCCAGGGGGCGGGGCTATTTTGCCTTTTATGGTTATAGTGAAAACTTAAAAAATCTTCAACATCTTCTCCTCAGTAACCAGTGGGTTAATTGGGATGAAACTTCACAGAAAGCATCCTCTCAATGACCTCACCAGAATTCCTTCAAATTATTGGGATCCATGCAGAATTCTGGTTTCCATGGCAACGAAACGAAAAAAACTTCAAAATTCTTCTCCTCCCAAATTGGTTGGCAGATTTTGAACTTATTTTGTAGAAATGTTCCTTGGGTGACTCTCTATCAGATTCCTTGAAGCCATGTTGATTGGTCGAAAAACATGGCCGCCAGGGGGGGGCAGGGCTTTTTTGCGTTATATGGCTATAGTGAAAACTTAAAAAATCTTCTGCTCCAAAAGTGTCAGGCCGATTTTCAAATAATTTTGTAGAAATGTTCCTTGGATGACCCTCTATCAGATTCCTTTAAGCCATGTTGATTGGTCGGGGCTTATATAGCTAAAGTGAAAAAAAAAATCAGGTGAGCGATTCCAGGGCCATCATGGCCCTCTTGTTTTAAATATAGCAGCTGCTGGATTATTTTGGTTGGTGATTTTATTTTTAATTTTCACCAAGATTTGCAGTGTCTTTTAAAGACTGCTTCGGTGGTGTAGTGGTCGAGCATCTGCCTCGGTTTTTGAAGGTCGTGAGTTCGATTAAAGGCCAGGTCATACCAAAGACTTTAAAAATGGTTGTAATCACTGCCCTCCTTGGCGCACAAGGTTGCAGGGTTAGCAGACTGAGTTGCTGGTATCAGGATAAATGGACCAGTATTACTAATAACTTACCAAGGAAGACAGTGGTGCAGTGGTAGAGCGTCGGCCTATCGGTTCAAAGGTCCCAGATTTGAATCCTGTGATGAGCAGGTTCTGCCTTTGGGATTTTACCACACAAACGACGCAAAGTACTGGTTAAGTCTCCAGGAAGCAGACATTGAGCGTGATTAATATAAGGTTAAAGCTTGTTTCGCAATCCATGTAAAATAAAGAAGTTTAACTTAACTTACCCAGGAAACAATGTGATATAACTGAACAATTATTAAAAGCTGCGTATCACATGAATCAATCAAATAAAGATGTTTTTAAGTTGGCAGTTAAATTTTAATACAGAGTTTAAAGTTGAGAGAGAATTTGCTTAGTTTGAGCTGTTTTGCGTAGCCTTCCTTTGTAGGTAGACACATATGGATTTCTTGTCCATCATCTGTCTATCCATCCATCCATCCATCCATATATCAATCACCCGTTAACTTACTGACTTAGTGTCAAGCATAAGTGTGCAAGGGGGCAGGAGAGGGAGAGGGCCATTTTCTTCAGTACTTTGATCTTAAGTGGTTCCAATTTATTTCTAAGCAATGCATGTAGATATGAGCCGTCCCGCGAGACAACCAACATTATTGCCTCTGCATAATGTATCGATCCAGATCAGCCTGCGCAGTCCACGCTGACTGATCCGGGCCAACATATTCTGTCTCAGGGGGATAGATGTATAGAGTAATGATTCCTGAAACAGAAAATCCACAGGAGCAAAAAGTGTATATCCAGGTAAGCCTGCGCGGTATACTTTCCAGATCGATACTTTACTCAGAGTCCACAATGTTGGTTTTCTCGCGGGATGGCTCATGTTTTAATGATCTTTGATGAGTAAATGTATTATTATGACAAGATACTTCATATAAAAATTTGGTTATTATTAGCAAAAAAATTACTTTAACCCCTCATTCAACATTTCTGCAGCAGACGACTTTGAACATATTTTGTAAAAAAATAGAAAATCACTCTAATTGAATGGATAACCTATGACTAAAAGTGGAAAACATTGTGGCAAAAGGAGAAATTGTTCATCTTATGAAATTTCTCCTCTTTCTACATTGTTTTCAAAAAGCGTCTGTTGCAGAGGCGTAAGAAAGCGTCTTTATGTGGGCAATTTCTCCTTTTGTCACAATGTTTTCAAAACTGGAAAGGATTAACCGTAATTGTTTGTCGCCAGATCAGTGAAAGATTGGTGGGCCCTGGCTAATAAACTAGAAGAATACAAAGCCGAGTTCAAGTCTGCCTGGAGAGCCAGTGAACTCGATGCTGTCATTTGTCCAACAATGCCCTATGTTGCAGTGCCAACTGGTTGTGTGAAATACCTTGTGGGTAAGAATCAGTTTCATACAGTCTTTCTAGAAAACATTTTCTAACATATAATAATTTTGCAGCTTACTACATTGAAAACATTAAGGTAAAACTTTTAAAAACTGAAAACATAAATTGAAGTATAATTATTGAATAGAGTAGAAATTATCAGGGAGGGAGATATTGAAATGGCGTTGTCCGTCCGTCACGTCCATCCGCACTCATTTCTCAGTAACTAGCTGGTAGAATTTCATGAAACTTGAAATAAATATGAACCAACATACTGGGATGATGCCCGTCTATTTTTTTTGGGGATTGGTAAATTTTCCTTAGAGTTATTGCTCTTGATATATTGATAAATCCACGTCCGCAGCCATTTCTCAGTAACTAGCTTGTAGAATTTCATGAAACTTGAAATAAATATGAACCAACATACTGGGATGATGCCCGTCCATTGGTCAATTGAGTTATTGCCGTTGATTTAAGGAGAAAAATTGAATTAAGGGAATAAAGGCAGCTATTGCACTTGTGTCACCATTGGTTAAAGTAGCAAAAACTTGTTTTCACATTTTCCTTTGGGATTTAATTATAAAAAAATGTCTTTAATTCACACTCTTAGTTTAATAAAGTTGTTTATAAAACCAGTGTCGTTATTTTATTCTTTCTGTCTCAATTTCTGTTCATACCCCTTGTTCTTGTGTGAATAAGTTTCAATTGCACATTCAACATAAAGGCCTTTATTCACAAACAAGCCATCAATTACAAACAAGCCATCATTGGCCAGGGATATCAATTCAGCGAAATTGCTTGTTTCTGTTATATCACGGCAACAGTTCACTTATTCATGATTTCTTGGAAAGCAAACCAGTACTAGGCTAGGAAATGTGCCTTGCTCAAGGGCACTCCACTATGAGCCTTGGCCGTGACTGGGGATCAAACCTGTCCTCCTGTCCCACATTTTGATGAATCTGCACCTTTTGAAGTCACTGTGGCAAGAAACCAATTGCTCATGGTGAGCAATTTCTTCAACATCCACAATGTTGTTTGATTTATTCAATAATGACACTCGCATTCACTCAAATTTTCCATGTGTTTGCCTGGATGTTTTCAAATTCGTCTGCTGTAGATTTGTTGTATGTGGGAAAGGGTTACTCCATGTGTTTGCCTGGATGTTTTCAAAGTCGTCTGCTGTAGATTTGTTGTATGTTGGGAAAGGGTTACACGACCAACATTGTGGTAGAATCATAAATGATGTTTACAAACTATATAAGATGATAGATAAATGTTTCCCTTTCCCTCATATAGACGCTTTCTGATGCCTCTGCAGCAGACAGCTTTTTGAAAAAACATAGTGACAAAAGAAGAAATTGCACAAAACGTGCAATTTCTCCTTTTGTCACAATGTTTTCCACTTTTTGTCATAGGTTATCCATTCAATTATGGAGATTTTCTATTTTTTGACAAAATACGTTCAAAGTCGTCTGCTGCAGAATTGCCGTATGAGGGAAAGTGTTAAATCATTTTATACATTCATACAGGTGGCGTTTCTTATTCTACATTGTACAACTTACTGAATTAAGAGGAAGAAACACTTGATTTATAATCCTTTCCTTCATACAACAATTCTGCAGCAGACGACTTTGAACATATTTTGTCAAAAATTAGAAAATCTCTAAAATTGAATGGATAACAACCTATGACTAAAAGTGGAAAACATTGTGGCAAAAGGAGACATTGCTTGTTTTGAGCAATGTCTTCTTTTGTCACTATGTTTTCAAAAAAGCTGTCTGCTGCAGAGGCGTCAGAAAGCGTCTATATGATGGAAAGGGTAAAATCATTTTATGCATTCATACAGGTGGCGTTTCTTATACTACATTGTACAACTTACTGAATTATCCAGCGGGTTGTGTTCCCGTTACCAAGGTAACAGCTGTGGACCAAGCTAAAATGAAAGACTACCCTACAGATACGACATCTCACAAGTATATCAAAAAGGTACACCTTCATGTAACATCAGACTGTAAACATCCCTATTTAATCTTTTCACTCATATAGACGCATGATGAGGCCTCTCCAGAAGACAAATTCGGAAAAAAATGGCAAAAGAAGAAGTTACCGGTACTCATGATCGCTACAGTGTTTTTCAACTTTATTCAATAATTGTTCTCTCATTTTTCGATTTTCCATATTTTTGCGTAAATGTTTTTAACCCTTTCCCTCATATAAACACTTTCGGACACCTCTGCAGCAGACGGTTTTTTTGAAAACATAGTGACAAAAGAAGAAATTGCACAAAACGTGCAATTTCTCCTTTTGCCACAATGTTTTCCACTTTTCGACATAGGTTATCCATTCAATTATGGAGATTTTCTATATTTTGACAAAATACGTTCAAAGTCGTCTGCTGCAGAATTGTCATATGAGGGAAAGGGTTAAAGTCGTCTGCTGCAGTTCTGTTGCATGTGTGAATGGGTTAGGTGTCCTCTGCCTTGCCGTCTCTCCATCACATTAACATTTATTGGGGTGTGTAAAACTCCTAATAATGTACCTTTGTAAACAAAATTTGTAAATCTGGAATCACCATGTTGGTTGTTCGTTTGTTTGTGTTTGTTTACCCTCGCCAAGCAGAATTAACTATTTGGCAAGCAAACTGTTGGTTGGTCTGTCGGCATGACATATGATTGTTGTGAAGGATTACATCTAAACATAATATAAGATATTTTAATGAAACCAGGCCCCGATTTTATCAACTATACTTAGCGCTAAGTAATACTTTAGAGCTTATTTCATCATTTTTGTTTTCCTTATAAAAATGCCAAATATTTCATTCTTATCAAGTATTGTTGGTCAACAAGGGTAAAACCAAGCCATGGTAGCTCAGTCGGTAGCGATGCGGGATATCAATCCAGGGGTTGTGAGTTTGAACCCCAGCTTGGCCAACATTCTTTCCGTCATTTGACAAAAGGCATTGTGACAAGCGTCATTCGTCATCCACCAATTGACTAACAGTCTATGTGGAAAAGCAGCCAGTTGATTGGAAAAATTGTTGTGTGTATTACTGGTGTGAGAAAGCCAGGAAACACATGATTAGGTGAACTGGCAGACGTGATATAACTGAGAAATTGTTGAAAGGCTTTAAACCCCAATCAATCAATCAATCATCTCTGCTAAGTCTGCTAAACTTAAATTTATTCCACCAATCATGTTTTACCAAATAGTAGTGATACAAAAATGATGAAATAAGTTTTTAAGTATTTAACCCTTTCCCTCATATGGACGCTTTTTGAAAAACATATTTCTACTTTTAGTCATAGGTTATCCATTCAATTATAGAGATTTTCTATTTGTTGACAAAATATGTTCAAAGTCGTCTGCTGCAGATTTGTTGTATGTGGGCAAGGGCTAAGTTTTACTTAGCCCTAAGAAAGGTTGCCTGGTACCCATGACAACCATGCATTGTAGATCAATGTAGTTTTTGTGTATAATAATTAACCCTTTCCCTCATTTAGACGCTTTCTGACGCCTCAGCAGCAGACAGCTTTTAGAAAACATAGTGACAAAAGAAGAAATTGCTCAAAACGAGCAATTTCTCCTTTTGCCACAATGTTTTCCACTTTTAGTCATAGGTTAACCATTCAATTATAGAGATTTTCTATTTTTTGACAAAATATGTTCAAAATCGTCTGCTGCAATTATAGAGATTTTTCAAAAAACTGTCTGCTGCAGAGGTGTCAGAAAGCATCTATATAAGGGTAAGGATTAAAGCTATTCTGTTTTCTCTCGTTTCAGTTTTTCAGTGCGGATACAGGAGGACTACCAGTAACAGTGCAGTGTGTAGGATTGCCTTTTGAAGAGGAGCTGGTGCTAAGAGTGATGAAAGAACTGGATATTGGTTTAAAAAGATTTGGGCCTCAATGAAATAAAGACCACCTTCATGAAGCAATTCCCTGTCTATAGCGACCACACTTTTATTTAGTTTATCTACATTTTATCTAAATTTGAACCTTACATTTACCAATCATACATAGTTTTGTATTTTGCGGGTAGAAATAGTCCAGGTTAAGAATTCTACAAAATATTATACATTGATGAAAATTGATGTCATTTGTTGTATAGTCGAACCTCGTTAAACTGGACGCCGTTTATCCGGAAAATTCGCACTCCAGACTTAAAATTCAAGGAACGGATTTTTTATGCTTAATTATTCTCCGTTAATACGGAAATTCGCACAAAAAATATCGGGAATGGAGCGACCATTTACACATAAAATCCGCTTCATAAGTTCAGAGGTCCAAACATGTAGATTGTTTTTTGTTCTCTCAATTAGTCCGGATTATACTGATTGTGTAAATCTTGTTGTGTGTCATAGTTTTCTAGTATGTCTGTTTGTCCTAACAATATGTGTTAAAAGCTGTGTACTGTATACAATGTAATATTCGGCTAGCGTGTGTCATTGTTTACTTTGATTAGCAGCCAATCAGGCGTTGATTGCCAACATGATATAAACTGATTTTGAGATTAAACTTTCGACAGTTTGACCCAGAGACAAGTGGAAATCTGACAAAAAATAATAAGGTGTTCCTTATTTGTATATTTTGATGCTCATTTTTCAAATTATAACATTTTTAGCTCTACTGGCCAAAGGCCAGAAGGGCTTATGTCGTGGCGATTTGTCCGTCGTCCGTCCGTCCGTAAACAATTTCTTGTTAACACGATACAGTCTTCACTTTTAATTGTATCTCAACCAAACTTATACAGTAGTTAGATATCCATGAGAGTTCGGTTCCTTTCGAAAACCAGCCAGATCCGCCTATGCATGACTGGATTATGGCCCTTGAAATGGTCAAAATTCCTATAAAAGAGCTTGTTAACACGATACAGTCTTCACTTTTGATTGTATCTCAACCAAACTTATACAGTAGTTAGATATCTATGAGAGCTCGGATCCTTTCAAAAACCAGCCAGATCCGCCCATGCATGACTGGATTATGGCCCTTGAAATGGTCAAAATTGCTATAAAAGAGCTTGTTAACACGATACAGTCTTCACTTTTGATTGTATCTCAACTAAACTTATACAGTAGTTAGATATCTATGAGAGCTCGGTTCCTTTCGAAAACCAGCCAGATCCGCCCATGCATGACTGGATTATGGCCCTTGAAATTGTCAAAATTGCTATAAAAGAGCTTGTTAACACGATACAGTCTTCACTTTTGATTGTATCTCAACCAAACTTATACAGTAGTTCGATATCCATGAGAGCTCGGTTCCTTTCGTAAACCAGCCAGATCCGCCCATACAAGACTGGATTATGGCCCTTGAAATTGTTCAAATTGCTATAATTGAGCATGTGAACACAATAGAGGCTCTATTTACTATCTGATCTTCACCAAACTTAGATAGTAGTTAAATATTGATGAGAGCTTGGTTCCTTTTGAAAACCAGGCCCATGAAATTGTAAAAATTGCTATAATACAGCTTGTGAACACAAAAGAGCCTCCATTTACTATCCGATCTTCACCATACATACATGCTCTGGATTGAAAATGAGCAAAGAACCATACCAGTAGAGCATAGGCCCTCATGGGCCTCTTGTTTACGTATATGTTATCCAGTTGTTGTATATCTCATGATTAATCTTCGCTTACGACAAACGGTGCAATCTAGAGGTAAATAAAACTTTAAATGAAAAAATTGTACTTAAACTATTTGAATTCACCTCAACTGTAATCATTATTTTCAGGCTGAGATGACAATTCTTGTTAAATCGTTAATCCGGAAGATTTGCAATCCGGACTTTTTTCTCTGGTAACCAAAGTGTCCAGATTAACGAGGTTCGATTGTATATGATTTTGTAAACGATGTTATGTTTTGATAAACGTAGCTATGTTATGGTGCTTTCAATGTTGGAGGTGATGTTATACATAATGTATATGTGTTAGGACCCTTTCCCTCTTGTAAATTATGACGCACCTGCAGCAGTCGACTTTTGAAAACCTTGTGAAAAAAGGAGAAACTGCTCAAAACAAGCAATATCTCCGTTTGTCATAATGTTTTCAACTCTGTTAAATAATTTACATTCAATTGATAGAGGTTAACCCTTTCCCTCATATAGATGCTTTCTGACGCCTCTGCAGCAGACGGCTTTTTGAAAACATAGTGACAAAAGAAGAAATTGCCCAAAACGAGCAATTTCTCCTTTTGCCACAATGTTTTCCACTTTTAGTGATAGATTATCCATTTAATTATAGAGATTTTCTATTTTTTGACAAAAATAGGTTCAAAGTCGTCTGCTGCAGAATTGTCGTATGAGGGAAAGGGTTAATGCTCCATATTTGTTTAATGTGGTTAAAGGGTTCAGAAGTATTTCCCAAAATGGCCACAGCACACAAAAACAGACTTTTGAGAGCAACAAGGCCTGAACCTTCTACTGCTTTGAAAGCAGTTGAGGAAAGCGATATCTGGAAAATTCAGTGCTTGATTTCAGTATTCAATTGGCAACTTTACAGGAGGAAGGGAATTGCTCGTTTTTAGCTCTACTGGCCAAAGGCCAGAAGGGCTTATGTCGTGGCGATTTGTCCGTTGTCCGTGTGTGCGTCCGTGGGTGCATCCGTCCGTCCGTAAACAATTTCTTGTTAACATGATACAGTCTTCACTTTTGATTGTATCTCAACCAAACTTATCCATGAGAGCTCGGTTCCTTTCGAAAACCAGCCACAGATCCGCCCATGCATGACTGGATTATGGCCCTTGAAATGGTCACAATTGCTATAAAAGAGCTTGTTAACACGATACAGTCTTTATTTTTTATTGTATCTCAACCAAACTTATACAGTAGTTAGATATCCATGAGAGCTTGATTCCTTTCGAAAACAAGCCAGATCTGCCCCATGCATGACTGAATTATGGCCCTTCAAATTGTGAAAATTGATATAATAGGGCTTGTTAACATGATACAGTCCTTATTTTTGATTGTATCTCAATCAAACTTATACAGTAGTTAGATATCCATGAGAGTTTGGTTCATTTCTAAAAAACGGCCAGATCTACCCATGCATGGCTGGATTTTGGCCCTTGAAATTGTCAAAATTGCTATAATACAGCTTGTGAACACAATAGAGCTTCCATTTACTATCTGATCTTCACCAAACTTAGATGGTATTTGAATATTGATGACATATTGGTTCCTTTTGAAACAAGCCAGATCAATGCCAGTAGAGCATAGGCCCTCATGGGCCTCTTGTTAAAATATGGCAAACACTTGCTACCCAAATGCAGACACTTTATTCGGAAAACATTTTGACAAAAAGGAGAAATTGATTCCTAAAATTAATTTCTCATTTTGCATCAAGGTTGTCATCTTTTTTTTCAGTAATTTTACTTTTATTCATGGAGATTTTCCATCTGTTGGACAAAAGTGACACTTGTATGAAAAATGGTTAACACCTTTGCAGCCACTTTGGGAAGGTTTATCTATAGATGTAAAACTTTGTGCCCGTAATTAACAAACATATGTATGATTATGGTCATTATTTTAGCCAAGAAGTATAAAACAGAAATTTCGTCAATTTTTCCTGTGTAATCTTATAACATAAAGATAAAATCTAATGTAGATTATGCTTTTCTAGATGAATCTGTCCATGTTTATAACAATTCTAAAATGAAGGAAAGATTGATTCTTGCCAGTATTTTGTGACCTTAATTTGTCCCTCATATTATACATAAACTTACTCACTTAATCTTTGTTTAAATAATGTTATTTATTTATTTTTTGGGGAATAAGGCTTTGTTTAAATAATGTTATTTATTTAGTTTTTTGGGAATTAGACTTTGTTTTGTCATTATTATGTTGAATATATTTTGCACTTTACAATTTCTTTACAGAGATGAGTTTGAATTTTTAATGCAGATGACATATAACCCTTTACCTAATATAGACGCTTTCTGATGCCTCTGCAGCAGACAGCTTTTTGAAAACATAGTAACAAAAGAAGAATTTGCTCAAAATGATCAATTTCTCCTTTTGCAACAATGTTTTCCACTTTTAGTCATAGGTTATCCATTCAATTATATGGTTGTATCATATTCATATCAATTCAGTTGTATGTGGGAAAGCACATGTAACACATTTTGACACATCTGAGGCAACTATTACCCTAAAAAAGTACCTTCCTTTGTTATTAGTGCCGAGTAGGAGCCCGCGACTATACCTTTAAAAACTTTTCATAAATTGCATGGGAGGACAAAATTAAGTATATATATAGGTTGTTAAAAGAAAAAAAATATATATAAATGCCTCGAAAATGTGATTGTTTAAATCACTAAGCTATGATATATTTGAAAAGAAATTCATGTTTCCAAGGTTATAAATTTGTGTTTGATTATCCGTTTTTAGCTCGACTTTTTGAAGAAAAGTCTAGCTATACTACAAGCCCCGGCGTTGGGGTTGGTGTCACACCTTCGTTAAGGTTTTTGTACCAATTCACTTTTTTGTCAAAACCATTACAGATCTTGCTTTCAAACTTCCAACACTTTTTACCATCATTACCTCCATCAACAGACAAGAGTACATAACTCGGTCAAGGTTTTTGTAAGAATTATGGCCCTTTTTCGACTTAGAATTTTAGTTAAGTTTTTTGTACCAATTCAATTTTTTTCAAAACCATTATAGATATTGCTTTGAAACTTACAACACTTATTCACCATCATAACCTCCATCAACAGACAAGAATACATAACTCTGTCAAGGTTTTTGTAAGAATTATGGCGTTGGTGTAACACCTTGGTTAAGGTTTTTGTACCAATTTACTTTTTTTGTCAAAACCATTAAGATATTGCTTTGAAACTTACAACACTTATTCACCATCATTACCTCCATCAACAGACAAGAGTACATAACTCTGTCAAGGTTTTTGTGGCCCATTTTCGACTAAGAATTTTGGTTTAAGATTTTCGTCCACCATTAAAGATATAGCTTATACACTCTTACAGTACTTATTTACCATCATTACCTCCATCCACAAACAAGAGTACATAAATCTGTCAAGGTTTTTTTAAAGAATTATGGCCCTCTTTCGATTTAGAATTTTGGTTGAGTTATTCATACCAAATCATTTTTTTTCAAAACAATTAGATATATAGCTTAAACACTTACAATATCTTTTTACCATCAATACCTCCACCAACAGCCAAGATTGCATAATTCAGTGAAGGTTTTTGTAAGAATTAGCTAGGACCCTTTAACGACTTATAAAGTACTTTGCTTATAAATAGTATGATAAAGTTATTATCCCCCGCTTTTTCGAAGAACAAAAGGGGGGTTATTAATTTCGGTTTGTCCGTCTGTCCGTCCGTCTGTCTGTCTGTCTGTCCGTCTGTCTGTCTGTCTGTCACACTTTGTTTCCGTGCAATAACTGCCACAAATGTGAACCGTTTTTTTTCAAACTTGGTAACAAGGTTAAATGCCTTAAGGGCTAGGCCAAGTTCGATCGTCACTTTCGGCGGACTTTATTTAGTGGAGTTATGGCCCCTTATTTAACACAAAACGTCGTTTCATGCTGTTTCGGTGCAATAACTGCCACAAATGTGATTTTTTTTTTTTCAAACTTGGTAACAAGGTTAAATGCCTTAAGGGCTAGGCCAAGTTCGATCGTCACTTTCGGTGGACTATATTTGGTGGAGTTATGGCCCCTTATTTAACAAAAAATGTCGTTTCTTGCTGTTTCCATGCAATAACTGCCACAAATGTAAACCGTTTTCTTTCAAACTTAGTAACAAGGTTAAATGCCTTAAGGGCTAGGACAAGTTTGATCGTCACTTTCGGCGGACTTTATTTACCGGAGTTATGGTCCTTTATTTAACAAAAAAAGTTGTTTCTTGCTGTTTCCGTGCAATAACTGCCACAAATGTGAACCGTTTTTTTCAAACTTGGTAACAAGGTTAAATGCCTTAAAGGCTAGGCCAAGTTCGATTGTCACTTTCGGCGGACTTTATTTAGTGGAGTTATGGCCCCTTATTTAACACAAAATGTTGTTTGTTGCTGTTTCTGTGCAATAACTGCCACAAATGTGATTTTTTTTTTTTTCAAACTTGGTAACAAGGTTAAATGCCTTAAGGGCTAGGCCAAGTTGATCGTCACTTTCGGGGGACTTTATTCGGTGGAGTTATGGACCCTTATTCAACAAAAAATGTTGTTTTCTTGCTCTTTCCGTGCAATTACTGCCACAAATGTGAATTTTTTTTTTTTCAAACTTGGTAACAAGGTTGAATGCCTTAAGGGCTAGGCCAAGTTCGATCGTCACTTTCAGCGGACTTTATTCGGTGGAGTTATGGCCCCTTATTTAACAAAAAATGTTGTTTTCTTGCTGTTTCCGTGCAATAACTGCCACAAATGTGAACGTTTTTTTTTCAAAAATTGGTTACAAGGTTAAATGCCTTAAGGGCTAGGCCAAGTTCGGATCGTCACTTTCGTCTGGACTTTATTCAGTGGAGTTATGGCCCCTTATTTAACAAAAATTTTCGTTTCTTGCTGTTTGTGGCAATAACTGCCACAAATGTGAACCGTTTTTTTTTTTCAAACTTGGTAACAAGGTTAAATGCCTTAAAGGCTAGGCCAAGTTCGATCGTCACTTTCGGTGGACTTTATTCGGTGGAGTTATGGCCCTTTATTTAACAAATTCTTGTTGTTTCTGTGCAATAACTGCCATAATGTGAACCGGTTTTTTAGCTCTACTGGCCAAAGGCCAGAAGGGCTTATGTCGTGGCGATTTGTCCATCGTGCGTGCGTGCGTCCGTCCGTCCCGTCCGTAAACAATTTCTTGTTAACACGATACAGTCTTCACTTTGATTGTATCTCAACTAAACTTATACAGTAGTTAGATATCCATGAGAGCTCGGTTCCTTTCGAAAACCAGCCAGATCCCGCCCATGCATGACTGGATTATGGCCCTTGAAATGGTCAAAATTGCTATAAAAGAACTGTTAACACGATACAGTCTTCTTTTTTGATTGTATCTCAACCAAACTGATACAGTAGTTAGGTATCCATGAGAGTTGGTTCCTTTCGCAAACCAGCTAGATCCTGCCATGCAAGACTGGATTATGGCCCTTGAAATTGTCAAAATTGCAATAATAGAGCTTGTGAAAGCAATAAAGTCTACCCAATACCTACAAAGAGACTTGCCTGTCTTACTTGCGAACATTGCAACCTTCTGTCTCAATAATGCTGCAGACATACACAACTAATCACTTTTTAGCTCGACTTTTCGAAGAAAAGGCTACCGTAGCTATACTACTCGGCGTCGGCGTTG